>VZSV01000009.1:13448353-13506481 GCA_013398735.1 Nothocercus julius | reverse complement strand
AAGAGAGAAAAGTTACAATGATAGATTTTTTTTAAAAAAAATTTATTTTTATAAACTATCTTTTGTTAACACAATTCCTCTAAATATATGTTTCATCACTTACCAATTCATGTTATGATTAGCTTCAGAGCTTAGAAGGAGCCTCAGTTTCCTAGAAAAATGTAAATCAACTCCCGCAAACCATTTGCACTGGTGGAATTGTTTTAATGCTAAACACATTTCAGAACCACTTCAAGAATACACTCTTTCTCATCCTTACAGAAGAGATTCCACCTGACAAACCTCAATTGAAAAGCATTAAAACATATGTACATTTTTCAACAGTGTTCCATTTCATTCTATGAGTTTCAGGAAATCATATCTCCATTTCAAGTGACATTATAAATGAGACACTGCTTTATTGCACTTGCTTATATTTTCACCTCTTTAAGCACCCTCCCTTCCCCCTGCCCCAAACTTGCTGTGTAACTGACCAGATATAAGATCTTTTTTTTTTTTTTTTTAAATAGGGAAGAGTTTTTACACCATTTTTAATACTAAACACAAGCTCTGTAAAATGTATTGACATTTAAATTGAAGAGTTTGTTCCAAAAGACATTTTTAAACCTGTTAAGAATAATAATAAATAGAGATGAAGCATAAAGGTGACTTCAGCCTTATGCATATTTTTCTTCTTTACTTAATGAACTGCTCAGTCCTTAGAAAGGATATTGATTTAGTTTTAATAATTGTAGTCCTTTAGAGGGGGAAAAAAAAAAAAAAGTAAACTCAGGGTTTGGCTTGCTTTTTAATAGGATAGAATGTGCTCACATAGTAACACATTTAGTACACTTATGGAAGCATCACAAAAGCTAGCAGTATCAGCAGTCCAATTTCTAATTTGTGAAATCATTTTTCTTGAAATAACCAGCATGTTTGCATTGCTGGTGTGCAGCAACCCAAATCCTCAAGGTTCTTCAGGTCTACATTTTTATGAAGGTATTATTAAAAATTATCATGGCTTTTTTGATGGGTGTTATTTCAGTTGGAGCACGGAAAATGGAAAATTTAGTATAGTTATTGTTATTTTTATTAGAACCATCATTATGTTGCCTTTCCAGAACTTTCAGAAAATAAAGCTTATAAATCCATTTTTAAGATTCATCAAATTTAAACTTTACATTTCCCAATATATGGCAATCACACATGAAAGTCAGAGCAATATGGAAGCTGTAAATGCTGAGGGATGAGGGATGTGTGTGGACTCAGTTACAGGCTAATTGCTTTAGATAAGAGAAAGAACTCCTGTCTCTTCATCTAAATTGAAAAATAAGACATGAAAAAAATTGAGGTTTGGCTATTGTTTCATTCATGCTTTCTATTGATTTCTGTTTATTATTCTTCTGTTGTGGAAAATTCAGTTCTATGAGTCACCTCTATTCAATTCAAAACCTATTTTCTTTGAATAAACTCTAATACCAACTGAATGATCAGGTTTAGTTGCATGTTTTCCTCAATATATTGTTACATGTTACACTTCTGGCCAAATCAGGGACTCTGTTCTGACAGCATCCTGACAGAATCTTGGTTCTTATGATGACATTTATTTATTTTTTATTTTTTTAAAGGTGAGAAATAACCTGAGCAAACAGGTGCTTTTCTATTATGCATTGTCAATGTAGGTGCAGAAGGCTACATGTAGGTGCAGAACACTGAATCCACATTCTGCTCGTCAGGCTGACATACTCAGTTGTCCTACAGCAGAGTGGGCATCTAGGGAGGATAAACAACACAGAGAATTCATTACCTGAAACCAGATCTATGACTTTATAAACAGAAGCCATCTTTCATCTCTAATTTATGTGTAGAATTCAGTATATAAAATTCATTAAAAACAAGAAAGGGCAAAGCCAGAAAATAATTTTTTACGCAACAAATACCTGTTGAAAGATTTCACTTATATGGATAATTAGCAAATTCCAGAGAGGATTAGTACTTCTTTTTTTTTCTTTTTTTTTTTTTTTTAATCCACAGCTTAAAATTAGGCATCTAATGTGACACATATGCACTTTAAGGCAGACCTGAGTTTATCTCAAATATTAATTGCCTAATTCCTTATGAACACAAAACTTGCTGTTTCTGATTGCTAGAATATCCACTTAAAGTTTTATTTCATTAAAGTTTCTTTAGTTACTTATTATATATAGATACCATCACTGTGTAAACTAAAGGTAATGTGCAATATTGAAATGTAGTTTCAAAAACTGTTAAACACTTATCAATGTTAAGAATTAAGGGCAACTTGTATTACTTGTATTGCCAAAAGAGAGACCTAAAATGTAACAGCTAAATGACATTTTTAAAGCATTAGCATGTATATTATTTTTAGTGGACTTAGCAGTTTTGAATAGTAGGCAAAGTTAGTAGTTTGTTTTTCCCCAAGTCTCATAGATTTTAACTATCATAACTTATAGAAACCTCTTACAGTATTTTCAGATCAGGAATTTAAAGTCAAAATTATGAATTATTTTTCAGTGATATCACTATTGACTTGAGTATGCCCTTAAACATACCTGATCGCTTCTGTTATTCATAGGTATTCAGGAAGACTCATTTGAGCTAGTGTTGTCTTTAGAAAGAGGCCAGTGTACCACCTTGAACAAAAAAAATAATTAAAAAAAAATGTTACTTCAAAGTAACATTTAAAAAAAAAAAAAAAAAAAAAAAAAAAAAAAAAAAAAAAAAAAGTTACTTCAGAGAACTAGCCAAAATAGTCTCCATCCCTATTTCTGCAGTTAATGAGAATCTGGCATCAATTTAAGTATTAATACCTAATCAAGAAAGACACCTGAGGCCTAGTAACTAGCAGATGTTTGTTGAATTGGAACCTTAATGGCTCGCCAATCAGTAGAGTAACATAAGAGCATTTTTTCTGCAGTTGCAATAGGAGCAGATGTGTTTAAGCAGAAATGTAAGTGTGTAATAATTAGCTAATTCAGTGTGAACCACAGCAATTATCAGTTCTAAGGACAGAGGACAAGAAAAAAAAAATTAATAAAATACATACATCCTAAACATTATTCCTGAGTTAAATGTTGTCTCTCCTGATGAAAATACCTCTCTATTAAGTATGTGGAAAGAATTTAATGATCTGTTTTCACACAGTGTTTTTTCCAATTTCCTCAATGTGGACAATATTAATTAATCTGCATGGTAAACTTTGTAGATGTGACTGTAATTCATATGACAAAATCTACACCTTAGGTGCAGTCGTGATGGATTTCAAGGTCATTTATAAAGTAGAATAGCAGCATGGAGATGCAAAAAAGGATAATATTCCTTGCTATCAGGAATTCATTATTGATAGTTATTGGAATAGAAGGTTCTGATTGATATCAGGTGCAGGAATACACCTGAATAGAAGCCTCTGCCCTAATTCCCATTTGTAATTTTATTCTAATAGACTGTTCAGAAAGCTGTGTTTATTACATTTAACAGATATTATGAAGTCTAATCAAAAAATTTCAAAAATGCAAATCATTAGATGATGCTGACTAAGTATAAAGTAATATGCATTGTTCTTCATAGGGTTATGGTAGAGATGATGACTCAAGCTTATTTTCATCATGTAAAAGTGCATGTAAAAATTATAAATTAAGAGAAAATTAGGAAGAAAGACTGGAGGAGCAAATTGTACTAAATTGGAAGTTATAAATTATAGAAAATTGATAATACATGTAGGGAAAAAATGTTGTCAGGGCTAAACACTGGAAGTTTTTAAACTATATATTATGAGTAACAAATAGGAGAATGTGTAGGCTTATAACTAAAGAGAGATGATGAAAATTAATAAACTTGTAAAAAGACAGATCGCTTAAATTTTTCTACTCTGGGAAAAAGCAATTGAATTTCTTTTGTGACATGAAGATAATCAGCTAACATCAAGTCAAAAAGGAACTGAGAAAAATATTAAAACTACTCTATTAGAAAAGAAAAAAAAAAGGAGTATATTTCAAAATACAGAATATAAACTGGGATAACTAAATTAGAATTTTGTATAAGGAAAAAAGTGACAAATTGTATGAAGCTGATTGTATTGTATTCTAATTGTACTTGTATTCTAAGTACTGAAAGGCCAATAACCACAACAGAAAAGGCAAATAAAATATTTTTTTTTTTTGTGATTTAGTATGATCTGTCATTTTATTACCAATAAACCAGGACATACCAGGTAATAATAAACAAGATATTCAAGATGTTAATGAGAATCTGCAGCAAGGGGAAAAAAAAAAAAAAAATCCTTCAAACCAAAAAGAGAAAATTTTAGGAGGCAACAAGTACTAGCAGATCCAGAGATTAGAAGTAAGTGAAAATAATGTGGGATGATCACTTTTGTCTTACTAGTCTTGAAGTATAGGAGGAAAAAAAAAAAAAAAAAGAAGCTGATGATAGGACCTATGAACATATATGCATGTCATATCCATACATTCCTCTAAGAAAGCAGTAAGTCTAAGAAAGGATCTCTCTTCAAAAGGAATCAAAAGTGAATGTAGGGAGGATGGGGCCAAACTCTTCTCGGTAGTGGCCAGTGACAGGACAAGATATAATGGGTACAAGTTAAAACACAGGAAGTTCCATCTCCATGTGGGGAAGAACTTCTTTGCTGTGCGGGTGCCAGAGCCCTGGCACAGGCTGCCCAGGGAGGCTGTGCAGGCTCTTGCTCTGGAGATCTTCCCAACCCGCCTGGCTGTCACTCTGTGCCCTGCGCTCTGGGTGTCCCTGCTGGAGCAGGGGGGTTGGACTAGCTCTGTTCCAGGGCTCTGTTACCCTCACAGGAAACAAGTTTTTTCTCAATATCTTTAGAAATTGTTTAGCATGATCCCAAATGTATTTCTCAGTACAAGAGAATGTTTATTTTCAACACCCCTGTGAAGAGCAACTGTTTTTTAGCTAGTTATATATATTCAGTGATGCATCTTGATAAAGATTTCATAAGAAAATGGATCTTTCTTATGCCCCAGTAATATTTTTGCCTCATTCAAAGAACTAAATAGTACAATTGAAAAATATATACATTTAATTTCTTACAATTACACTAAATTCTGTCTTTACAAGTCAGAATATTTTGATATTATAATTTATAAAAAAATCAATATTTTGCATATTATGGAAGAAATTCCATGTTATGAAAGGTTAGGGAAGTTCTGTTGCCTTTGGGTCTTATCTACTATCTATCTTGTTCTTATTTTCATAGCACTATTACCTATCCAATAAACTATAATATTTTTAAGAGCTTTTTTACAAACACTCTTAGAAGGTTAATCATTTCCTTCAAAATTTATCATCCTTTTATTCAGTTGTGAGATTTGAAGTACCTTATAAGACAGTAGTACGTTATTTAATAAAAGGCACAACTTGTTCTTCGCTTCTTTAAATTTAGTGCCCTTGGTAACATACATGCCTGTGAGGACTAAGTTAGTGCTTCATTATGGAAAGAAAAGTAAGCTCATACTAGCTGACTAGTTCAGATTAAGCTTTTCACTAAACAATTTACTTCAGTTTGTATTTTAAAGCTTTACGTACACTGTTTTAAAATACCATGGTGATTTACATAGTAAGTGCTTTACTTTGTTTAATAGTTTTAAGAATGACATTTATCCCAGTCTATGAGTCTTGAGGAGAAGTCAAGGAGGTCAAGAAGACTTTTTGCTTAGAAAATTCTTTCTACTTGCAGTTAAAATAGCGTTAATGTTTCATTCCAGAACCACCACTGAACATCTTTTCTTGCTGCTTTGTAGAGAAAGCAAATGCAATATAGTAATTACAATAAAAATTGTGAAGAATATTGCAGTAATTTATGCCTGTGCAGAATACTTTAGGCTTCTTTCCATAAAGATCTTATAATGAATGCCTTTTGTTCAGGAAATGCTCTACTAACTGTCGTTCACTTTGCAAATCCTATTGACCCCACTATAATAATTCGTATCCTAAAAAGCTTTCAAGGCTCTCCCTCCTTGACCTTCATTGTCCTTCCTTGACCTGGATTAATGTGATACCCTAGAAACACTTCCTTCATGCATGCCAAATGTGCAATGACATACATCTTAATAATTTATTCCAGTGCAATGCTCAGTTTTACAGTATGCCTTCACAAAATGTGTCAGAACAGATACAATTTAATCATCAGTAATATTGGCTCTCCAACACTTAGCAGAACATATTGAAATTATTAAAAAAAGATTATGCTTATTCAGCTTCTGTCTTCTATCAAGCGTGCAGACTATCATAAGAGAATGTAAATGACTTAATTAAAAAAGTTTTACATAAATGATTTTTAAGAATGACTTTTTGTTTCAGAAAAAGAAAAAAAAAAAAGGAGAACAGGTGAATATTTGCTTAGAATATTGATCATGAAATGAAGCTGTAGAGAGTCTGTCCTACAGGAATAATTTTGGCATTTGTAATAGGTATCGACTTAAGATGATTACTAACAGAATTAATTTAATATCTAGTTTTAGAAACACCTATTCCTAGGCACATCTGCAGAAGTGATTGAATTGCATTGACATTCAGTGTCCTGAATTTGTTGCATAACAAAAGGCTAAAATGTTAAAGAAAAACAATACATTTTCTTCAAATCTGAAGCAATAACAAGCAAAACAATTACATCAGGCACTGAAATTCCAGATGCAGAAAGAGGATTAAAAATGTTATTACTTGAAAATGTGATATACTGTATTCTTGTCAAAGGCTAGTCTATTCTTAAATAATGTGTTCTGGGAAGAATATTTTTTAAATTGTCTTTGAAAGGAATTCAATTAAAAGCACTTATTAATGTTTTCTGATGCTGAATATAATTCTATATCATAACTTTGGTGTGTGTATCATGCATATTCTCTTGCTCTTTTTATAAATACATGGCATAAATCCTACAGTGCAATGAGTTATGCCACAAAAAATGAGACTAAATGGAATTATGAATATCCTTGATTTTTAGTTCTTTCCACTAAATTTATTTTTTCTTAAAAAAAAGATTTATAACATCTCATCAGAAATGTGAGATATCAGAATGTGAGATTAATGCTTAAAATTTTGTTGAAGTCTATTTTTTTAACTTAAAGAGGTAGGGGAGGACTTAATTGCCTATTTAGATTTATATTTACCAAAGCTTTTGCTACGATGTTCTTAATACTGTCTGCAAAATTTTTAAAAGATGAAATAATAAATAATTAAAATCAGGGGCAATAAAAAACTTAATAATATATTCATGAACTACAGTAATTTTAGGAACATTTGTAGAAGAAAACTAAAGCCTAGATAGGTAGGTAGGTTGAAAAAAATAGGAATCCAGGAGTGATTTTCAGTCTTGATTTTATAAAAGTGCTTTTATTTTTAATATTTTTAATTATTTTGTTTTAATAAGACTCATCCATCTTTAGACAGAGTTCAATCATCTATGATTTTTTCATATTCAAACGAGGGAGAGAGAGACTTTATATGTAAATCATTTTTCCTATCTTAGGTCATTATTCTAATACAGGGTGAATTGCACACTGCATATGCCTATTTTCTGTCTGTCTCCATTAACTAAAATTAAGGTACTATGGTTAACTGAAATAAATCTACCTCAGGTGAGTTACTAAACAACACAAGATGTCTATGACGGAGCCCAGAATGAGACTTTGGCTTTAATCCTAACTAAGGGTCTTACCTTCAGAATATCCTCCATACATGACAGAGGATTATATAAAAATGAAATTAAAAAGTATTAGAAAGATATAAATCACACAGGAACTATATGAGATAAGTCACTCTGACAGTGAGATGCTTGAGGAAGCAGGTGTTTATCCACATAAGTCATTAATTAACAACTTGAATGAAAACAAAATGACATCATCATTAGATGCTATTTTTACTTTCTAGATACCAATGAGAGCAACTAAGTCTGCATTTTATTGTGAAAATAGACACATTCTCTCTTCACTAGAACAGAAGAATTTTTAACTATTAGAAAATATGTTCTTCAAAACAAAGGAAGGCATTTCTACTTAGCCACTTTTGGAGAATTTTGAAAAAAAAAGATTGGACTGTAAGTATATGATTTTTCATAAAGTGGACAGAAAAATGTTCCCCAGAGGTCCTGCAGAAGATTCTCAACCTCAAAAGACAGCATCTGAAAGCCTAGTTGTCTGTCAGTTGTAGCACACCTTTCAGAAAGCATTCATGCATAAGCATTGCTTATACATTATGGAATGTATGGGACATTAAAGCAGCATGAAATTCTGCCAGTCATAAAATATCAAATGCTCTATGCATAGGCATTTTGTTTTCTGGTGTTTTCTTGTTCACCTTGAAGATAGTCTTACTGTTTGGAGAGTAAGTGGATCCTGGACTTTTCCAGCAGGAAAAGCATTCAGAACTACATCACCCATGAGATAGAAGCTACCAGGGACATTTTCAGCATATCATCTTTTTCTTTATGTCCTCACTTTTTACTTACATTTGCCTTACCTGATTTGTATTTGTCCTTATTCTGTTGCTACTCCTTTCCAAGGAGTAGACTATCCTTAGACTTTCCAAGGGGATGATGCTATATCAAGATGTACCGAGTAATCACAGTTTTCCTGTGGCTTGGTTATCCGTCCTAGGATATGAGAGAAACAGAAAGACAGAAATCCATCCTAGCCAAACTATAAAGAAAAGAAGACTCCACAAATGCGTTATGCATATCCGACTTAATTCTGAACATATCTCTTTGAATTATGAAGATACTTGCAAAAAGCCTGGAATTGAAAAGGAAGGAAGGTGAAGTAGGAAATGACATAAAATTTCATAAGCTAATTTATAAAGAAATCAGTAGAGAAAAAAAAAGTTTTCTTTTTCTTCTTTTCTCAAGTAAGAAACAAAACAAGAAAATCCACTTGTGCAGGGAATTCCCTCGCCCAAAAAACGCAGTAAAAAAGTGATTCATGTACCACGCCAGCATCTTTTAGGTGTGAAGAAGTATGATATCACATATTTTCTTCTTAACTGTTAAGAACAGTTTAACAATCTAATAGTGCAGATTATCTAATTGATGTAGAAAAAGATAACTTGTTACACTATTAAAGTTGCCATATGAAAATTTCCTAGCACCTACCGTTTTTCCAGTGTTAACGCTCACCCTTCCAATGTCCGTCTGGGATCTAAGGCTGATGGTTTCGATGTTCCTCAGTGAGAATGGGAAGGGTTACAAGCCACTGGCATCCTGATATCTTCACCAGGAGAAAGATGATTTACTTAGCTGAAAGTTTCTTTCTCCTCAGTCTTGGGATCCACTTGGGTTTTAGTACTTTCTTAGATCAGTTTGCTTCTTTCCCACTGGTTTCCAGCTAAGACTTAAATTTGCAAAGGAACCTCCCCCTTCTTGAAATATGTTTTTTCATCCAGTGACTATCTTGTTTGGTCAGACCAATGCCTTAAATAGTTTTTCCAGATCTTCAGTTAAAACAGACGGGGCTGTGGCCACTTGGTCACCAGACAACTGTTAAAATAAGCTAAAATCAGATAATTTCTGTGACCCTGCACAGTTAATTCATAATTCTAATAAAGGTAGAAGTCATATTTTCTAGACTATGCAGCACTCCATGACAGATGACAGGAGTCATCAGGTAAGAAAAGGAGGAAAACACTAAGTCCCTGTCTATAAGGAATAAATTAATCAAGAGATTTGAAAGGAATAATCATGAAGCTTAAACTGAATTTTTGAGATTTATCCTGTGTAGAATTATCATCAAAAGAAAGAAATAGGCACATAAAATACTACCAGATAATTCTTTATTAGGTCATACTGACAAGGTACTTAAATACTAACAGTAGAAGATGGATGAATCTGGAAAACAGAACTGCAGTAGGTAAACAATTTGCAATGAAGGATTTATATGATGCTAGGTTTTTTTTTTTTTGTTGTTTTGTTTTGTTTTCTATTTTGCTTATGAGTAAAACTGCTCTATTGATGCTGGTAGTCCTATTTACTATTTAAGATATAAGCTATTATTCAATATGAATAAGAATAGCAGAATCCACATTCTTCTACAAGCATTTATGATTGAGCATTTATGATAAGGTCATTGAGTAAGATGGTTCATGCCTTTCCAAAACCAGTTTACATTATCTTTACATTATTTAAAAATGTCAAAAGACACTCTTTCAAATGCCATATAGTTTTCTGCAAACAAATTTCAATCTCTTGCACTCCAGTGCAAACTGATATATTTTTTTTTAGATATTAAAAGCATAATCATTCAAAATTCTAGTTCTAATTCAAACATATAATTGTGTGGTTTTTGAAATGATGTGACTTTTAAAAAGGAGTACACATATATATGTACATATACCTTTATTCATTTCTACAAACACATATTGAATTACAGCACCCAAATTCACTCTCATTTGAAGAAAGTGTTGAGATGCCTGCTTTTCAATCAACAGTTGGCTTGAGCTGGGCAAAAGCCTGTATAGCTAAGCAGCTTAACAGCTGCTGAACTTTCAGCTTGGTGCAAAACCAGTATTTGTGCCAGTCTGAGTGTGTGTGGAAGAACATTTGAGATAACAAAGGCAGATTTTTTGGTTAAGAAGGAGAAATTAAGGATCAATTTCATATTTTAAGTGTCCACACTGAATCAATTCAGATTTGTGCCTGCCACACTTACTATAAAATGTAGGGAAGTGAAGCATTTGGCACATCTACAGATTTGTCATTTGTTAAGGAAGTGAATTTTGCATTGTGATCACACTATATTTTTATCTTGAGAGACCTGAACACTTGGTATTGATGTAAATTCCACATAGCATATGTATTTTACATCAGTTAGACAGACATTGCCAAAATATTTAACATTGTTTAATATTTTCATGTCTGGCCGTGTGGCATGAGTACACATATTTATTATTGCAAACTATAATATGTATTTATGTGTATATATATGCACTCACACAAACACATATATATTATATAGATAGATATACAATATTGTATTATTATAATTATACTATCTCAGAGCCCTTGCAGGTTAGTCAATGAAACTCCATTCATGTGACTGGGAAGTTTTACATGACATAACTCTATAAATCATGTAACCTACCTGGGCAAAGCGGTCATTCGCTTCTTTTACATTATCCTCTTAAATGTATGGTTTTCAGAATAAATTTATTTCCCAGCATAAAAACGTACTAAACCCACATCTGCCTTCCCAAGTCTTTGAATCTACTTTAAATCAAATAATCTGAAAATAATACATAAGAAAAAAGACATGAAGGACTGAATTCATTTTCTTAAGAAAATATACAAATAGTTATTTGGTAAAGGGATCATGTACTGTGCTTGCCAATTTTATATAAAGAAACTGCTGAATGATAAATACTGAAGATTTTGGGATGAACAGTTTATACATCACAGGGGATGGATATTACTCAGTAGCTGCTTTCCTATCATGTAGCTATTGCTGTGATTCTGGAACTGTTCAATTAAAACAAAATTAAAGCAATGCTGTTGCATAAAAATGTTGTGTAGTGGGGCAGCTGGATAAATTTGTGGGTTTGGGTTACTGAGAATGAATGATCTGTGTGTTATCTAGTGTAATTATCTAATGATTGAATTCTTTTTATTAACAAAAATATAATTGTTAAGGTTGTTTTAGTTATCTTTTTAAAATGTGACTTTAATTTGTTTCAGGTATGAAAAGGACTTATATTTGCAATTGTTACTTAAAAGAAGAAATGTTGAAAGTGTATTGAATCAGAATTCTTAAATGATCAACTGCATTTTTGAAAAATATATTATATGATATATATAATATATTTTTATGGCAACAGTGAAAACTGAAATAACTTTGGATTTGTTTAAATATCATGGAGCTGTCCAGGACAATTAAAATTACAAGGTAGATAATGTCCAAGTAGCTACCTCTGTAATGAAATGCTCTATCTTTCTGCTGACTGAAGTACTAAGAATTATGTCAAAATATATAACAAAGATTTTTTTGTAACAAAACTAACGTTCATTTTATTTGACGTTTTGTTTCGAAAAAATGTAAAGTTTATTTTTCAATTGTCCAGAAACTAATTATCTATCACCACAGGAAAGATTATTTGTGAGATCTTCATTTGGATTCCTTATCGATCATAAGAGGTAGCATATGACTACATTACTCCTGAGGCAGCCAGGAGGGAGACCATGAATCCTGGCTATATCATTTCTAGTCTTTCTGTGCAAACAGAATACGCTGTCTGATAGTCAGGGATAGCTCTTTCTTCTAATACAAAGTCAGAGTTTAGCCTAGTGTTTGTCTGTTTAATTCCTGAGTTGCGATGGTATGGACACAGTTCTGCAAAGCTTCTGTCTGGCAGAAATATATGGTGCTATGCTTACAGTCAATACTTTCCTTACAACTGCATTCATTCATTTTGGATAACAACATATGTCAGTTTAAAAAGACATCCTGAAAATGGCATATTTAAGTTCCTCACTGTAAATTTACAGCAGCTGATAACTTTGCCCTGTAAGAATATAATATGTACTCTTTTGGGGAAACAGCATACAGGTGAAAGTAGAATTGACAGACCAAATGCTTTTTTTTTTTTTTTTTTTCGTGATTGTAAACCACTAAGCCTTCATCTGGCCATTTTGTAACAAACAGTCCTCATTATAAAGGAAATCAGTGAATGCTTTTATTTCTCGTGAAGAAAATGCAATTAAAATGAAATAATTCATCCTCTTCTATGGAAACTGCTTGAAAGCTGTAAAATGTTGTGCTTAAATAGGCCTTAGAGTATACTAAACAACAATCTAAGCAATCTAATTTGTATTCTCAGAAGACAATCTAAAAGGTCATGCTGGTTCTTCCTTGCATTAAAACAGTAACTTTGCAGGTTAGGGTAATTTAGGTTTGCCAGTATTTTGTTGTTGTTGTTGTTGTTGTGTTTTTTACTGTTGCTGGAAGAAAAACCTTCCAGTCTAATATTTGGACAAAAGAACAATCTCTTACATTATTGATCTGATAGCTAATCTCAACTCATAACTGCTCATCTTGTTAAACTGACAACATAGAAATATATTGCACAGTGTAGAACTAAATCACTTTTTTTTTTTTGGTTGCTTTTTTATTTTTACAATGGGTTAACAGTACATTGCACTGAGATCGAGAAATGATTAGGGCAGGAATTATCTGTTATGTAATAACAATACTACTACTGAGCAATAGAATATTGAATTGCCATAGCCAAGCAGGGCCAGGCTGGCCACCCAAGAGCCTGTGAAGGAGAGCAGAATGGATAATCACATTGATCATTATAATAGCTCCTTTAGTTTGATGATGTGTGTATGTGTGTGCATACACGTATGTGTGTGTGGGTATGCATGCACACACATATACATATTTATATGCAGAAATACACACGCAAACACCTATACATATATTTTTAGGTTTATCTCTGGCTTAAAAATTCCCAATTTAAATAAATCAGAGTCACATAAAAGAGAGGAAAGTTACTCAAGGTCATGAAGTGGTTCAGTGGAAGTCAAAAAGGGATCCCCAGTCCTTCAGTTGTTAACTTTCTGGCCAGTGAAGCTAGACACAAATGTCTCTGTAGCAGCAGTGGGGGAGGATGCAGCTGTGAAACATTAAGTGATAGGACTGAAAAAAGTTAGACAACTTAAAAACTTTTTCAACTCCCCTTTCCAAAATCACCAGAGCCAGAAATGAAGTTAAAAATGCTGGTGAACAGCTGTTGTGGTGAGGGATGTGTTGAAGGAGCTGTCAGACAGCTAAAGGAGGGGGAATAAAGTAAACACTTTTTTTTTCCCTTATTGTACTCCCAATGGTACCACAGCCAGAATAGGCAAGGAGGATAAAATTAAAAATTAAAAGGAGTTACTGTAAGATCATAACTATTTTAGTTACATGTGATTTTTATCTGAAGGATTCTTTGCCCTTTTATATATTTCTCTTTTATAAGAACAAATATTTCTCAAGTGACTGAAGTGCTTCTTCTTATGGTCCATCCCATTAATTTAGATCAACTGTAAATGTTTTTTTGACTGTTCTTGTTTGGTCAAGTAAAAAGAGACTTTAATAGTGTGGGGGATCAGAGGGAAAATGATGAAGGAGCAGTGAAAGTGAAGTAAATCGGTTTTGGTATGGCCTGTCATGAGAGATAAATCAGGATTCTTTCCCCCTCATTCACATCTTTCTCCCTTAAAAATGCTTTCTTTGTAATAGAAGAAAAAACTTCATTGACTCCTCTTCTGGTTAGCGCAGAGTTATGGTACATTAAGCTTCAATAACTGATGAGCATTACAAACTTTATGTGAATATTTTTAATTGCATAAGCTAGTGACTCTTGTAGGAGAAACAGGAGTGCCAACACTTTGGCTGCTGCTGTGCATTTTGAATCACGCTATGTAAATAAGTGCATTCAGCTATGTTCAAAAATACTGTGTTATAAAGTACACAACAGTAAAAGCAAACCTACCCTTCTTATTGGGCCTTTCACAACTAGATTAGGTAAGCTAAGACTTACCATGCGTAGAGAAATGGTTTCATAAAAAAACATGAAAAAAAAAAAAGAAAAAGCGACAGGCTCACTGCCAATAAATACTTACTCATTTGAATAATGTTGCTAATATAAATATATATATATATATATATGTGCAGATTGTTAAAATGTTGACCTTGCAATGGTTTTGATTCATTGAAGTTCAAGGCCAGTAAGGAACGTCAAATGAAATAGTGTGACCTATATTTCACAAGCTATTACATTCCTCCAAGCTACCCCAGGAATCAGCCTAGTAACTTCATTTTGATTAATTGCATTCATATTTATTTCTGTTGAATTTTTCTGAGGTCAATTTCCATACTTTCACTTTGTCATATATTTCTCCACTAGATAAAACTATTGCCTGTGGTACTCTGCATATTCTCCTTTAAAATAGAGTTTTGAGTGTAGCCATTTCATCCTTTTTCTGCTATGGGAAACTCACTGTCTTTCATTATTCATATAAATACAGAATAAAGAGATCTGCCTAAAAATTTTAAGGATATATAGAATAATATACATTATGTTATACATTTCATTTTATGTCCACATAATATCTCTCTTGTCATGTCTTCACTTCATAAAGTTCGGGCTTAAGTCAGTGTATATCATCTGTCATGAGATAAAGAAAAAGTACTGATCAGGCAAATAAGACCCTAACTAAATCTGCCTAGCTCTAGCTGACTGTGTGTATTAAGCCACTAAGAGATGGAAAACAAAGGAGTAATAAACAACTTTCTTATGTAATAATTGCTATCTTCACACTTTTTTAACACATCAGGGATAGAAGACCAGAGGGTGATAGAAATCCGGGTGACAGTGATGTTAGCTTGCTTATTTGCCTTAGATATGAAGAGAGTCAAAGATACTGCCCTGGACTGTGATTTTTGAGGACGCTGGTGGCCAACTCTAGCAATTAAATATAGCAAGTCATACATATAGAAAGTGCACACACAGTAGCACAACACCATGAGATGTGAGATGGCATGGAAGGCTCCAGGTGGAACCACTGCAGGGAAAAGATAAGTTCACTGATCAGGACCTTACACTGGAGCACCATGCTGCCAGGCTGGCCCCTTACTGAGGGGCACGGGCTCCAACTGCTGTGGGAACATCAGCTGAATGAGCATGTGTTGGTGTTGTGGTGCAGCAGAAAGAACTACCTACCTGCTCAACCTGCCCTGCTAGGTAAAATGAATTTTAGATTATACGTCACAGCATGCTGTGGTTCTGTTTTGGTGGTCACCCTGCCCAGTCTCCCATCTAATATTCACTCAGTTGATGAAATGATGCCTGAGATATATGCTTTCCAAGTGTCCACAGGTACACACATCCAAAAAATGTGGGAAAAATGTAGGTAAAACATCCGAATTCCTTCTTTCTATGCAGTTCTGATTTGCACTGAAAGCTCTTGATATTCAGTTTGCCAATCCTTTGCTATGAGACAGCGAGGGAGAACTTTATTACTATAGTGATCTTATTGTTATCTACAATGTGAAAATCTTTTTGCCAAAAACTAACACAATGAACTTTCAGCCATTTTTTCTTCCAGAGTGGATGTTTTTTGCCAAAAAACAAAACATAAAGAACATTTGCAAACCTTTCTTACACATTATTCCCCTTTTATGAAAATCTGTAACATGTTTTCATTTCTTGGATCAACAAATACAAAAATGATGAGCTGTTTTCAGAACTCCGCAATAGATATGTTTTCTGTTAAAAAGACAAATTTGTTGAATTTCTCAAAGCTATTTACGCAACATGTCAAAACATGGAAGATCATTCAGCGTCATTAGTCTCAAAATGTTTCAATTTTTCCATCTAGAATCTTCTGTCACTCAACCATAGTTTGAAATGTGAAGCCTGAAACAAAAATCAAATCTTGATTTTGAGTTCAAGGGAAAATTTTGCTTAACTACAAGGAAATCTTTTTTTTTCTAGGTCATTTAATAAGACTCTTTTTTTCCCTAAAATTTTAGTGCATCAAAAACAACTGCTGCCACATCATTGGACTACACTGGACTACACAGATTATTCAGTGCTTATATTCTGTATGTTCTCTGATAATATAAAATCCATCCAATTCCCACAAAAACAAATAGACAAGCTAAATCACTTTTTTTGTTGTTGTTTGCATTTTTTAGATATAGGATATGTGTTATACATTGCTGTTTTTTGCTGTTATTTTACTGTCTAAGAATAATATGATTCTGTTACTCACCTGTCAGGTTGCTTGTTTCCTCCTGAGTGTGTTTAGAAGTCTCATTCTCATCCATTTTTTTTGTTGCATTAGTCCTAAATGCATGTTCAGTTAAGATTTTGCAGAATGCTTGCTAAGGTATCCAACAAAAATAATTAAAGATATTTTGTTAGGGTCTAAGAATATTGTCTATTGCTTTCTGGTTTTAGAAAACTTTTTTTTCAATTTCTTTTTCTCCTCATTTTAACTTCATAGCCTCTAGTGATCGATGTTCAGTTGGCTCCTGCCTTCTTCTTATTTCAAAACCAGCTGAACAAGAGAGAGGGAAAGAAAATTTGTGGTATGTACTTTAAAAGACTAATCTACATCTGGCAGAAATGTGTCTTAAGGAAGTATGAAAGGAGTCACAAGAAAAGTGTGACAAAGCTGAAAATCATAACAAAATGCAATAAATTAAATATAGTTAAAAAAAAAAAAATGTACCAAATAAATATTTAATTCAGGCAGAATTTTGTCTTGGATTTTTTTCCTTATCAGAATACTTAAATATAGCAATACTGATCTTCCAACTTAGTTGAAAAGTGCCCCCTTCCTGCCTGCCCCCCACTATCAAATCCATAGTGAACAAGAATAAGCAAAAAAGCAAGATGAAACTTTTGAAGGTTGCATATAGCTTGTCTTAGTAGTAAGGTACTAATTAGGCAGACTTTGTTCCTCAACAGCAACATTTAGTACCTGAATTACTGTTCCCAAGCTCTTTTTTTTTCCTGATTTTGGGGTATAAATTAACCAAGAATATGAGTATCTCTTTTACTGCAGAGTTTAGGGATTCAATTTGATCCACTTCTAATGATAATCTATTCTAAGGTGTCCATGCAGAGTTAAGTGCATTATAGTTTTAAAAATATTCTAGACACTACTATAACATAGATGACTAACATTTTCATACAGTTATTCTATAACAAAGAACCACTTTAGCCTTTATTGTTTGTAATTCAGTTGTGTCTGTCAATGTTGTACTCCTCTCATATACAGGCCCCATAGAAATACATATTATGTAATACAGATATTTTATATACCCTGTATAACAGCAATGTGCTCTTCAGAATAAACTATTCAGAAGCCTACTGCATTATAATTGCAGTTCCCTTGGGAGCTATTTAATCGAAATAGCTCTGCTTACGTGCACAGCAAGAGGAAACAAAAAGCAAACAAACAGAAAACTCTGAAGAGATTCAAGGAGACAAAGCACTAGGAATTTTTCCTTCCAAGGGAAAAGGAAAGAGGTATTTGCAGCTTTTTGTTAAGTGCTGTTTCTACCAGTGGGATGGTAAATCATAGAAAAAGACTACAAATTAGAGTTATGTGAGAATGATAAAATAATCCTTTGCACAATTTCTAATAAATTCATCATTTGTATTTCACAAGTTTCTATAAGAGCTGTTAAAGACAGCTTATTAACTAAAATTGTGGTCATTGTAAAACAACAGTAGTTTGTTGATAATTCTTGACTGATACTATCCAGAATTAAATTTATTTCCACCTGACCTGATGAATTCAGAATAAAGGTAACTATGTGAAAAGAATCTTTATGCTCTTTACCTACCATAACTTTTTGCTGCAGACTCACAGATTACCAGGCAGTACACAGAAATCTGTATCTCTAAGCCAATCCCAATACAATAAAGCTTTTATTTTCAGTACCCCCCCCCAAAAAAAAAAAAAAAAAAAGCTGTAAAAAGTTAGAATCTCTGCAAAGCTAGGAAAAACAAATCTTCTATCCAGACAAAATTAGTTTGTTAACATTTGATGTGATATTGGGTTATTTTTATGACATCTAAGATCAATGTAAGTCTGTCGATTACATTTTCTGCTTAATTTTGAAAGTCCTCTTACAACACTTGAACCTGTTTCTAGTGGTGCACCTAGTTTACCTAGTGGCAAATTAAAAGCTGAAAGAGAAGCCGAATAAATATGACATCAGAATTTAAACAGTATTTCTACAGAAGAATGATTGATCTTTTTTAAACATCATTTTAGCCATTAGTGGACAAACCTTTGGTGAGTCCACTGGAGTTTGAGAAGATAACAGGGATCTAAGGATAATGTACTTTAAACCAAAATAAATCATAATTTTGGGTGACTTACGCTGAACTAGAAAGTAATTGAGAGTCTTGGTAAACACTTTATAGGAATAACATGAGTTTGTGAAGTTTTTTTTCATTCTACATCCTATTATCTGTCAGGTTTTCCTCCTGTAGTCTAAATTCTCTGTCAGATGCAGAAACTAGCACTTAGCTAAAGGTAGTATAGTCAGCAGGACATTGATACCTAGAACTGAGACAAAGGTTACTATGTATGCTTTGTTCCCACAACTTTTCCTAGCATTTCATGTAGGCAAGTTTCAAGGTTATATGAGAGATCTGAAGGAAGCTGTTTAAACAGTTAAGGCCTTAACATCAAAATGCTGAGCAGGAAAATTTGATGTTAGCAAGTGTAATCGCCACAATAACTCACAGATAGGAAGAATAGCTCAAACAATATACGACAGTACAGAGTTTCCATCTGTAATACAGCATGGGAGTGAGGGATAGTGTGGTGGTCCAGTTCTCCCAGCTGCCATAACTCTTTTCCATGAGATCACATTGAAGAAATTAATCTTAAATGTCCCATTCATTTGTGGCATTTGTTTGCTACATTGACAGAGATAATAATCTTTCTGCAAACACTTTGGCCTTTTGAAGGATGAGCAAGCTGAATTTCAAAATTTTAAATCATTTCATATCCTTGACCCAACAGGTTTAAATGGTGCTGTCCTAAGCATTACTAAGGCAGTTTAATCTTTTGAGTACTGTAGAATAATGTGATTATAGATGCACATTGTAAAATACACTAATTTGTCTGTAATGTAACATCTTTGATTGAAAAAAAATTGTTTTGTGTTTCATGCAGTGACTAATACTAAGTGTTAAAAACAAAGATAAGTAATTAATGTTTTCAGCTTATTTTTAGCTTTATTTTTAACTTACCATTAATGACTCACTCTGCCTCCTTTCCTGAGGCTTCTGAAAACTTTCTTTTCAACAGGATTAAAAATATCTCTTCAGACATCATTGCTTTTTGCAGCTTTATGTGCTTTGTTCATTTAGGTTAAGGTTTGTAAAAATTCTGCTCCTAAATCATCTGAAATCACTTCATCTCTACAATCAGTCTAGTCACTGTATGATTAACTGTGCAGAAGACAGACCAAGAGAAATCATTTTAGTACTTAAGAGTCTTGCGATGGATATTTAGGGAAGGGAAGACTATATCTATATAAAATGTTTGCTTTCAGGATGAATTCTGATCTGTCTATTTACACTGAGTGGGAATAGTCCAGTGTACATCATGTTCGATTTTGATCCTCCATAAGTAGCCATCAGTTAATTTGCTGCATGCAAGTTTGCTGCATTTCTTGAAATAATATTGCAATAATTATTCTACACCTGAATAATTCTATTTTTTCTTGTGTCCACATCATTAAAAAAAGAAATCTACTGGCATCCTGTAGTTACTGCCTTTAAAATAATTTTGGTTCCTTCCTCTCTTCCTCTGAATGTTGTGCTCATGTAAAGATGGTTTAAAATATTCTATAAAAAATAGGAAAGAAAAAAATCAGTACTGACTCTATGTTACATGCAATTTGGATCTCATACTTTTATTATGCATACCTTCTCTGTTGTAATCTTCTATGAACCAGAATGTTTGCATAGAGGTCCAGTGGAGTGCAGTGCTGCAGTTTGAATTTTTCCTCTCTCCAAGGTACAAGTCTTCTATATAGATTATCATGATATATGCCAAAATACACTCTGGAAGCATTTAATTATTTAGTTGGGTGAGTCTAATTATTTAAGAACACTATTTTGTGTTTTTAGAGAAACTTCCTGATCTTCAAAATTGATGTTTATGCCATGAAGTTTATTCCAGGAAGTTTATTCACCTGCCGACTATTAACAACCGACTACAAAATACTTGTTCCATTCTGTATAAGCAAATTTTGCCTTACTAAATCCAGAAATATACATTTTCTGTAAGTTCTTTAACATGGTATTGCATATTTTTGTTTTCTGGATTGCAGACTGGGTGGTTGGACATCTCTAAAAACCGAAAAAAATACAGTACCAGTTTGATACTATATAAAAGAGAGCATATACAGATGATAGATACTTCAGAAAATTGAGGCGAATTTCCATTTGTTTGATGTTCCTTCCTCCCCATATACCTTCCTACATAGCTGATTTGGTAGTTGCTCAGAATTATGTCTTGAATCTCTGGATAACCATGGATTTGACAGAGACTGGAGTTCTTAAATTTAGGCCGAGTATGTCTGCAGTCAAATATAATTTCATCTCATGATAGGTGGAATAATGGAAGCCATCAAATAAAGCAGGAACCACCATATAACAGCCTGAGCAGCTGAGCCAAGTGACCAGCAGATTTCCTTGGTGACTAATTGCAAATGCAGATATTATTTACAGATGTCTGAGAACATGTGAAGAAAGCTGGGAAGAATGCAAATAGCATAAAAATCAGCCCTGAGAGGAAATCAAGAATGTGAGGAAGGTTTGGAATTTTTTGTTAACCTTAACATACTCCCCTCTTTCTCTCCTGTCTATCTCCCCAATGTTGTATTGAGGTAGACTCTTCTTAGGATAGAGTGTCATCTTGACAAAACTTTCATCAGAAGGTTTTTCCAAGTTCAGCATAGAATTTCTTGCCTAAATAAGAGAAATAGCACATTGTTTAGAATGTTGTCCAAAAATGTCATAACCATGTGTGGGCCCTTACCAAGCTGGATAAGGGAAAGATTTTAGTCTGGGCTCCTGAAAGTTCCACTCGTCATTCATGTTCCTGAACTGTTTTGCCGTTTGTAATAGCATACTCTCTTTCCCAAGCTTCTGAAGTTCAAAATTCTTTATCTTTTCCCATTCCATTCTGCAGTGGAAAAATGCTAAAAGAGCATCTAAGAGGGGGTGCTAAGTGGTCTGTCTAAAAGGGAAAATTTAGAAAATATGAGAGAAGAATTTGCAAGAGTTCATGCTAAAAAATTTCTACCTACTGTTATCAATCACTGTCTTTTTGTCTCAGAACTGATATACCTCATCAATAATACAATAATCAATAATCATCAATAATAGATAATGTTATCCCTTTGAAAACCAAATTATTATGCAAGAGAAGACAAGTAAAGGTATTGAGTACTTGTTTAAAATAAAACATAAAGCCCCTTCTGCATCTGATTCTGAGACTCCAGGAAACACTGCTGTTTTTTTCAGATGTCTCTCTATCTGTTAAATGACATACACTAAAAGTGCAGGTCAATAAGAAAGTCTAGCAAATCAAATAACATCATGTTTAAAAGGTTAAGACAGTGCAGTTTGCAAACCTCATTTGCAAATTATGGAATTAAAATTCCAGTTTAAGGTTTCAGTGCCAATGATTTTAATGAGAAATGGAAGTGACAGAACTTGCAACCCTCTAGTGATAATATCCAGAAATGAAGTAAAAAAGCTAGACATTTAACCTGGACTCATGACAATATCTCTTGGCTATAGTATGGTACTATGTGTGTTTTTTTACCTTAATGCCATCCTCAGTACTGAATCTTCAGTTATATATGAGTTTTTCATTGATCTATATTTTCATGAGTTAAAACTGAGCAGTGTACATTCTCTTTAATCCAATGTCTTCTGGTTTGTAATATTTTAGTTATGTGACCATAGTAGTGCTGAATAAACTATACTTGTTCTTATGAATGTTTATAAATACAGACAGTCTTGTATCTAACATGAAGTGTCCATGTCAGCAAAACCCTCTGCTTGATTTCTTTCAATGTGACATGCTTTCAGGGCATGGAACCATTTTGCGCAATCAAAAGCTACTCTAATCAAAAAATTTCTACCAATCCCATAGAAAATGGATTACAACAGAGTGTGTTAGTATAGCACATGGGACTTGCAGGCCTTAACTAGCTTGCTTGTTAAAACATAATCCTTCTGAGAGTTTTTATTATTTCTATATTAAAACTCTTCGCAGTTGCAGCCCAAATGATAAATATATAAACATATACACCAGAATTTTCATAAAGATGTGGTGAAATTCACTGAGTGAGAGATACTTAAAACCAGCTAGCATTTGGCTATCAAGAAGTAATAGACAGATTCACTGAGTAAGGAAAGAACTATTTTATAAAGTAAAACGCTTTTGTTGCACAAACATGTTTAGGCAGGCTCTCATGCACAAAGATTTATTAGCTGAGTCCATGGCTGTTGGCAACATGAGTTCGAATGGCAAAAGTTACTTTTGGAGAAAAACGAAGACAAAGATGAGAAGGAGGAAAGGGAAAAGGAAACATCTCTCCCCAAATGCAGCCAGAAAAGAAACAACATGGTTTCCAAGACGAACCTCCTGCCCTGGATGTCCACTCCAATGCAGAAAGTTTTCCCCACCCAATTTTCCCCATAGTAACTAGAAATTTTCATCATAACGTACTCAAACTCCCTATGGGCTGTTAATAGTTACAATACTGGGGTTGGTAGTCTGCATACTGACGGTTTACTAAGCTCTGCACATGCAGGCTACTGTGGTCACCTAAGGAAAACCAAAAGCTGCAACCAAGAGGTAGGAGAAACGGTGAAGGAAGGGGTGATTCCCACACCTGTAGCAGTCAATTTCCAGGAGAACCCACAATAATAATGGCAAAATGACATAATAATAATGACAATATCAAAGTTTTCAGGTGACAGGTCACAATAACAAGTTAAAAGTACTGCCACAGAGTTTCTAGAAAACACACAGTCACAGCACCTTGTTGGTAAGGGTACAGAGCTCCAAATGTAAGACAAAGCTAAAATGGAAGGTCCACAGCAATACAAAATTTAACGACATCAAAGACACAACATTGAACAGAATTATTAAATATATAATTTTAAAGAAAGTGTCTATAGATTTTTAGACCAAGGGTTAATTAGAATTATTAATAGCCTATAATTAAAATATTTTTTTCTTTATGAAGTTTAAGCAAGAATATTTTTTTTTCTGTTGTTTTCATTCCTATCAAATATGCAAGTTTCTCCAAAGGGATGTTAATGAGGTCACAGCTGAAGTTCTGTTTTCAGGATTTACTAGTCATAGATGCAGAGCTTACATAGACATAGTCTAATATTTTTTGCTTTGACACTCTAATACAGTCTTCACAGAAACGAACATATCATCTTTACCAGCTTTCAATTTTTCATTATAACATTTTAATAAAACACTTCACACAAGATTGTACACTTCTTTTATATGAAAACTGATATTAATCTGGTACATTGGCTTATATGAAAGATCATTTCCCTTAACAAGTTTGAGGGTAAATACTCAGGTGAAATGTTAGACCATCCATTATATCTTCCTCAATCTCTATCCAGTTGGAAGATTTTCCGTTGTTTAAATGAAAGCATTATAATGACATCCTTGCCAGTGTTAACAAATGGAAATTTCTCATATAATATTTCACTGTTTTTTTTTTGTTG
This sequence comes from Nothocercus julius, assembly GCA_013398735.1. Lineage (NCBI taxonomy): Eukaryota > Metazoa > Chordata > Aves > Tinamiformes > Tinamidae > Nothocercus > Nothocercus julius. The sequence goes on along the minus strand of VZSV01000009.1, from coordinate 13,482,172 downwards.
TTGTTTATTGTAATTCTTGGTTGTCTTTCTGTCATGCTGTGTTCCTTATGCCTGTCTCCAAGACACTCCAAAGCAAAATATATTCTTTATATATTTAAAAAGGAAAAAATATATTTAAAATTAAATTTTCCATTTGTAAATGCTGATTTGAGAAAATAAATTACTTAATAGAAAAATTCTGTTTAATGCTTTCCAGGATTTTGAAAATCTAATTGCTTTATTGAGATGATTATATGGGAACAAAGTTGTCCTGAAAATTGAATAGGAATTACCTAGCCTATATCTGGTCTTTTCCAATCTTGATTTTAATGGGTAAGCAGAGAATTAACATATTATTGCAATTAAATGAGTAGGCTCAAATGCACTGGGCTGAGTAGCTTCCTTTCTTCTCACTCCATTTGTTTTTATACATTGTATTGAATACATAGTGAAGCTGCAGTTATATACAGTTCCATAAAACCAAATGTAGCCAACTTTAATCTTCTGTTATATTATGATAGAGAACAATATCAAATCAAGACAAAGTTAGAGGCCAAATAAGATAATGAACAAAGGAGATAATGAGAGATTGCAGCTTTTTAAAACATTGTCTGAAGTGTCTAAGAGGATTTACTTTTCAGAACAGTGTAGCTAATACTGTTTTGTTGAAAACAGTGCCCATAGCCATGATCTGTGCAGAGATGCCTGAAGTCTGTAGATAAACAAATGTGCTAACTAGTTACCTGTGAATATACTGATCTACTTTCAGCCCTGAATAGTCATTTTCCGTATGTTGGAACAAATGTTGAATGTGGTGTACCTTTTTTGCTTCTACCAGAGTTGAGGAATATTTTTTTTATACATCTCCTGTAAGGTTTTATGTGTATTGATATATAAAAGTTTTTATTGGCAGATGTAGAGGAAAAAGTAGAAATAATACACCCTACCTCATGTAAGGTTTGTCTGAATGTAGCATTTCATCTGTTTAACTTTTTGAAATATTACTTTTTTTTATGGGTTTTCTCTTTGATTGTTTTAAAGTATATTAGACACACCAATACAAATCGCAGCTGTCACAGGCAACAGATTGTATAGTACAAGCTGTGCTAAAACTAATACAGCTCTGCCCGTGAACCATCATAGCGAGCATGTTCCTTTTCAGGCTGAATGCCTTTTGTGGAGGTCAGATGGTGAATGCATTTGGTGGACATTAAAATGTTACCAGTAGAGCACACCTCACTTTAGAACCTGTCTCCCAAGATGATCAGCTTAGATGTCAGGTTTTCTCCTGCGATGCTTTTTGCTTTTTTTGGTATAGTTTGTTTTTTTCAAAACCAAACTATAAAATCCTAAGGTCCTTACAGCATCCATGGACTTTAGCATTTCTGGATGGCAGACTCATTTTCCTAACACCAGGCGACATTTTCAAGTATGTTGCTACAATGCTGTGAAACTTGCATGCAAGCAATGTTAGATTTTTATCTATACATCTAATGACATTGATTTTTAAATTACTATTGTGTTCTAATGGATTACATCGTATCTTCTGCTTTATTTCTTAGATGCTGGAAAGCCACAACTCTCCATAGTTAGCATTTCTGTCACTTAAGATATCTCAAAAGCCCTTTGAGCGATACATAGAGACACAGCCTATTTACATATTCCTTCCAAAGCTTTCATCCACAAACAATATTTTTTCTACAGCTGAGAATGGTTCACTGACCATTTTGTATACATCCTTGACGAGACTACAGTTTTATTGTATAAGTTCATCCACTTTTGGAAAGAAGAACTTAGGATTTCTCGAAACTGAGTATCTGATTTTCATAAGCTGCAAGATTTGTTACTGCAATATACTCACATACATTCCAAAAAAATAGGTATATACCTCTATTTACATCAAATATATATTTGGGCAATAGTCCTTGCTAGTTCTGTGACAATGACAATTAGTCACTCATTTAATTGGAATATAGGCCTATAGTACTTGCTATATTTTAAAGTTTTTTTTTTTTTTTTTTAAATAGCTATAACTACATTTATATATATATATATATGTATATATATAATCCACACATGTTTACAGGTACTCCTATGTCTAAGTAGCAAAAAATAAGTAGCTAAAATTAGGTTAGTCATTTTCAGTAGTTTGAAGAATATTTACAATTGAATGGGTAAGAAGAATTTTAATTTGGTTTTTATATAGAGGTAATTTAATAACTCAGTATGGAATTTATATCTTTCAATTTTACTTCACCACTTATGAATGAATAAATGATAGCAATACTAAATAAATGAGATTTAAAACTTTCTCTATAAGAAAGCTATCATTTTGAGCTCATGTTTTTGTTTTTGAGTCTTCCTGAAAAATCTACATAAACCTGGGACTGTAAAGATTTGAAGAGATAATAAAAAAAGATCACATTTAAGCTTGACAAGTTTTAGACTTTAATATACAAAGAGAATTAATCTTTCTTTTACAAGTTAGAAGTATAATGTAAATTGTTGGTCTGTTGGGGCTTACAGCCTCTTGTATAGCAAGTACTTGCCTAAGCATGTAGCATATTGCTCCAATAAGAAAGGATATTTTTTGAGCAATAGTAAGTCACCAGCATTGCCATGGTAGCTACTGTTACACTGCTTTATTGTGGCAGAGCACAAGGACACTTGATGCTGGGGCAACTTGGTATAGGCCCAATTTGCTCTCCATCTTTCAAGGGTTATAGGCTCTAGCATAAGCGAATGAGGCTAGTCCTGTGGGCAGCTCCCAAACTCTGGGCCTTATTTAAGGACTTCTGAAATCTGCAGAAGTTTCCGTTCTTGTCCATCTTGTTCCCAAAGAGGGAACACACCTCAAGTGTAAAGCCAAGACTGTGTTGGTGGTTTAATTGAAGTCTGACAAGTCTAATCCCCAAATCATTGTTAGTCCAAAGCTAAAGAAGAATAATACATATTTGTATTGAAATATAAATAAAAGACCTTTCAGTAATAGTAAAGATATAGTTAAAATTATATGTTTCTCAGTTGCCACCCTTTTGCTGTTGTGATGCTCAACCTTCATCTGTTCCTATGAGTCCACTGCTTTCACTCTGGTGTTAGCTTGATTCTTCAGCACCTGGAGTCTTTTGATGGAAGAAGAATCATGTTGATGATTTCTTCTTCCTTACTGTAGGATCCACTTGGGGTCATTTTTTCTATGTTTTCAAACATGATTTTATGTTGCTACATCCTGCGTCTCCTCCTCTCACAGCCTCTGCTGCCATAGTGGGTCTCCTTTTCTTTTATATTGCAGCAGTTGTATCACCATGATGGTGCCCTACAAAGCTCAGCAAAAGTAAAATAGATTAGCCACAGACACCTGATCAGCTAGAAAAATTGCTGTTACAGATAAATCAAATAAAACAGAGCTGCAGACAGGTCAGGAAAAGTTCGTCAGAGCTAGCCTGAATTAGCCTGAGTCCTGAGGCCTTGCAAACTCACTACAAGACTGGAGGTCTGTTATTAGCAATGGTGATATTGTGTTACAGGGCTGCTTGTATTACAAGTCTGTGTGCTGAGAAAAAAGAAGAGCAAATCATCAGTAAAGGCAGATACACTTAAAATACAGAGCAGCTTTTACAAAGCATTGCGGAATCGAGGCCTGCCTGGCTAGTAGTGCAAATATCTGTCAGACAAATAAACAAAACTAAAAAGTATCACAATGATTTTTACAAATATATTACTCAAAATTACAGGTCTGCACACAGTAAAATAATAATTGACATCATGTTTAGCAAGGGTTGAATAGAGAAGCAGGCCTTTTAGTGATGATTAAATACCAGCTATGCAGGGATGACATGTGTTAATTCACCAGTTATGAAGAAATGGTATACTGAGAAACACAGGTTATCATGAAATTTCCATTTTCTACACCGAAGTCATTATGTCTTTTCTGAGCTGTGTCAGTAACAATGGTTAAACAACAGATAAAATGCACTATTTTATCTAGCCCCATAAGGATATAAGCAGCCAGACATCTGCTATATTAGTTGATACATGTTTCTGAGGATTTAACAGGAATATATTTGAAAGGCTCCTCTTCTCACATGAGCAGTTTTTCCTCGAAACGCCTGCATCTCTTCCATTTTCTGTTTCTCCTCACAAAAAATCTCCAAACCAAACACTCAAAAAATGACATGGAAGAATATATAAAATATTTACTAGATAAACAAAGTGGCATCAACATATATAGTCTTAATGTGTGCTTTCTTTCCAAGATGATTAAATGCATTAGAGTTCACCTGTGCATATCAGATTGCTGATTTACATACACATTACTTCTCTGCATTTGTTCTGAAGCTATGCTGAAAATGCTATTCTGATATTTGTTGCTGCACAAAAGACACTTGAAGAAACAGCAATAAAATGACCTGTTACTAGCATCTTACAAGATTATAGCATTTCCATATATCCCTTGATCTCAAAATTAAAAACTGCATCAGGATATAAGCTGATGTATATTTTAATTCAGTAGTCATGTTTTTATTGTTAAATATTATTGTTTTAAATTATATCCATCCCAAACCTTTCTGATCTTTATGAAACAACATAAAACCCTTTTAAAAAATTAGTGTTATATTTTTAAATAAATATTAACCTCTCAGCTTCTATAATCCTCTATTTGTTTCCCCGACTTGATAGCTTAAATAAAATATGGCTTTTGGAAGAAAAAAAATTAAATAATCATTTATTATTATCTGTGGGTGACACTAATGGAAGGCACTGTAAAGGACAATAAAAGCAGGACTCTGTGACTAGTGCCATTACAAAACCTGTTTATTTATTTTCTGAGTGTCTTGTTTATCTCTGAGAAAGCAGTATTTGGTTCATGTTTTGCAGCCTATTCTAAGATGTACCTTTTTCATGACACTGTGTCCTCTGCACTGGATAGGACACTCACTCTATATGTAGACTCATAGACTGATCTATACTGGTTCAAGCACTGGGAGCAGGTCCTGTGTAAAGAAAGAGAGAGAAGAGAGAATGAGAAGAAAGAGGAGAGGAAGGAAAGAAGAGAGGAAAGATTGAAGGGATAAAGCTAGAGAGGAAGGTGGGAGAAAATGCCACCCAGATCTGATAAAAGATTTAATTTTGCTAAGCCTATGACTGCACTGATAACTATTGCAAGAGATCAGGGGACAGGGCTGGTGTGGAGCTCCTCAAATTTCTGGTATGTGGAGGATTTTACTGAGTGTTCTGGGGACGAGGAAATGGCAACAATGACCTAAAACACGATTAGTTTTAAACAAAGCTATGGACCATTATATTCAAGGTTAACCTGTCTTTTGCTCTGTTTTATATAAATGATTCCCATTCTGATTTCATCCCTTGCTTTACCAACACCATGATATGAATTAGTTAGGGGACTACATAAAAGCCTACTCATGCTCAGAGATGCCGATCTTCACATTCTGCAGTTCAGTGGGTATTTAATTTTAATTGCTCCCCAAGCTTAGGCCAATTCTGGATGGCAAAAGCAGGGCAAGAATCATTCACTGCTCCTTTGAAGTTTGAAAGCCTGTATTCACATTGCCTCAGGCTCTTATTCTTACATTTATGTGAAAATCCAAGCAGCTGTACACTTCTGTTGAACATCTACAACACTAACTTAACAGGGAATACCTTGTAGAGTGCAGCTTGATTTTTTTTCCTCTGGACCTGATATTAAGGATATTAAAAAAAAATAGCGAAATGTAACCAAATATTAAAGAAAATCCACACTAGATAATCTGGATTGATGTAGATTTCAGATCGCATTGCACAATCCTTTCATTATTTTTTCCCAAAGATTATTGCATCTGAACAGCCCAAGTACATACTGCAAGTGAATCCTGTCTATGCCTTCTCAGTATGCAAAAGTTTCACACAAATAAAAAGTAATAAATGTTGCCCTGCTAATGATTTTGTAAAAAGGTGGGAGAAATAATTCTCATCTTGTTCCTGCATTGATCTTTCATGCCAGTAGCAATATTGAGGCTTCATAAATAAAATCACTTTGAGCTTTGTGAAAATTAAAAGAGTGAATCACTACAGGAGAGAGGCTGAAGCTGATGGTGGCGCAAAGAAAAACATATTTCCTTGTGAGTGTTTCTTCGTGGAGAATGCCAGCATTCAAACCTTTTAACTGAAAAAGAAAAAAAAAATAATCATTACTAAAAGCTATCTTCTTGGATGAAGAAAAGGATGCTTCAAAATGCATCTATTTGTGTATTGGCACTAAGTTAAAAACAGAAGAGATAGTAAAGCTGGAGGTGTGACAATACTAAGCCCAGTTTTCAGTGAAGTTAATATAATTCTGAACTTTAAGGAAAAAAATGATGTATACAAATGAAATAATTTTGTGTTTTCCTTCTAAATTAGTGTCTGATGTCTGTGCTGAACTGACCGTACAAAACTATAGACAAAAGAAAAGAAAAGGAAAAGGCAGAAAACTGCTTGTAAACATTTTGGTATCTTACAGGTTGGGCTCATTAAAAAGCTCTTTTGGAAGCTAAAAAAAAAAAAAAAAGAGCGAGAGAAAGAGATAAAAAAAAGGAAAAAAGAAAAAAAAAAAGCCTGGGATTTGTTTGAAAATTCTAGTACAGCCTGCTCACATTCTTTCTTGCTCCACATTTCTACAAACAAAAATCTTTCTTGAACTTTCTGTTCTGGTCTTCCTCCCACTGTGGCTGGCAGGAGGGATTCTCCTCCTCAGAAGTGTTTTGTGTTGGGAGCCCTTCCGCCTCTGCTTTGCAGTTTGCTCATCTGCTTCTTTTCCCTGTGTAAACTTCCAGAAAAGAAGGCTTCTGGATGTGGCAACTATAGCTGTAAACTGCACCTTGGCACTAGCAAAGTAAGAAGAAATGTATCAACTGCTCACTCTTCTGGAGATGGTCATCCATTTCTGTTTTAGTATGTCTTGCAATATATCCTTAGTCAGCCAGTCACCAAAATCACAAAATGATCCCTAATTTCACAGAGAAAAATGAATATGAAATATTATGAATATTTCTGAGCTAAATTGGGTTCCTATTATATAGAAGTGACTCAGTTATGAACCTTTTTTTTTTTTTTTTAAGTTGCATTTATGTACCTGAAAGAAGCCTCTAAAAACATAGTCTTTACTATTTCAACTTAGATTTCAAATTTTTGGAGGTGGAAATAAATTATCCACTACAAAAATACGTTATAATTTGATTTTTTTTTTCATTTAAATTATAATCTCCTTACTGCACATCTTATTCTGATTTTGGTTCTATTTCCAAGTCTCAGGAGGTACGAGGGTGTGTCTCAAGGTTTATTCTTGATGATACTGAAGTAACTCTTCTGTTTTGCTATTGTTTCAGTGCAAGTAGGGTGGCATCTTCATTTTCAAAACTTTGCAAGAATTGAGTACTTAGAATGAAGTATTTAAAATCATATGAATTTTTGGAGGCCTGTTAGCATGTGACTTTGCAGTGACGGATTTATAGTTTGCTTCTTTTAGTTTTTTCTTCTGAATTTGTCCTGGGAGTTTAGAACTTGAGGAGAAAAAGAAGAGATTACTTTTCTTCTTTGCTTTTTTTAGAAAAAAAAAAAAAAAAAAGACTTGTGACTATATTATATTATGTTAAGTGTTTAATTGTTTGCCACCTGCTGGGGCTTCAGTTCAAATTATGCAGAGACTTGGTCATTAGTCCGTGCAGTTATTTCACGCATGAGAATTATCATTTTTAATTTGGCAGAAGTGAACTAGTACCCCAGCATGTATCCACCACATCCACCTCAAAAGAGCAATAAGACGAGTTTACTAAGTTGATTAAGACAATAAAGCTATCAGGATAGCTTTGGGGCTAACAAAAATGCTTACCCGATCTCATTTAGTGCTTATAATTGTTTGCATTTTTTTCCATTTTTTCCTAATGTCAGTAATGTGAACTACTAATTCAAGTAGTAAATTAAAATGTACATAAAGTGGTAATGCATCCTATAAATTTAAAAAATCACCTCTTAAAATTCTAAGTATTAAAATACTTTGGTGTATTATATAGCATGTAATATTATAAGATACTCTACTGTATTTTTTGGTGAAAGTCATCATTTTGTCCTTGTAGACAATCCTCTGGGAATGAAAGTGTAAATATATTATTCACAAAATGCAGCCAACATTGTGAACAGATATTACATCTTTTGGCAGCTACCATGGAATGGTAACATCTAGAAATACTCTGTTCAAAATGTAAAATAGTAGCTAATGAGGGTTTTTTTTTTTTTTTTTTTAGATTTGTAGTGTATTGGAGGATTATAGAAGTGAAATTTTGGAGTAGCATCCTAAGATCCTATTATTTGCCACTTTAACTATTATGGATCATATAGATCGTGGAGGTTTTTGTCACCAATCCTTAGTTCTTCATATATGTAGTAAAGAAATTCTACGAGTCATAGGAAAAAAGGTAATTTGACTTCATATACTAGGAAAATTCACAAATACTGAGTCCACTCTGAAAGATGTTTTTCAAATTCATTCTAAAAAACCTTCAGTAAAAGTGAATCTAAACCCCAAAATATACCACGACACAAGTAGTTAACAACTTTTCAAATTAAAGTATCTTTCTACTTTTTTTTCAAAGTTTGCAGATATTTCTTTTCTTACTCCCAGGGTGCATCGTGCACAACTGATTACAATTCTGTTTATAATGACCTTTTAAATAATTGAAGACTTCTGTGCTTGTCCTTCTCCTTACATTATTCCCTTTTCTAGTCTAAGAAAACATAGTTCTTTCTTTCATTGGCCATGTTTTCTGGCCTCTTACTGAGCCTTTCTTCTGTGTCTCTATGTATTCTTTAAAGCCAGATGCCAAAAGCACGATATAATACTCACTGAGGCTTTACAAATATAATTACTGAATAACTTCTGAATAGAACTTCTATTTGGAAATCACACACAAGATTGTCCTTTTTATTTCAACACTGAACTGGTATTCAGTCATTCATTCATTAACTCTCCTGCATATATTTTAAATACAACTTTATTGCCACACAATTTCAACATATATTTACAAATACAAAAGGAAAGTAGGAACCTATGTTTTTGAGGCTATGCTGTAAAATGCAACACAGAAGATGTTATCAAAAACATTTTATAGCAGGCAAACAGAAAACATGAAACAAAGCCATGCTTAGCGTAGCTGGAAGAAAACAGGAAGGACAAAGGGAAAAAATGGATATGTGCAGGAAAATGGTTGCTACACTGTAATTGTAAAAATTGTTGCAGGGTTATGAACTTGCATCTGGTAAGTTCCAGAACTTGTGACCTTTCAGCAGTATTCCTCCTGGGATTTTGGTCTTCCACAAAATGTTGACAGTACCATTATGCACTCAATGGGACAAAATGTCTGGGATTTTACCTCACAAAAATTAGAGATGTATGGTAATGCAAAAGCTAATTTAGTATTAAAGTATATAAAAATATATGATTTCCATTGTTGAGAATATTTGTAGGTAAACACATCACTTACATATTGAGCTTTGGACATAACTGACTTTTAGAGTTGGGGGGTGAGAATTTTTTTTTTCAAGTTAGTGACTTTCTGTTCTTCCTTTAACTAAAAGAGAAATACAGAACATGACTTTGCAGTCTCATTTACTATAGTATTTTAGCAGTCAAGAACACAAAACTAATCTCTGATGATAAACAAACTTCTGTTTCTCCATTTTCTGTTGCATTTCCAGGTTGATCCAGTGGTAAGAGTTGTTTAACTAGAAACTACATTTATGTAGTTTAAATTGATGAGCCCAGTTTGAATTAGTATTAACAATTGGTCTAAAAACATCAGTGAAACACTGTTCCATTAAAATAAAGTAGAAATACACAAAGGGAACACATTAAATCCATGAAAACTTTTCATAAACCCAGTATAATGAGCAGATTCTTTTCAATACTGACCAGTATCTGCTTAAATCAATGTAGTGAATAGTCCCTTGTCAACCATACCATACCAAAATTAGTGGAAGAGTCTTGATTCCTGAGAAATTCCTAGAGTTTCACATAGCCCTGAATGAATCCCACTGGTTGCAAGGATTACAGGTTTTTGTTTGTTTTTTTTTTTTTTTTTTTTTTTTTTTTTTTTTTTTTTTTTTTTTTTTTCACTTCAGTGCACAGGAGATAGAGAAATACTGCTAGAACTGCAGTGGTATGGTTTAGATTTCATGTTAAAATCTGAATAATCTCTCTGTACAGCTCAATCAATAAAATTTGCAGTCATTCACTCACACCAAAGCCAACTGCACAGCACCTTTATTTTTCCAAAGTCATGGTAAATTCAATAGAGTGATTATAGATTTAGACACTGTCAAAGCATTAGGAAACCAATTAAGTATTGCAGTCTTTAGGGTGACAAAGCAATTAGGAGTGAGTAGGAAGAATGGGTGTACATATCAAGTGCTCAGTTACAATAGTTTTTAATTGATGAATTACTACAAGCTTAAAAAAGCTACCACATAAACAGAAATCTACTCAGCACAATTGGAAAAATGAGCTATTAGATCTTTTTCTAGAGTACATATTCATTTATAAGTTAAAATTCTACATAGTTATAGTAAGTTGCTCATGTGAACATTATCTATTCCAGTACTGTAATGTGAAGCATTGCTCTAAGCCTGTTTCTGCACTTCAAAAATTGATAGGAAAATGGGTTAAATTTCACAAATATTTAGTTACTATATGCTGGCTAATTTTGCATTTTTTTTTTCTATTTACTGTTCATTTCATATTAGGAAATCTGCAATATGTTTATGAAGAGCACTTTATCAGTTCTGTTTCATGTAGATTTATTGGTAATTGTTTCTGTAATATTTATTGATATTTGACTCTAATTTTTTTTTTTCTCTTCCATCAGTCTCTGCCCCAGTTCTAAAAAAAAAAAAAAAAGAGCAAAGAGCAGTAATTCTGTTATGTAGGAATCTACTCTCTTAGGATACCACAAATCTTAACTAGATAAAAATTTAGATATCGATTTTACATTAAGAAATGACAGAAATAAGGGAACCTAATGTTTATTTTACTGGAGTCATCATGAAATAAGTGGTCTTCCAAGTTCCTTCTCCAGGAACAACTTGTCATGTTGCCTTCTTTGAATGACTGTTTTTTTTCTCTCCCTTAGGTTGATCCAAAGTCTTTGCATAATGCAACTCTCACTTCGTAGTGAGTCAGGCACATTAAAAGCTGTTTTCATTAAAGTAAATGTAATTTACAATTAAATTTTGCAATCCATTATTTGAAAAAAAATACACAACTCAGAGCGATAGCAGCAGTAAAACAACAAAACATCTGACATAAGATTTCTTTTAATGCAAATTGACAGAATCATGCTTTAAGCTCAGTGAGAGTGACTGATGTAAAATGCATAAGAGTTCAAAGATCTGTTCTGCATGTGTTTTTACTCTTATATGTAAGGTCTATTAAATGTAACAGTATTCTAAATATTTTACTGTTTAGCATTTACTATCATTTGTCTGTCCCTGTGTGTCCTGAATAAACAAGCAGAGCATGCCTGAAAATAACTTCAAAACATATGCAAGATGTCTTTAATAATGCACATTATTCATGTAGTCAGCTTTACTACAACTGGCACAATGGCATTGGAAAATATGTTTCAATATTGCTAGATCGGTTTCCTTTTATTTTGGTTAATATACAACAGTTATAGTTTGGAGTTCCTCTTATATCGTTGACAGGACTTTCATTTTCTTGAGTTCAGATATACATACATACAGAAATATATTTGGGAAGTTTAAGGATAGCTGAGAAACAATAGTTTGACTGTCTCAAATCAGAAAGCCATAACCATCTTAATGTACAGGTGAAAATGTGTATTTATTCTGTATGTCAGGTAGCATAAATTCATAAATTTTGGTCTTTTTTATGGTTTAGTTCACCATACCTAATTTTAAGGTGATCGGGAATAATTCCTCACAGAATACTAGCAATTTTATGTTGGAAAGATGAATAGAAGAAAAGCAGAAAAAAAAAAAAAAAAAAAGTAAGTACAAAAATAAAACCATTTTGTTAAACATTTACACACAAAATAAATCATGTGATTCTCAGCAATATTGAACATGCTGAACTACCACCAAGGTGTAGAAACTGAATTCCAGCCTCAGCAAAAAGTTTTGTGATCACTGACTTTCACGAGTGGAGCATCAGTGCTCAAATCTATTCAGACATCGGAAAGAGCAGAACATATGCACCTGTTTGCCAGCTATTCCAAAGCAGGATGATGATGATGATGATGATGATGATGAATGTTTTATTTCTGTTACGATTGTGCTCAGTGATCCCAGTCTAGGACTTGACTGAACTCCACAGAAATGCACAGGAAAAAGATAATCCATAAAACTAACAAGCTCAGGATGCGATAATAACAGATGGCCATAACCAACAAACAAACAAACAGGCAGGGAAATAGGACTGTCCAGCATGAAAACAGTGGTCACAGTTTACTGTTGTATTAATCATTTTTGCAAGCATTTTTTCAGAGGAGCATTTTTAAGAGGTTAAGCAGAAAGACAATGAAGTTTTGTTGCTGCCCAGAGCTCTTCTGATGTAGATGAGACCCTGAAGTATCAGTTCAGCCTCTATATGTAATAAAAAGAAATATTTAGATCCAGAACTCAGTAACAGATGATCAGTCGAGTTCTTGGAGTCTGTTGAAGCTGCCTGGTGATGCAGAAATTAGAGAAGGAGCAAAAGAGAAAACTTTTAGGCTTTGATTCTGATCAAATCAGAATGACTTGAGAATGACTGAGAACATGAAGTTGAAAAGTTACTTGTGTGAAAATGATCCCAGAATAGTTAGAGTTCTTTTTTTTTTTTTTTTTTCTTTTTGATGATGATGAAATAAAATATAGAAGATCAATTCACAGAAATTGTCAGTTTCACAAAAGCACATTATGGCTACAAGCTCTGTCTTAATGGGAGAAAACTATAGGTATTATAAAGACACCAACTTGGAGAATCTGAATCTCCCCAGTGAACGTAAAGGCAATAAAAATAGTTAAAGAAATAGGAATCTCTTGACTTAGAAATCACTAAGTTTGTCTATGAAAGAATAAGGTAATCTTATAGTAAACAAACAAAAAACAACAACAAAACAGAATATATGCAATGTGAAAAATACGAGCAAAGAAACAAAAGGGGTTAAAAGATATTATAACACTATTAGTAACAAAAAAATAGGGTTAAGGTAAGAGATACCTTATTACCGAACAGAGACAAAAATGCATATATATGCTACTTTCCCATTCCCACTCCACTCTCACCAGTTAATGTGTGTGCACTCCAGTCTGGCAACATTAACTGATCTTTTTTTTTTTTTTTTTTTTTTCCTTCAGATAGATCAGAGATAAGACTGGACAGAGATATATCAGACTGGATCTGAAGGAAGACTATATTTATGAAATATATAGATGGATGAACAGGAGGTGCTATGGCTGAGCTTCTAATTCAGAAGTCTAAGTTGAAATTAGGTGGAAGGAGATGTGGACATAGTGCCAGTTTTTCAAAAGGAAAAACAGGCCCTAGGAAATTATAAGACACGTTTTACTGTTTACTAGTTACCCTTAACTCCCAAACTCCAGCAAATAAACAATCTAAAAGGTACTCAGAAGGCAATAAATTGATAAATAATCAAAATAATAACAAACCATACAAGTATAATTCTATTTTTTGTTTCTTGCGAGTTGTTGATCATATTTCACATGACACTCATATAAACAATTAAAAATATAGTCTAAATTTGTTTTTTACAAATTGCTCTAAGGAGAATATGATAAAAAGCACAAGACTATCAGTCATATTTCATTTGTTATCTGAAAGCTTGCAAGCTCAGCAGAAACATTTGATGAACAGAGAATCATCTTTCAGAATCATTCCCTATGTTGTAACCAGGGGAGTATTACAGTCAATCACAACCTGAGCATAAATAATGTCACCTTGTTGCAAAAGCTGTAAAATATTTCAGGTAATCCACATGCTTATTTGAGATTGTAAACCTAAAGTCTGGACACCTGAAAGAAGGACACCTGTCAAACAGACAGACAATAGAGGAAATCAAAAACATTGAGATCTGGAAAATATAACTTACAGGCAAATGTTAAATGTTTTTGTTGCATTTGATTAGCTAAGGCTGAGGACAGACATGATAAAATTCTTTAAATATGCAAAATAATGGTCTTAAACTATAGCATGGGAGACTAAAGTAAACAGCACAGAAAATCTTTCTGTCTCTAAAAGTAATTTCTGTCTCTAAAAGTAATTATATTGTGGAATATACAGTTCTTAAAAAACAGATCCAAAAAATGCTAAAAGCCGATTAAATATAAAGTGCACTCAAATGCACTCTAAATGATAACACATACTAGTGAATTTGTCTGGCCTCTTGTTTCTCTGTTTTCTATGAATGCATGCCTTGAAACTTAGCAGGACAAATAGTAGACTAAGTTATAAAATATTAATCCATTTTTTATGATTCTTTGAGGCACAATACAAATTCGAAGACCACTGTGGACAAACTCTCTCTTTTCCTAAGCTGAGACAAGAAAATCCTAGTATGTTCCTTAATAAGTTAATTGTTGGATGGTGACTGTCAAAGGGAAGTGATTCTTTTAAGTGTTTCAGTACTTTTCAGTACTTCTCCGTGAAAGTGTGGATTACAGAGTCCGTTCCGATGTCTGTCTCTATTTAGGTATTGACTGGTAAAGACAGGCAAGCAGTTTCTTTGAAACATTATAAGCTTTTTGTGTCAGCATAAATACCCCAATCTTTCAGTGTCAGTTCCGCAACACTGATCCTGTGTTCAGGATACTGTTCAATGACCAGGTTTGGTGATGTGCTGGGACTGTTTAACACAAACAAGTCCTCACCATTTTTTAGCTAAAAAGAAAAGCTAGAGGGCAAAAGGGTAATACTTTATCCAGAAATTCTTCATTATCAGCCGTTCTAATAATACTCTGTGCCAAAAATGTGTGAATTTTTTTCACATTTTACTCCTGGTTTTGCACAAAGTAAAATGTAAAAACACACACAATAACAAGTCGCAAAGAACAGCACAACCTCATTTTTAATCTCAAATTCTGTGTGTGGTGGGACTCAGGAAATCAAAATGGATTTATCCATCAGTGAGCACAATTAATTGTTTGTTGGGCACTTCAAGAGATGGTTATACATACAGGGACTTAATCCTAATTTTCCAGGGAAAGATTGAAAGAATTTACCACTATTGCAAAAATTTTAATAAAAGACAAATGAGAATTTTAGCTTCATGCCATCAGAAGCCTAAAGAATAAGGAAGTAATAAAGACAATGCTTAATAAGTATGTATTTTCTCTCTGCTTTCTCCCTCTAAGAAATGCTTTTTGCCCTAACCACCACTTTGGAACACGGACATATAAATAAGAATGCATCAAAGCATCAAATTAGTGGGAAAATGATAGCAAGCTATTCTGTTATGATGTGTGATACTCTTCTTGAAAGTAAATTGATGTAATTTGGTATAAAAAGAAATCATGAACTTCTTTTATAATGTAAGCCATTAGTGTCTAAATCCGGCAACTGTATATATGAGTTCTACTCATTTTACTGATTAATTGTTTGAAGATTTTACTGGTTGTTATTGACTATATTAATTTAGAAATGATGCCACCAAAGAACAATTGTTTACAGTGCAATAGTTTCAGAGAAAATATTGTGTAACAGTTGGGAGTCCAACATTAAGCTCTAGAGGAAAAAATCAGTAAGAAAGGAGACGACATTTAAGAACTTTTAAAATAGATGGTATGAGCTTTCATATACATATATATATATATGTTGCATTACATGGCGTGTTTCCAATAACCATAAATGTGTTTGTGCTTGTAAATATCTCCTTATAATTAGAAATAATGTAGGGTTCCTGACTGACAAGTGGAACATGAGGCAGGAATGTACTCGTGTGGCAAATAAGGCCAACAAACCGTATTCTGTGCTTCACTAGGGGTGACCAGCAGGTTGAGCTTGTAAACTCAGCAGAAACATCTGATGAATTGTCTATCAAAACAGGGAATCATTTACCAGGATATCATTCTATATGTTATAACCATGGGAGGATTCCAGTCACAAGCTGTCACCTTGTTGTAAAGTATTTCAAGTAATAAACATACTTACTTGAGATTGTAAACCTAAAGTTGTGTCAATTCTGCACACCTGAAAGAAGGATGTGCATCAAACAGACAGACAATAGAGGAAAACAAGAATAATAAAGTCTGGAAAACATGGAGATGGGCAAGGAGATAGCAGGGTGAGTCCAACAAAGAACCACAAAAATGATTATGGGACTGGAACATCCCTTTTATAAAGAATGGCTGCAAAGCTGGGGCTGCACAGCTTAGAGAAGAGAAAGCTGTGGAGGAATCTTATTAATGTGTCCAAGTATCTGAAGGATGGATCTATAGAAGATGAGTCCAAATTTTTCTCAGTGGCGCCTTGTGACAGCATTAGAGGCAATGGCACAACCTGGAAGTTCTACTTGAACAGAAGAAAACACTTTTTTCCCTGTGGGGGTGACTGAGCACTGAACAGGTTGCCCAGAGAGGTTGTGGGGTCTCCATCCTTGGAGGTATTCAAAATCCAACTGGGCATGCTCCTGGATAACCTGCTCTGGGTGATCCTGATAGAGCAGGAGGCTGAACCAAATGATCCCCAGACGTCCTTTACAACCCCAGTTACTCAGTGAATAAATTTTAGGCTTTTTTTGTTTGATTGTTTTGTTTTCTGGATCTGCTGCTTTGCTAATTCAGAGGTATATGGCACTATAATATGCTGGGTAGATAGTTGCCAATGGAAACATAACTCATAATAATGTGAAAAAAAAAACCAAAACAGTGCTTCAACTCCCACAGAAGGTTAAAAGCTTTGCTAGAATGCAACACTATTACATCTTGGAGTCACATGCAACTTTCAGGGTCACAGACAGAAACATATTGAAAGTGGAGTGCAGAAAATACTAAGCATCAACTTGTGCAGAGCACTTAAAGCAAAACACTTGTGTTGTACAGTTTAAGCCAGTAATTATTCATGATAGATTCCTAGCTTGAAATTGCAGGAGGACCTTATCTTTTGTGTGAAAAACAAACATTTGTTTATGTATCTGGTGTTTGTGCTTTTCTATGAGTTATTATCTAGCTTAGAAGTTTCCAAAAGCATACATTGATGAGGATTTTGCCAGATCAATTCCTTTGCTAGATGCAAACTAAGGAATTGTAAAATTTGGTGTGCTATGCATAGCTCTCTTCCTAAATCAGGTAATGAGAGTTCGTGCATGGCTCACTGTCTGCTGTCTTGCCTAGGATGTGGTCTTGACTCAGGGTTTCTCATGTCTGAATAGTGACCATTCTGGGGTTGCAGGGTGTGCAGTAGCGGGGAGCAATAACTGAATAATACAACTTTAAAAAAATTCAGATTATCCAAAGAGGCTATGGAGACTATGGTGAAAGTTTTTGCAAGATGATCTTGCCGTCTTCACTGTGTTCCAGATATTATTTTTTTACAATGAGATATAGCACTGACATCTGGAAGGAGATTTGTGTCAAAAACAATCTCCAACAGTTTATATCAGGAAACAGAGTACCTATTTATTTCATCAGAAGCAAAACTGAGTCCATAATATAATACTGATGAGCAGAATTATAGAGAGCTAAGCAGTACACAACACATATGTAAGGTTTTGTACAGTTGTGCTAATTCATTTACTCCCTGAAAGCATAATGCTTGTCATTTATGTTCACAATAAAAAACACCACAAAAAAGAAAATTACTTCGTCCCTCTAAATATGTTCCTTTCTCACCTTTATTTCTGCGCTTTTCACACTTGATGTCAACCTCCATACGTCCTATCACTAAATATTACCTTTGATTTACTGTTATTCCAGATTCACTCTTTTCTTTAGGTATCTTTCATTTCTTGGCAAAGCATAGTAAATCTCAGAATCAAGTGGCTTGTTTGGTGTTCCAGAAGTAATTAGTTAATATGATGGTGACATTCATAGGTCAGGCAGTGAGCCTTGTGCATGATCACATTAGGGAACATTTACTCCCATAAGCAGTGCTATTGATTCCTACTCAGAACTGTGAGTGAGTGGGTAACAGTCTGACCTTGTATGATATTATTACATATAAAAAATTGCTTTAGCTTTTCAAGTGTTCTGAGCCTTCTGTGTGAGTATAAATGCAAAATGTTACCAATCATTAGAATATTGGTAAAAATACTACCTCTGGGTATTCATGTATCAGGTGGTAGAAAACTCCTATATTCTATTATTACAAGGTGCATATTTCGGAAGGTTAGAGTGAACAATTCAGAATGTTGTAAAATAATTCAGTCATAATGCTATTTTTGGTTATGGCATTTTGAATCCAAGCTCTATATTTATGAATATTATTCTTTTCTGCTTAAAGGAGTAACTCTGAAATTAGATGCTGGAAAGCTGGAATGAGCTTGGGAGAGATTCTGTGGTTAACTCTTCATTGTGAAAACCTACACAACTGAAGAAATACAATTTTAGGCAGTAAAAGTTGTAGATGTTAATGGTCCCCTAGCAGTACTATGCAGCATCATTAGAAGAGTTAACAGCATCAGGCAATGTGAATGAAAAAAAAAAATGAAAAAGGTTTTTAGCACTTTTCTGGACATGAGAGCAGCATCATCATTATCACATTGCATGGATACTCACAGATGGAGGATTTGTTAAAAAAAAAAAAAAAAAAAAAAGAGTGATCTTGGCATAGGTTGATCATTGCACCAGGAATCAAATTTCTCAGAGGATGGTTGGCCACTGTCCAACTAGAGAAGGAAGTCACAAAAGTCAGCATTGTGTGGGTCCTTGGAAAAGTGACTTCAGCTGGATCAGGTGAGATCTGCCCCCAGCCATTGTTCTCTTGTTGTCCACTTGACCCATAATCCCTACAGCATCTCCAAAAAGAAGCCTCCAGAAAGGTCACAGGACAAACTTGAGCCCTAGCCACACTCCATCACCTTGGAGAGAACAGGACAGAGACACCAGCTGTTCCAGTCTGCATTTGTGGAAAAACCTGCTCATGTTGACCAGATTTTGCAGAAACTGCAATCACTCAGGCCTGGACACTGAATGGTATTTGGGTGTTTGTCCCCAGTGCACTCACAATTGAAAGTGAGAGAAAAGTAATGGGGAAAAGCAGTTAACAGAATGGTTTCCATAAAAATTACTCTCAGAAGGGAGTTGTCTAAAATAAAAAAAATGGCAAGGTTAAACCAATATTTTAAATCCTGACTATTCAGTGTAAGTATATGCACTCCTCTTTTAAATTCATAGCTTTGAATTTCTTCTGAAGGTAGAACTTGATTTTTTTTTGTTACCAGAATTTGAAAGAAAGGTCTGTTTGTTGTTGTTGTTTGGGTTTTTTGTTTTGTTTTGTTTCTAAACAAAACACAGGAGGAGGAGAAAGTGTTGCCACCACTTTCTCCCTTCTGCTGTTTTCCAATTTTACTGTGGACTCCTAAATTTAAAATTCATCCCAAATATGGAGATAATTTCAAATCCTTACTTCTCAGATTATCCTCCAAATTGGTGTTTAATAACAACAAATTGGCAAGTAGTATAAATGTGACCAAGGTCTAAGAAGAAGTAGCATGAGAATATGGTGGTTAGGTTTGGGAGATGGACACAAGAGATTTGGGTTCAGTTTTGGTGCCTGCTGCTCACTGAGTGATTGCCAGTCTACACAGCACTGAACAATCTCTGTGTCTACACAGTAATATGCAGGGCTGCTCGTTCCCAGCCCAGGAAAAACTTTACTCTGCTACCCTTATTTCTCAGCTCAGAAAAGCATCATAATGCTTTTTATTTCAGAACTATCTAATTCAGGAAAAGTCTATACCACTTTTGATTCTAGAGATAGCCTGCTCAAAGCTAGCTACTGTATCACTGCTTAGTGCCCCCCTGCGTTATGTATACATTCCTGATGCAAAGCATTTGCAGACTATGTAATTGTTCTACGCTTCAGTTCTCTCCCTGTAAATGGGAGATAACACCACTCCGTTTTTCTTTCTCATTTAGACACAGGACTCAAGGACTCTTATTATTATGTTTGTTCAGTGGGTAATTCAGTATTGTAATTTTATTAAAACAAATAATAGTTAAAAATGGATGGAAGTATTTAACCAGCTAAAGACAGATAGACAATTTTTGTTTACAGTTGAAACTACAGGAAAGTTACAGGACATAACCTGTGAGATACAAATTTAGCCCTTGTGGATCATTTTTCACCTTTATATTGAAATATTTGAAGAAGTCCATTTTTTCTTAGCAAATACTTCACTTTATTCAGACTGTTAGTTAGGGAAACATATGCCCCAAGTGTTTTGGTCTAGGGAGATGTACGACTAACCGATAAAGACTACACTGAAATCATCAGAGCTACTTCCTTCCAAACCTCAGGCTATGCTCCAGCCGTGGCTCCTGCCAACAGCAGCCAGCTCTCTAAAATTTCTTTAACAATTTTCAGAGAAACAAATGCTAACTCCAACTAAAATGACACATTGTTCTGTAACCTGAAAGATTTCAACTTAAAGCATTTTCTTTTAAGAAGTTTTGTTTTTAATAACAAAATGCAGATTTCTGTGCTGGCCTTGATCATATTTTTAATACAATATTTTCTTTATGTTTTAATTCCCCTGCTTGTAAAAAAATGCAGGGTTTTATCGGTGTGCTGACCATGCATCCTCTACACTGTATTTTCAGCTCAAGGGGAAAAATGTTCACTTGCAAAATTGGAACTTGATTTCACGCTTCTTGGAGAAATTCCACATACTACAATTTACAGCTAGCACATATAAAAGTTTAAAGTGAGACAGATAGTGCTATGGGTGTAATAAAGACTGAGAGGGATCCAAATGTCTTGCTGCCTTGAATACATGTTTTCTCCTAAAATTAGAAGAAATCATTTTATGACTTGAAGATTTTTGCAAAGGATAGTGTGGCAGTATAAAATGTGTACTAACCTAAGCATTGCTAAATGGTATTTAATCATTAGCAATACATTGATGTTTTGTAAAGATTATATAATTTCCATTAAAAATGTATTTTAATTATTTGTTACAGCTTCTACGCTAGGAAGACACTGTGACATATCAGAAACATTTTGAATCCTATTGAATAACCTTATTCTCTTTACATGTGCAGTATATTTGAAAAAAGTGTCCATATGTTCTGATGCTTATTGTTATTTTGAACTGAAAAGTGAGGCTTTCAGGAGCTTGTAGTTTGCATTTCTAATCAAGCAAAGAAAAAACAATAGTGGGACAGTAACACTTTCTAAGAACAAAACCGATTTGAAAAAAATCCTCCTGCTATTTCTTTGCTTTTCTGTGATGCTGGAAGGAAGA
Organism: Nothocercus julius; assembly: GCA_013398735.1. NCBI lineage: Eukaryota > Metazoa > Chordata > Aves > Tinamiformes > Tinamidae > Nothocercus > Nothocercus julius. The sequence continues at coordinate 13,460,741 of VZSV01000009.1, read as the reverse complement.
CAAGTTAGACACCTGCACTGGAAGATCAATAGTTTAAAGAGACAGTTTAAAGAAATCCTCCCCAAAATGTCACTAAAAGATGTCTTTGATAAAGAATAAAATATATTTATGCTGAGACTTAATATAAGCATGAAATAACATCGGCAAACAAGGCCAATGAATGGAGTTCTATGCTCCTATTTTGACCTGTTTTGTTCTGCTGCTTTCTTTAGGGGAGACTGAGATAACTGTCTGAGATAATTTAAATGAACGCAGAGGGATGTTCGTTTAATTATAACTGAATTCAAGTGTATATTATGAATCATTCTCTTTTTGTTTCCCCTCAAGAAGGAAAGAAGTTCCCAGATCACAGCTCATGCAAAACTTAGCTAGTAAGGCTAAGATTACTTTAATACTATGTCTACATAACTGACTGATGTAGCGCAAAGAGGAAAGGCACAGATGTGGATTTGCTGCTCTGTTATGTTTCTAGGACTGTAAGTCTGCATCACATATCTATAGGCCATGAATTCAGAGCCAGCTGGCTCATCCTAGATCACAGAATCACAGAATCACAGAATGGCTGAGGTTGGAAGGGACCTCTAGAGATCATCTAGTCCAACCCCCCCTGCTCAAGCAGGGTCACCTAGAGTACCTGACTGTTTACTGGCTGCAGGAACAAGGAATATTACCAGGCCTTTGTAGCTTTTTCCCTCTTTCTGCTATCTCTATCTTCTTGGAAACCCTATGTATTCATGCAAATGCATGGAGCTGGAGAAACCCTGCAGAGCCAGACTATTATGCTTTCAGAGGCATCATCGCTACCACGTGCACACGGTCCATTTTCAGAACAGGTCTGTTGTGGAAGACACCGAGCTTTGCTGCATCAGTGTCAAAAAATGCCTGTGCCTTGTAACTTGAGGCCAGAGTGATGAACAAGCCCGTTTGATTGTGCTAGATCAAATGCAAAGAGAACGTGGCAGTCCTCTGCTCTGCTGAAGGAGTTTAGGACCAGACCCTGGACGGTGTTATCAATTGATGGTGGGACCTCTCTGCCCCAGACCCACAGTTGCCAGAATGGATCCATTAGCTGGACCTATCCATCACTAGCTCAAGAGCTTCTGTCTATGTACACTCTGTGTCTAAAGGTGACACAAAACAGGTTTGTCACACTAGCTCAGATTACTTTGCTGTCCCTTACAGAATCCCAGACATGCATAGGGAGAAAACTCATAGAGGAGCTTTTGGATGCATTCTAAGAGGACGTATTCAGTGACACTCCAGCGAGTCACTTCAGCTTTCATTCCATCAGGAGAGGTGTGTGTGGAATTGAGTATGGACTGCAAGACTCCTACTATAGAAATGGGACAAATTCTGTCAAATTTACAATTTAAAAAAAGGAAATAAACCATACTGAACTGTTAATGTAGATATGCATATGATTGCTATGAAGCTAGCTACCAGCCTTTTCTTTGTTAGTGTACGGATAAGTCATACCAAGGAAAAGACTGAATAGAACACATAGGAAATAATTACAATACATCAAATGGAGACTTTCTATTCCAGTCTGATACAAACACCATAGCCATTACCACAGCATCCATTATCTTCTGTTAATGAGACACTGTTATAACTGTTTCAATACTTAATAAGTTGTCTTCCTTTAACTAATAGACTTCTGTTCCCAGATGAAAACAACCTTACATCATACTTACTCTGATTAAACTATGTTATCATAGATACAATAGCAATGAGTACAATCAGGATAGAGGAAATTATTTGCTCCAATCAAGCTGCTAAGCATGTAAAGGCCTAGATAACTGATCATTATGCATATAGAATTCATCTGTGCAGATGACATCCATAATTGTGTCTCAATTTCTTGAACATATATACTGAATTAATGCATTTTTATGCATTCCATATGACTTAATCATTACAGCAATCTTCTTCTCCTTTGGATATCAGCACTGGCCAAGAGAAAAGATCTTAAGCATCTGTAAGCCATGTAAATGAAGGCATCACACAAAGGTGTATACCGGCCTTCACTAGGAAGAGCATACCAAGCAGGTCAAAGAAAATGATTACTCCTCTCTACCCGGCACTTTTGAAACTGAATATGGACTACATTTTTTGTTCAGAGATGGGCTCTTCAGTACAAGAAAGACACTGACATACTGATGTGAACCTATAAGAGGACCACCAACTTCATTATAAAGCTGAAGCACAAGCTATACAAGGAAAGACTGAGAGAACTGCATTTGTTCAGTCAAAAAAAACCAAGGAGGGATCTTATTGACATCTTCCGCTTCCTCATGGACACTTATAAATAGGATAAAGACATAAATCTACACACTTCTCAGAAGGGTACAATGACAGGATGATCACTGGACAAAGTGATCAAAGGAAACAAATTGCAGTAGACCAAATTCAAACTAGATATAAGGAAGAACTCTTCAAGCTGAAGACGGTCAAATCCAGAGAAAGGTTGCTTGGTGACGCTGTGGAATATTAGTCCCTACAGATATTTCAAACTCGACTGGAAAGGGCCCTGAAAAAACAGAAGTATCTTCAAACATAGTGCTGCCTTGAGCACAAGCTGGGCTAGATATCTCCAGGGGTCACTGAAAAACAAAATGATTCAGTTTTTATGATACCGTAACAGAGAGTAGCTCCAGCATAAACAGGTTAACAGGATAAATGTGTAATAATTCAGGATGGTTTAGAGCATCAATTAGTCTGATAAAATTTTAATACAAGCCCAAAATTCAGGGATAGAAGAGCTGGAACTTGTTATGGTTTTCATTATACAACAATTGGTATATATTTACCAAATACTGACTTCTTTGTAAATCATAACAACTTGCAAATTTGATCATAGACCATAGACCATTGAAGCCCAGGTTCTTTCCACCTAATCAATCTTTTGTAAGAAACATCAGAATTTAGATTTCCCAGATACTGAAGGGTATAGCCAAAGTAAAAGCCTGTGACATACATAAATATACCTATCAGAATATTAATAATATTAGCTTGCCTTGAACTTGAATATAAGGAGATTAAAACAGTATAACTAACAATAGTATATAAGTATTTTATAATGCTATGACAGCATAGCCAAACACAATTTTAGATAACTAGGTGAGCAATGTGATCTCCAAAGGGGCAAATAAAAATGAATGTTACTGAACGCAGGGGCATCCAAGTAATAAACATTGCCAGAGAGAGGACACGATAAGCACATGGGACTGAAAACAGACACAATATCCTGTTCAATACTGTGGAAGTATTTCTTGAAAAGGGGGAATTTAAAGAAAAACTAGGGCCTAACAGCAGTTTTGGCATTCCAGGGGCTTGCTCGGGGTGATACACAGCTGCCATTCCCAGGATGGCTGGTGGGCCCGGACTCTGCTCCTCCACGGTTCCCCAGGCACCACAATCTGCCCTCCCCGCAGCTGCAGAGAGGAGTAAGGGAGGGTGGAGCGGAGTGAGGGCACCGCGGCCAAACTCTGCTGCACTCCCTGTGCTGGGCCGCTGATCAGCCGCACAGGAGCTGCCCAAGGGCAGATACACGACAACATGTCCGGTGCTGAGGCAGCCAGGGGGGCAAATCCCTCCTTTGGGACGAACTTTGCTTGAACTTTGCTCATTATAAGCTCATTATAATGCCAAAACCCACCTCCATCCCAAAGTTACCCGCCTCCGAGGTACAAGCACTGCTCACTGAGCACGCGCTCTGGATTTTCCATTGACTGCACCTTTAAATGGAAGTGACAAACTTTTGAACCAATCACCAGTCACTCAAGCTCCACCTGAATGTAAGGCAAAAGTTTAAAAGCTGAACTTGGGAGGAAAGACAGAAAGATTCCATTGTTACTTATGGGATTGGTCGACTGGCTGAACTCCCTTTCCTCCCCTCGGGTCAGGACGCCGTTTCAGGAGACTCGAGAGGCAGACCCTCTCCCATCTTCTGGGGTGAGTGATGATTGCACATTCGTACATCAGAGCTGGCTAAAAACCCCACCCTGTAGCAGAGAATTTCCTGTACTGTCATTCAAAACCTGCTTTGTAAATGTTGCATTTGACTAAAAGATCCTATTGGTGCACTTGACTACTTGTTTGGAAGGCAACTGGACCTACAGATGGCAGACTGTGAATCCAATACTGCTCGAGTGGGGCCTATAGTTGATCATACTATTCGTGAACTCGATTCACTCCTTATAAGGCAGTTGGACCAACAGTCAGCAGACTGTTCGTGAATCCAACACTGCCCGAGTTGGGTGTATAGCTAACACAGTATTTGATATCTGCCCTCCCCCTGCCTCTCTCCCCCGCTTTTGAACTGCAACAAATACACAATAAGGAGACTCGTAAGATAAATACAAAAAAATACTGAAAACAGGATGGGAGGGTAGTAGCATAATAATATCAGGCAAGAAAAATCAGAGAAGAAAGAACTTGAGCCCTCTCTGGTTCCCATTTCCCTGATCAGGAGCTCTCAATCTGATCACCTGGACCTCAATGACTAAGAACCACCAGGCAGCAGGCCGGATGGTGTCTTTAAACCTAAGCACCCCAGCATCAGCTCCATGGTATTATTTTCAACAAGGACAAGTGTAGGGTCCTGCACCTGGGCAGGAATAACCCCAGGCACCAGTACAGATTAGGGGCTGACCTCCTGGAAAGCAGCTCCAGCAAGAGGGATTTGGCAGTCCTGGTTGACAATAAGTTAACCATGAGGCAGCAATGTGCCCTCGTGGCCAAGAAGGCCAATGGGATCCTGGCTGCATCAGGAGGAGCGTTGCCAGAAGGCTGAGGGAGGACTCAAACATCTATCATATGAGGCAAGACTGAGCTGGGCCTGTTTAGCCTGGAGAAGAGAAGACTGAGAGGAGATCTGATCAACATGTACAAATACCTGAGGGGTGAAAGTAGGGAGGATGGGGCCAAACTCTTTTTGGTGGTGGCCAGTGATAGGACAAGGGGTAACGGGTACAAGTTGAAACACAGGAAATTCCACCTCCATGTGGGGAAGAACTTCTTTGCTGTGAGGGTGACAGAGCCCTGGCACAGGCTGCCCAGAGAGGCTGTGCAGGCTCCTGCTCTGGAGATCTTCCCAACCCGCCTGGCTGCCACCCTGTGCCCCGTGCTCTGGGTGTCCCTGCTGGAGCAGGGGGGCTGGACTAGGTGATCTCCAGAGGTCCCTTCCAACCTCAACCATTCTGTGATTCTGTTTTAATGACTAATATTTTTTAATATGTCATGATGATGCTTAATATTGTATAAGAAATGATTATCAGCAATAAATGTGGCACAAATGAATGACTTAAGGGAAATATAATTTTAAGTTTAAAACTAGACTGATTTGTCAGTCTTCCAAAGGCTCCATCACAGTGATCTCTAGTTGCTTAACTGATGTACGTATGTATGTATAAATGTAAATGTGTAAATGTGTGACAACAGACAGGAAAAAGATCTCTCGATAGTGACAGATACCAAAGTCTTATTTTTTCCCTCTGCCAAGCATGCAATTAAGATTTTGTTTGTTTGGGGTTTTATTTTTGTATCTTATGTACAATTATTTGTCAAACTGATATTTTTCAACATCTCTTGCTTCTACTGCAGACTGTGAAATAACAGTCCAAGGTCAGCATCAATGCTTCAGAATACATATTCTCACAGGTGCATGCATATGAAAAGGAGAATAAATTATTGATGATTATGACATAACAATAACAACTTAAACTTTATGCAAAGAAACCAAAACACTCTGCAAAGGATCTAGGTGAGTTACATCTTCCTGGGAGAAGAATCTGCTCATTTAGCCCTGAAAGGCAGCTACTTCTCTGTTGGAAAGTAACGACTTTGTTAACAAGACATCTGAGGTGAGAAAATAAAAGATCCATTCAGTTCAGATTGTTTTACCCCTTTGTGAGGCAAATGAATAAAAACAGCCAAGAAAAATTATGCAGTGTCTTTTCCTTCTTAGATCTTCTGGAATTAGGCTGAGCAAGAAGATGTGCAAGAGGGAAGTCACATCATTAAAATCAGAGAGCTATCTGGTACTAGCAGATGCTAGACTATCCCTGAGATATCTCAAGTACCACTTTCAAAACATACAATATAACACTAGAAAAAAACTAATACAAAAGAATTATACAAGATTTCTGAAATTCTGAAAAGGTATAAAAGACAGAAAACAATTTGTATATAGCTACCATCACTTAAAAAAAAAAAAAAAAAAAGAGCAAAATATATCCCCAAAAGGAATAATGTCATTCTGTCTGCTCGAAGTCTTGAGTTCAAGATCAAACTAATTTTTCCATTATTGTGCTTTCATGTTCATTTTTTCTCTGCATTGTCCATGGAATTAGAAAGTCGGCAATGTTTCTATTTAATTAGGTGGTAGAATCCTATCTGCGGAGCTGTTCAGCATCCATGGGAGTTAGGCCTTCCTGATGTAGCAATGGCATAAGTTCTTTTCCCTCATGACTTCTGAAACAAAAATTGCTTAGAACTTCAAAAGCTCTTTAAAACATTTTTTTTTCTTATAATAAGACTATAAAGTGTTCTAAACACTTGTACAAGACATATCACATGGGAATCTAGACAAAATGTACTTTGCAATGCAGAACAGCTTCTGACAGGCCAGATGGAGTTCAAAACTGGTACCTTATAGCTTTAGCAGCAGTCTATATGGTATTCATACAGTGAGATCATAAATCTTACAAGATAAACCAATAAAACACTTATTTTCTTGATTCTTGAAATATATTTTCATTTTACATGTTTGTACTTAAATGAGATACAGCATTATCTAATGAATCTTAATGGGACTGATTACATTTAGTAAATAGTGCAAGAAATAGCCATTTAAAGTATCTATGTCCTTATTAAAGCACAGTATACACCTCTAAAACACCCATGTGCATTTAAATGGTTTAAACTATGCAAAAGGTAAAAGTATTTGTTTTTAAGAAAGTTCACAAGAAAAATTGGTTTCTTAGTATATATAACTGAATAAAGTTTTGAGATTAATTGCACAAAATACGATTTACAGAAATAATGAGGCAAGATGGATATGGCACTTGAAATTAAATTTTACATCTCATGTTTTTATTTTAAGTCTCTGTTGTTAGTCTGTGGCATTAGTGTTTGGTTGTCTACTATTTCATTAGCAAGTTTTTTTTGTGGAACAAAGAGCAATTGGAGGGATAAACAAAGATGATGGGCACTAAAAAAAAGCCACTTCCAGAGTGCAAAAAAAAGAGCTTAGCTGTAAAATCACATGTTTAAAATAATTTATCAGGAAAATGGCATTGCATTTGAAGGAATCCAGGAAATTACTTCATTGAACATTAATAAGAAGAGGTTAAGTTTCATCTGGAAGCATAAACTCAAATTTGAGTTTTTAAATCCTTTGGGAAACAGAAATCTGTAACAGAAATGCTACCAGACAGCAGTCTTAAATGTTGTGATGAGATCACTGAATTATCTGAGATGTGCTAAAAATGCATTTAAGAAAGGGCAGATGTATGGACTTACAGATGATAAGCAAGATAGGACTGTTGAAATCATCTACTCTGATCTCTTGAACTAAATACAATCTAAAGTTTCTGTTAACTGTGATAATATGTTGTAATCTTGGATTTCAAATATGATTAGCTTGCTTAAGGACAAGGTGATCAAAGACCCCTAACTTCTATTTATTTCAATTGTTTATTTGTTTGAATAGTTAAAACTTACAATTTCAAATAATATTTTGACATGCTTTTACAATTTTCTTTTTCTTCATTGTTTTGTAAATCCCATCACATCTAATTTTAGCATGTAGGTGCTTTCTACATGTGATTAATGTCTTTGTGGTGAGTTATTTATAGATGTGGGGCCTCCAGTGCATGCCCGTGCCTCGTGTTATTATTATCCAAGTCCTATGCTCCTCTGTGCTGCATCCTGACCCCATTTCTCAACAGCTCTGCCTGTGTTTCTCTGTACTACATGATTATGTTAGAGCTGCAAATGTCGCATTCTGCACAGACTGCTTTGATATGAAAGCATGAGTGTCCCATACAAAGATAAGCAAAAGTCAGGCGAACTAACCATGGCCACCTAGTGACTGCACAATTTACTATCACAGCTCAGCTAAGCTCCAGGTAGGTCAAGACAGGTTGAGCAGTCCTGCGGCCTTAAAAGCTCTTGCACAAAGGATGTGGCCTTCACAAGGAATGGCAATATTATATTACTGAGCTAGGGAATGATATGTTATATAGACAAACATAGTTTAGTATTGCTGTTAGGTAGAAGATTGATTTATCCTATATAAGTTTAAATTCAAGAGGAATTCCTTCCTCTTGTGTGCATTTAATTGTATAAATACTTTCAAAACCTTCTGTTGGCATGCCTGACCAAAGAAAGAGATGAAGCTGAACTAGGAGAAAATCAGGCACCAGGAAAAAATCAAATCAAGAGCTGTAAACTTTTCATCACACGAAGAAACATATTTTAAGTCCTCTTTGTCAGGGCCCCTGTGTGGCACTCACTAAAAAGCAGCTGAGGTTTATCCAGTTAAGTAAATTTTAAATTTTAGATGAAGTTTAAATATGTAGTTAAACAACTGGTAAAGCCCAGAGGTCTTAGCACTCTGCAAGATGGATCCTTAAAATATTTGTAAGAGTTTTTCGTACACTGAAATCCTCAAACAGCTTCATAAAGTTCAGTCAAGTATTAATAGCTGACAGAATTTCTACTGCACTAAATGCACACTGCCTCCTAATGTTACCCTCAAACATTCAACACAGGTGATGAGACCAGGATAGCACATAGCTTGAGGAAGCCCTAGCCTGACTCAGAAGATACTGAAAAAAAAAAAAAAAAAAAGGTTATTCGTAAACTGATATCCACTATAAAATTGTAATGGTAAACATGTAACAATTGCAGGGGAAGAATTAACAACCTCATTGCCAGATGCCCCTCCAAAGAAGAGGCTATCATTTCTCCTTGCACAAGTGAAATTTTACATGGTTTATCACTACAGCAATTACCTTTGGCATGTAGGAGTCATGATGGCAAAAACAAACCCCAAAAAATCCCAAAGCCCCCCAAAATCCCAGCACCTTAAAAATGTGCTAAGGAATCGTTTTTCTATTCTTTTGTTTGTTTGTTTGTTTTCCTAAGAATATCTCCTAGGAAAAGGAAGTCCATTCAAGCATGCAAGTAATAGTTAGGAAAAAAAAGAAAACCTCAGCAAATGGGATAGTTCTAAAAGTCAGGCCACTTATCCTGTTCTAATAAGAAAAATCCGTCTAATGAAGTATTTAATTGAGTTTAACAAGACTGTTTATAGTTAATCCTAAATGCACTAATAGGAAACCCAATGCCTACATTCAGTGTTAGTTTTACTCCCTTTGGATGTTGCTCATAATTACAGTTTGCACTTTAATTATTCTTCTTCATGTATTCTATTTATGATTAAGACCAACAGCTTGCCCTGGAGGCTGAAAGTGCTGAGGTGGACACTGGTGAATCAGCAGAGAGCAACGCCTTCAGCAGTGTGCATCGGCTCAGAAGCAGCCAAAAAGCAGCTTTTCACTCTAATCATGAAATTCAGAGCTGGAGATGCAGGGATACTACTCCAGCAAGAGAACAACCTCTGATAACTCTCCAGGGGGAGCAGATTAAAGAACAAAATCTCAGACAAATATGAATGTATTTTTATGGAAGAAAATCATGTTGTGTTGGTAATTAGAAGTATAGCTTTGGCTATACTATACTACACTATACTATAGCATACTCTGTATTGGCTATACTCTAGATATTCTATTGGCTATACTATACTATAGTATACTCTGTACTATAATTGCATTAACTGCATATTCGTGTGATCCCCAACTTTGACAGCTTCCATTTGCTATTTGCTATTTTGCTTTATGCTTATTTTCCAATAGCACATATCTGGATAGCCTTTCTCTATAGTTTTTATGCAGTTAAAGAAGAAATTTTGATGAAAATGTGCTAAGGACAACATCAAATTAACAAAAAATTAAAAATTAAATTGATTTTATTAACTCTTTTCATCACTTGTGATACATAACATAAAAGGGCTATATGTGTGGAATTCTGCAGCCTGCTTTTGCTGCATAAAATTCATAGGAGTGTTTTTTTATACTAATGTGATTTTTACCCTTAGCTATATTGCTAAGATTTGAAAGGGAAAGATTAAAAATATAGAATACAGGTGGAATCGAAAGTTTAATTTTATCTAATAAATAATATTCTTGCTTAACCCTTCAATATCTCAAAGTCAGATTTTTTTGTACAAAACTCATTTACATTAATAATAAATAACAACTACAGCACCACATAATTATCTAATAGTTTGAGGGCTTTAAACAGATGACTATTACCAGAGCTTAGATCACAGATTAAGTCAACACTGTTGACTGTTAAAAAACAATGATCTTCATAAGGCTAAAACAGTCTATGATAGCACAAAATAATTTTGCTGTGCCTTGACACATGAAATATCAAGATCCAGATTTAGTTTCTAGATTGTTAACTGTCCAGCAAAGCAAACCTTAAGTTAAACAAATAGATAGTTTTTAGCCTGTTTTACCTATTGGCCGTCTCACAGCAAATGATCTTCAAACATAGAATGAAAATGATCTTGTAAATGTGCTTCTCCTTACTGGGATAAATGTGGACCTGAAAAGCCAAAATAAAAGTATTGCAAGTGCATGTTAAATGACAAAGAGGACCTTAAAATGTGCTGTGTTTTACCTTTCATGATCCTCCAACCTTTAAATTTGCTTATGACTTATGTGGAAAATATCAAAGTCTTCAGCAGAGTTAAGGCCTCTAAATTGCAAAGGATATGGTGTGAACAGTACCTTTCCCCCAGTATGAAAACTAGGTGGGATAATTCTTCTATTCCTAGGCAGTATTGCTTTTTATTTTGAAAAACTGGTCACACTAACTTTCTGGGTTTTGTGCAAACAATTTTTAATTACCTTTTTGGGAGAGCATATGGACTAGTAAGGAGCTAATACATTCACACAATGTAAAAGCTAGTAAGGAGCTAATACATTCACACAAACCATTGAGTAGTGCATAAAGATGGTCATGAAGATGGGCAGCACAAAACTAGCTGGGCCTTAAAAGAGATGTAGCTTAGAGAAAATTTTGTATATTATTCCTTCATCCCCTTAACTAAGTAAATTATGAAATGCAATGGTGTCTTCTGGCTCAAGAGAGCTTATATTTTGCTTAAGGATGAAGATTTAAAGGATTTCAAATGTTTTTGTATTTTATTCCATGGTAGTTATTACAAGAAATGTTTTAAAATTGTTGCTGATAAAAAAAAAAAAAAATTGCTTTTTTTTCCAGCTAAGATTTCATGCACTGAATGGTATTCACACTAACTACAAGCATTGAGCTATACTCCAGTGGAAAGAAATAGACTGCTAGTCAAATAATACTCCCAGTAAGGTTCTTTTTTCTTTTTTTTTTTTTTTTTTAAAGTGACTACGTAGAGGAGTCTCGTTCTCTAGTTTTGTCATCAAAGTTTGATAAACCGACATAGACAAGTGGGTTGTGCTTCTGTTCTCCATGCAGAAAAATAAATATTATCATAGTCCTTCTTCTCATTCCATTCCCCCTGTTATTTACACATTAAGATTTAATTCAAATCAAACATCTGTGTTGAAATGAGTTGAAAACAGGTAGTTAAGATAGATAGACAGACAGACAGACAGGCAGATCGATAGATAGATAGAAGTATCCCTCCGTAGAAATTCTGCACAGCACTTTGCAGCATAACTGCTTGCACTTGACATAGACTTTTGAATACTGATTTTTCTGAACACTGAAGAATAACTCTTGCATTATGAAATTCTTTATGTCCCCATTCCCGGGACATAAGGAAGCTGGATGCTGGAATGACTGCATGCCATGAAGCTGGCTAAGCCCGTTGTTATGATGAGATCAGGTGTAAGTCATCCCTTCATATGCTGCAATCCTCTCTGTTGCTGAAGAGGTAAGCACTACGAGCCGGCCTTCTGGTAGAGCCGGATAAGAAACAGATGCTTTGGATCACAAATAAAATAATCACGTTTTTAAACTAGTTACCTATTGCATATATATTAGTGGAATTCAAATCAAAATCTTTTTTTTTTTCTTTCCTTCATCATATAAAATTTCTCCCCTCTTTAGGATTTGCATGTGAATTGAGTAGCTTTCTACTTCCTTAAGTGTTCTTTCCAACTGAAATGTCTGTCACTGCTGAAACCGAACACTCAAACAAAGTGCTGACATTAAACCACAGGAGCCAATTTTCATAGAGAGCTGCTTAAGTATTCCAGAGCAGCAGTTTTGCATCAGCCAGGCCTCAGAGGCTATTTGTGATTTGTACAGT
>VZSV01000009.1:13403345-13432828 GCA_013398735.1 Nothocercus julius | reverse complement strand
CAACTTGTCATCCACCATGACACCCAGGTCCCTCTCTGCAGCGCTGCTCTCCAGAAGGTCGGTCCCCAGCCTGTACTGGTGACTGGGGTTATTTTTCCCCAAGTGCAGGACCTTGCACTTGTCTTTGTTGAATTTCGTAAGATTTCTCATTGCCCAGCTACCCAGTCTGTCCAGGTCCCTTTGGATGGCAGCATAGCCCTCTGGGCTGTCAGCTCCTCCTCCCAGTTTGGTATCATCAGCAAACTTGCTGAGGGAGCCCTCTGTGCCTTCATCCAGGTCATTGATGAATCAATTGAACAGGACTGGGCCGAGGACTGACCCCTGGGGGACACCGCTAACCACAGGCCTCCAACTCGACTCCGTGCCACTGATCAGCACCCTGTCCCTGACCCTGCCATCAACCTGACCCTGCCATCAAGCCAATTCCTAATCCAACTAATTGTCCACTCATCTATCCTGCACTTCCGGAGCTTGCCCAGAAGGATACTGTGAGGGACGGTGTCAAAAGCCTTGCTGAAGTCAAGGTAGATGACATCCACCGCTCTCCCCTCATCCACCCAGCTAGTCATTCTGTCATAGAAGGCGATCAGGTTAGTCAAGCAGGATTTCCCCTTGGTGAATCCATGCTGACTATTCCTGAGCACCTTCTTCTCCTCCACATGCCTGGAGACAACTGCCAGGATGAGCTGTTCCATCACTTTTCCGGGGATGGAGGTGAGGCTCACTGGCCTCTAGTTGCCTGGGTCCTCCCTCTTGCCTTTTTTGAAGACTGGCGTGACATTGACTTTCTTCCAGTCCTCCGGCACCTCCCCCGTTCTCCAGGACCTTTCAAAGATGATGGAGAGCGGTTCAGCTCTATATCCTCATGTATGTGGTTATTTCTTTATGCTTATATCTCTTAAACAGAAAATTCTACAGACAGGTGAATTAAATGAATAGATATTTTAAGGTGTACTTAAACTGGAATCTTTCATTCACGATTTTAGGTATGTTGTTTGGTAATACCTAAACACACAAACAAAAAAGGTAGTAGACTGTGGATATTAAGCACGGTTAGTTGCAGAAGTCCTAATTATTAGCACTTTATAGTTAAGGTAAGCTGAAATCCTAACTTTCACACTGTTTGAAACTATGATAACAACTATTTTTGATGCCACAGAGCAAAGCTGTGCTCTCCTTTTCTTTAAAGCTTTCTATTATCAATGAGTATAAATATAATATATAAAAATTCCAGTAAAGAAATGGCAAGCTATGACTGAGTCAACCATGGAATGGAAAATAAGTTATTTCCATATCAACAAAGTGACCCCTAATTGAGACAAGCAACAATTTCTTCTATCTCATGAGCTGTTTACCTCACAGTTGCTGGTATACTTCCCTAAAATTTAGAGGTCAAAACTACTATATCTGCAGTTTGTCCAAAGAAAGCTGAGATTTGAAACAAATGGGGCATGATTTGGGGTAAAAGAGAAATGAGAACTTTGGGTCCTCTGCATGTGAATGGAGGCCATGAGATTATTAAATAGGTGAAAAACTCTTAGTGAAATTGATGCTCCCCGTTTGGTTCCCTAGAAAAGTATTCATATGAAACTATTACAAAACAGGCCACCCTTTAAAATAATCCTAAAACTACCATCATCACACAATTAAAGAAAGAAATAATACCCAAAAACCAAACGAAACCAAAACAAAGAAAACACCTAGCTCTATGAAAATTAGGCTAATAAAAGGAAATTTGGCCAGTGTCTATGTTTTTTTTCAGAGTTTAGCCATTTTCTTTCTCTCTGGGAACAAAGCTACTACTTGTGTTTCAAAGCTTAGTTCATCCTCCTCCTCTAACTCTAAATTTTGACTTACAGTAAGTCAAACATTGGAAGAGAACACTATGCCTTAAAGAAAGTAGAAAATGTTCTTGATGCAGGAACTATGGGCTATCATGCCACAGTTTCCACAGTTTGCTCTCTCACTGGCTATGACACAAGGGGGAACTCAATGGCAAGATAGTGACATGAATATCTTTGGCTCAGGTTGTTGCATACTCTCTAGGCTCATGAGGGAAGCTGCCTTCCCACGACTCAAGTCCCAGGACTCCCAGACTCTGTTGGAGTCTATATCTACATTGCAAGTGGTCATAACAAAAGGCATATACATTTTCATAAAGTGAAACAGCCGCTGCTGTGAACCTGAGAGATTTTACTTTGGACTAGTTCTAGTTGGTCCCTTGAATGGGATCCCCATCAGCAGCTGGAGTAACTTCAGTGTGCTCCTGGAGAGCATCTCTGTGTTTAGTTACATTCAAAAGAACCGCAGTTAGAGTGAGCTGAAAGCAGTCCATGATGTTAATCAAAGTGCTGTAAGTAAAAATGATCAGGGGAGGTACTTCAGAAGCACAGTTCTCAACAAAACTAAAACAGTAACGTGCACCCTTGAGTCCCCCCAGGAGACACCGCATCCCTTCAAAGCAGCAAACCTTTAAAGACTCTTCATTGTTCCTTATGTAACATCACAGGCTGCTTCATAAGTTCTCAGCTATGTCAGTGATGCTCCACGAGTTTGACTGTGAGCAGACGCAAGCCTACTGAGCTCTGAGACAGAGAGACACAGACCGTCTTTGAACAGAAGCCATATAGGTGTTACATTTCTGTTGCACTGAAGCTGATTTATATCATGCCCAGGCTGGAGCATCAGCAGAGAGAGTTCTCATCATGCCAAGACTAATCACATAGATTTTGTTTCAGCAGTACTGTATGTGCTTTCTGCCAGCTCTTAATATTACTCTGAGATGAGGAAAATGATAATGATGCAAAAGTGTGTAACACTTATCAGATATGAATTTTATATGCCCATATGTCACAGGATACAAAATTACTTACTTTTGCAATTTTGCAATTATAAATAACAGCCATAGGAGCATTCAACAGAGAGAAGCTAACCAAAAACAACCAACCACCCTTCCTCCACGGGAAAAACTTCCATTAGTTACTTGAAAGTTTTGACCATAATTCGTCAATTCCAAGATCATCAAGACCACTTTTCAGTGCAAATTTTGTAGGCATCTGAAGAAAATCATTCATCTCTAGTAAAAATGAAAGCTAAGAAAAATGGTCAATAAAAGCAGGCACGGTTAGTATATAGTTCATTGTTTTGCTACGTGCTTCTTATATGCATAGAAGCAATATAATAATTCAAGGAAATGCTTTCTTTACAAATGATGGTGAGTTGAACCCTGTGTGCCTCCTCCCGCCGCGCTGGGGCTGGTGTTGCCTGGGCGCATGGCCAAGGCAGTGCAGCTGGTAGCCTTGGCAAGAGGCTGCCATGCAGCTCTGCACTGGCCCCAGCTCCAGCCCATCTAGAGCTACTCTTCCTCCCTGGGATGCTCTGGACTGCAGGTTCACAGGCCCTTGCCTGAGCTATAGTTTCAACAGCAGCATGGCCTGCAGGAAGGATTACTACATAATCTGCCCTATAAATCTCTGAGGTAGGACAACTTTCCTCTAATCAAGATCTCCATGAAGACATTACCAGACAGCAAGTGAATTAAGTGTATCTGGCTTTTACTGGGGGAAAAAAAAAAAAAAAAAAGGATTAGAAGGTGATTTTCAGCTTAGATCTGAAACCTGTTCTATCTTTTAAAACTTATCTGAATCCACTTGCTTTTCATATCCCCTTACATTTTAAAAGTTGAACCCTGCTGAAAATTCACAAATTGCCGCTAAGCTCTGAGTGATATTAGCAGGCTCTGCTGGTTACCTACCTAATCACTTCACTCCCAGTGACCCATCTTTGAAGACGTGGTGCTCCATTTATTTCAGTGACTGTGGCATGACATTGCTGTCAGAAACCACACACTTTCTGGCAGCAGCAACAGTAAAGGTATATAAAGCTGCCACACTCAGGTTTATTTATTTATTTTTAATGGACTCTGAGGAATCATGCAAAAAGAACACAGAAATAAAATTATTTTTTTCCTCTAAAAGAAGCACTGCCATTACAACTCAGTAATTGAGTAGATAGAGAGATTTAGGAAAGATAAACCTTTATTATCAAAATATATGCATGCCCTAACAGGAAAGTGAAGGATGTAGATTTAAAAGAGTTTAGAAATTCATCAAAAGTCATGTCAAGTTATTATTCAATATGTAGTGTAAGTGGAATTAAAATGTATTTGCTAATTCTTAGTGAAAGAGTATCTGTTTTGTGATAGGTATCTTATATCTATAGCATTGTTTGTTCTTTAATTGTTCCTGCACAGTCAGAAGGTAACTGATAATTTATATGGCATTATATCAAAGTAAGTTCAGCTTGATGACAAAAGCAAGTCACTAAGTATTCCACAATTCCCATTGAATCCTTGTGTCAAGAGTCTTGAAACTTAAGCAAATGTATAAAAGCATTTATAAGCTCCTTTTCTTATTATGTGTTCTTTGGAAGCTGTTTTAGTTCATGTTCATGAATGAGACAAAAATGCTTCTCTTCCTAGTGGTGAGAAAGGGAAAGAAATTTTAACCTGTAAAGGGCATCTTTAACATGCTAAAGTGACCCAGCAGCCTAATTTGGAGAATAATTCTTTTTTCTTTGCTTCACAGGCTCCAGTCTGGAAATAGGGTGAGGATCTCATGGAAAGAAAGATAAAAGGGAAGGAAAACTGAGTACATTCACACAGTTTAACCTCCACTCACTGCCTCCTTTACCTAACCCTCATATATGGTTTATTTTACTTTTACTTTTGAAATCTTGTATTATTGTGGCTGCTCCTCTTCTCGTGGTATGAATACTGTGTGCCTGAAAGTCTATAGGACATAGCAAACAGCACAGCAGTATACCCAGCAGGCCTATTTCATTTCATATATCATTCACAGCTTGCTGCTGAGATTCTAAAACTGTCCATAACTTTCTTATAATGTTAGAAGGATAAGAAGTTTTAATTGTTTTATAATCTTAGGGAAGTTCTTCAGGCTTTTGACACCCCTCCCTTCCTCCCCTCACAGAAGGTTTTTTTTTTTTTTTTTCAGTTTGATATTCTCATAAGAAAAGGAATTGAGATGCAAGGCCGTATCTAGGGACGTGTTCAAATTCAAATTTTACTGATGTTCACAAGGTTATTGCTGGGAGTATGCCTTTACTTAGTACTACAGTTGTGGTTTAGGTTTAAGAACCAGATTTCAAAGGGTAAGCCTGAAACTACACATAAGTGCCACTATAATCAATCTGTGGCTTTCTTGAAAGAACAATCCTATCCAGACAAAATCCTTTATCCTCAAGATGTTATGAATTTCAATCTGGAAAGGCTTCATTTTTTTTGCTGGGTAGTATAAAAAGCTGTTATGTTTATGTTGTTATTTTTTACTAATAGATCCTAGTCAACAAGTTTTATTGAACTAGACTTTCCAGAAAACAGATGAAGCAAAGATTTCTAAAGTCTGTTCATTTTATTTATTACTCTGTAGTAATGAATTTTGCTTGGCTTCTTAAATGGGTGTACATCAAGAACTCATAAGACATTGTCTGTTTGCCAAAGAAAGTCAACATTTCTAAAACTGGACTTCTGTCCCTTTATGCTTAAGAAGATTACAAAAATTAGACATCCATTCCTTAAAATTACAGTTAATGAATTCCTTAATTCCTCTTTCAGTGACTGCTGCATATACCATTACTTTATTCCAAAGATATAATCATATACTAGAACTTAAAGTCAGTATAAGGAAAAAGAGTGCATGAATTTCTGTAGTAAATACACATGCTTGTGCTTTGCCTTAGAATTGGGAAAGATGAGCAAATGCTGCTCACATTCGTTTAAAAGAGATGAGTAGAAAAGATGGTTAATCTCCAAATTTTTGCACTGATTGAAAAAAATTAGATTTTTTTTCTTTCTTTTTTTTTTCTCTCTTGAAAAACAGAACTAATTTCAGCTTTCACTCACTAATATTTTCTATAAATGTAAAATATGGTAATCATAGAAAAATAAATTGAAAATGTTAGCAGATTTAGCAGTTTCTTTCATATATTTTATGCATGTCTATGAATATGAATTTATATGTGGGTGTGTGCACTTACAGATACACATAATTTGTATGTAGAATTTGGAATTATATAACCAAATAGGCCATACAGAAATTTAACTCTTCAAGTATTTCAACTAATATATCTAGAAGTTTTCACTTAGTTTTGATTTATTAATTTTGCATTTTACAAGGATAGCTTGAGTAGGACTGTATTTCACCATGAAACAATATCTTTTTATACCTACTTACTCATTTTTTGCCAGCTTGTATGGAAAGTTTTGCAACAACCCACATTTTTGTGCAACAATCCACAGCTGGAGAGCATCTTCTTCCAGGATGCATTTCTGATATGGATACAAAAACAAGAACATGAACATTAGGGAAGCTCCATGGAGCTCATGGTTCTACAGCCCTTATTTTATGTGTGTGAACTTGAAATCGAGAATTTGAAAAAAAAGATGCTCATTTCCAATGATAAATGACACCGCATGGCCTGGACATTTTAGAGGAAACTGCAGGTTTTCTTTGGATTAGATAAGACTGTCACTAGAACTCAGAAAGCATTTGCAAGTAAAGGGAGCATAGATCATGTCTCAATGGAAAGAAATCATATCCAAGAAAACTATATTTTCTGCTGGAGTAAGCTTTCACTGTCAAATAAGAGAATGGACCAAGTAGATAAGATAGCCATATTCCTTGTACTTTATGAAATATTGGCAACTGGTGGCATAAATCCAGTGTAGTGGGATTTAAAAGAGGGACCAGTCTTTCAGAATATGAGCTTATAATCTAGTTCTAAACTTCTAATCTAACAATCAATATCACCTGAACCCAGGATGTGAAACTCTTTACTCCCAGCCTATCCTCTTCCTGGAAATTCTTCTTTATTCTCTATGGCATGTTTCTTGTTGCCTAATCCGTTTATCTTTAGGGATATGCAGTCCATCCAACGGAGCCAAAATACCCCGTGCAGCCAAGACAACAGCAGTAGAAAGCACAGCTCTGAAGAGCCATAAGGTGGGTAAAACAGGTAGTGCACCATCCTGTCCCTATTGAAGCCACTAGGGTATTTAAAAGCTTGTCACCTGGCAAGACACCCTTTTTGCTAAGCACAAATGCAGCCTTGCAGATGACACATTATCCCTCTATTTGCTGTGTTGCAAATAGCGTCATTTAGCCTTTACAAAATAACTGCCTTTGATCTAGGTAGGAGGAAACCTTGTGTTCAGGTGAATTTCCAAGTAGAAATTCCATATGATGGATAAAAATAGATACAGAAAGCTCTAAGGCTTTGTGAGAAAGCAGCCTTTGTTATCTGCATTTTGCTACAATATTTGCTATAAATAGTTAACATTGCTACGATATCAGCATGTTTATAATATTTTCTGCTAGAGAGAACTAGGCTCTCATCAGAGGTTTAGTTAACTGAACAGACTGTGAGAAACTTCAGGACATGACATCAGAAATTGCTGAACACAACAAATAACTTGAGGAGAAGCTGGCAAAAATTACAGGTAGCACCATGAGGGATTTCACAGGTGATTATGGGGGAATTGAGTGAGAGACAGCTGAGCTTCACAGGAGGTGAATGTAGGGACCTTTGGGGAGATGGAGTCTTGCAAGGCCAGTAGCACCTAGGTCTACATTAAGCACTGAGAAGGCCTAGATCACAGGATCAGCAGAAACAAATTTGAGGACAGATTTAGTCAGTAGGGATGTACAGGTGTACTGCTCTTGAAGGTGTTAATCTGAAACTCATCGGTCACTGATATTGTTCTAGTTAGAAGTGGATATTTCAGTACTTGCACAGTTCTAATTGATATGAAGTATGCATTATAAAAATTTAATGTTTTTACAGTTATACTTTATGACCTGATCTTCTGCAATTTTATGCAATACAGTGATTTGGGTAATTTGGCAGAACTCATTGTGAAATAACAAAATATGTATAAAAAGTGGTCAGCAGAAGTGGATCACATTATGTCTTTTATGATCACAATTTTTTTTTTTTGACAAGAATAAATTACACTTTCTAAGCATTTATATATTTGTTCTTAGAACATCTAAATTAGAGAATTAAGATAGTAGATCTCGGTCAATTCCACAAAGAAATGAAATGAATATAAAAAGTTTCCAATAGCAACCTTTCTATGGTCCTACTGTTGTTGAGATCTTGCAGCTTTTAAAGCGACTTTCACAAATACAGGAGAATTTTTTTTTCATAAAACTGTTATAGTTATGTGTCTTGTAATTTGTTTATGTGTATAACCTCATGAGGTTCAACAAGGACAAGTGCAGGGTCCTGCACCTGGGCAGGAATAACCCCAGGCACCAGTACAGATTAGGGACTGACCTCCTGGGACGCAGCTCCAATAAGAGGGATTTGGGAGTCCTGGTTGACAATAAGTTAACCATGAGGCAGCAATGTGCCCTCGTGGCCAAGAAGGCCAATGGGATCCTGGCCTGCATCAGGAGGAGTGTTGCCAGCAGGTTGAGGGAGGACTCAAACATCTATCATATGAGGAAACTCTAAGTGAGCTGGGCCTGTTTAGCCTGGAGAAGATTGAGAGGAGATCTGATCAACATGTACAAATACCTGAGGGGAGAATGTAAAGAGGATGGGTCCAAACTCTTCTCCGTGGTGGCCAGTGATAGGACAAGGGGTAGTGGGTAAAAGCTGAAACACAGGAAGTTCCACCTCTATGGGAGGAAGAACTTCTTTGCTGTGAGGGTGCCAGAGCCCTGGCACAGGCTGCCCAGAGAGGCTGTGCAGGCTCCTGCTCTGGAGATCTTCCCAACCCGCCTGGCTGCCACCGTGTGCCCCGTGCTCTGGGTGACCCTGTGTGTGCAGGGGGGTTGGACTAGGTGATCTCTAGAGGTCCCTTCCAATCTTAACCATCCTGCGATTCTGTGATACATATGCACTATATTTATATAAATTATTGCTTGTTTGCTTCTGATTTTAGCATTTTTCTTTATTTCAGAAGTGAACTGTTGTTTTTCTAGGAATGAAAGGTTACTGGTCATCCACAGCTTTGATGTTGGAATATATCTTTTAGGATACTCCAGCTAGGGACAGTTTTTGTACTCTGTAATCAAAGCTGTGAGATAGCCATGGGAGAAGTATCCTCTGACCCTCCAGAAAAGGAATTTATTGCCATTCAAAAGAGTCTGTCTTTCTCAGCAGTAGAAAATTCATCAGCAGTAGTTTCTGTCAGGTAATATAACAGCAGTGCTTGGTTAATGATTCAAGGAAATAAAACGAACATATACGAACATTCCACTTTATTGTGTTATTTATAGCATACCATTTCATTTATGGGACCATTTATTATTAAGCAATATGCCATAATTCATAATAATTTGTAGTGGTTTTGTTGGTTTTGACATCCAATGGTCGTTTGGCATCTGCGTAAAAAAGTAGTGATTTCAAAAAATCCAGAGATATTTGCAAAATCTGCTCAAAAACTCCCAGAATAAGAACGTGCTACTCATATGCATAGAATTTCAAGACTAGATTTAGCTCTAAGTTATATTGTAATTAATCTGGATATATTCCAGAATAATTGACAGCTATAATTGGCTCTCTTCAGCCTCCTTATTGTAAAACCTAGATTCTTAAAATTTCATGTAATGGTTTAAAGGAAACAGCTAACTCAACAACCATAAAAATTTCACTTTGTCTCTGAAAAGAAAGAAAAGTCCCCCAAATTCTCACAGAAAACTTTTCTCAGTCCTATTCATAGAGGAAAAATATTTCTGCATATGAAAAATCATACATGTACTCAAGCATGTGTATGTATTTTTCCTTATGAATGCCTGAGTGGTGAATTTTGATCAAAGGAGAACAAGATAAAAGCAAATTCAAATCACAGGAGAATGCCATGAATTCAGATCATATATCTGACAGTTTATATTGTGAATTTACTTGTTTTATTAAAGGAGAGAATAGGATGATTCAGGCACATTATTTTGAGTCCTGTACTATGGGTCCCATCAGCACTCTTCAGAGAGATCTCCCTTCTGCTTTGTCTTCTTTAATTTTTGAGAGACTGCATTCTGAATCCGGCTTTGAGAAAGGAGATTAGGTCTTTTCTTCTACTAGCAAAAGGCATCAAGAGAACAGAGCTTCAATTTGGCAAGCGTTCAAAAGTTTCAAGCTTTAAAAATGCTTGGATTAATAGGCCAACAATCAAACAAGTTTTACAGTCCAATGAGAAAACAAGTGCAGAAATGGATAATCAGCATGGGGCAGAAGCAAAGATTTGTTGCTGATTTGAAGCATATGTAATAATTGCTCAGAGAGAAGATTAGAATAAATTCTGCATTCTTGGAGAGTTTTTTTTTTTTTTTTTTTTTTGGATGACATTTGGTGAATTTTTTATGTATCAATTCCTTTTTTACAGATGCATAACCAAACTCATACTAGTATGATTACTGCCATGACTGAAACCCAAAATTGTCTGAGACATCTTCTATTTACCTGAATCTGGTCAAAAAGATAGATTAAAAGCTCATGCGTAAAGGCTGTCTCTTGTCTAACACAATGAATTTGAACCAGGATAGATAAAGATATATAGGCATAGGACTAAAAATATTCTTTCTAGAACCATAAAGTTTTGCAGCTACAAAATCCTCTGTAGATTATTAGACAAATGGAGTTTGAGGATATAAAAGATTGGAAGTATGATTTCTAGAAACTCTTGAGTATGATTTCTAGAAACTGATATTTACTCTAGACAACTTTTCATTGGAAATTCCTAAGAAATAGAGTTGCATTGGACCTGTAGTGCAAGGAAGCAGGAGTGTGAATAGAGATAGCTTGGAAGCACAGTATTTCTTTGAAATTGTCCCTGTGTTCTAAAAAAATAAAATTGGTATTGTTAAATCTGGATGTAAGTCCAATGACTTTTTGATGAAAAAACACTTATGAGTACGAAGATGAGTTTTTCAAGTGAATTCGTATTTGCCTTTGAATAAAGTGCTTCACCTCTATCACCAATAGTACCAGGATCTTGTTCATATTAATAAATTGTTTGGAAAGTACTTCAATAGTATAAAATAAGGTTCACCATATTATTACTAATTTTCATTATTTTGCAATTTTTTTAGGTAGTGCAGACATTTGCACTAATAAAAATGTTTTATTTATTTATTTATTTAAGAAAGTACTGTGCAATAGAAGTATTTTATTAGGATTATACACACAAACCTGTTCTAGGCAATCATAGATTAGTGATGGTATGAATTACGTTAACCCTATGAAGTGAGACTATTTTTGCTCCAAATGCCAGTTAGAGAGTAATATGTATACAGTAAGAAACGCTGCCCAGGGCATTTCCTGGGGATTAATGAACCAATCGCCATTTGGAGAGTTAGTTGCTTGAGGCAAAGCTGCTCATTAATCCAGGGTTGTGGGTGTTACACGTTTTGGGGATTTTTAATTCAGCCACAGAGTAAACTCTTATAATTTTGCCTAGGAGCATTTTCATTTTTCCACTGTGCCAGAAGCATATTAAGTTTGAATGGGTGGTACTCCTATATTGGGTATTCATACAATATTTATAGCTAGTACAGTAGTATGAGGTTTTTGTTTTAATTCTTAATATTCTACAAGGAATTGTATTGCTAATATATTATATTCCCACTATTTCCCTGCCAAAACTTTTCTAACACATTAAATAATACCAAGATAGAAGCATTATACTGAATCCTGAGAGCAGCATAACAAGTCCAAACAGACTCTATTCCAGGGCAAAAATGCAGAGTTTATCTGAGGAGATGACAAAGGATTAACAATTCCATTTGTTAGTCTAACAAAAAAGGAGTCTAGTTGCAGAAACTAAGACCCAAATGTATGTGACAGCACATTTTGAGGATAGGAGAATGTATTGCTTAGCTATTCAGAAGCTTAGATAACACAGAATATAACACTCAGCAGGAGATAGCCAAAAATAAATCATAATTTAAAACTGCATCTCTAACTTGCCAAATTCTTCTGTTTCAAGAAAGCTAAAAGAAATCATATGGAATGAGATCAGTTTTATTTTTCTTCCAAAAGAAAACTATGGAATAAATAGAAAGTAATAATAGTTCTGTTATTTGTTATATATAATAAAAGTTCTATATCTACACTGATCGATGTGTTTCTCTTATAAGCATAACAGCAGTCAAATAATATTTATCTAAAATTAGCTAGATTATCAATAACATTTTCTTAGGATGCAAAGTTTTTGTCAGTGAGTTTTAAGTATCTGCTATGCAGCATTACAACACTAAGAAAAATTCAGTCTCTGTAAATCTTGACTTTCAGTGGGAGTATGTGTTTATGTTCCACTGTTTGTTCAATATATCTAAAAAGTTTGGAGATTCATAATGTCTTACAGTAATATCATATGCAATTCCAGTGAAGCTCTAGTGATTAGTCTCATCTGCATACATGTGAGCATAAGAAGTTTTAGAAGAAAATAAAAGGGAAATGGCTTTCATGCAGATTCTTGCTGATACATTTCTACAGCAGATAAATAACACCCAGGTACTTCATTATCATGTTCAGTTTCACAGTTCTAACTAGAAGGTTGTTTTGAACAAAAAGTAAACCAAAACAAACAAAAAAATAAAAAAACATTATCAGGTTCTTTGAGAAAGTTTACCTTTTAAAAAAAAAAAAAAAACCCTCCATAACTCTTAAGTGTAATCATTGAACTGTTACAGAAGCATATGCCAACTTCTTTACAGATGTTTTGCCAATTTCTTATGCTGAATACTTTGAATCATGAAGCAAATCTCGGATCTTTCAAAGCAGTCTTGAAAATAAACAAAAATATCTTGTTTACGATAGAGTGTTGGTAAAGAGAATCTCCACAGACTCACAGCCTACTGTATGGTTTGAAGACTAGACCATCTGTCTCTGACTAGGTGGTGAACAACCAGTTATGCAAAAAACACCTGCCAAGGGAGGCAGATAGCAAACATTCTCTGCTGGGGGTAGCTTTTAATTATGTTTGATCTGAGTACAATGGAGGTGCTGAAATCGCGTTTCTTAAAATTCTTGCCTCTGGCATTTTCTCTTGCTATTCAATGGTCTACTCAAAGAACATAACACACCTGGACATCTTCTAAAGCAAGAACAGGAAATAGTGTGCAAGTAACAAATTTTCTTAATTTTGTGAGGGAAATAGAAATCTACATTCAGATTACATCTCCAAAAGGTATGATTTAGCAGAACGACAATCTGTTTAGGACAAGGAGACTGTCATTAGCAAATGTTCCCTACATTTACCTGGAATATTTTTATAAGACACTTTGGGTAATGAGCCATTTAATTCAAACTTCTGTCAAAAAGACCTAGTGGTATTGGGGTGTTCAGAAAATTTGAACACAATTTGTATTACACTGGAAAAGTTTTATAGAATTTTAAATGGATGAAATAAATGGGAAACTGCAGAAACTGCAATAGAGGTTATATAAGATTTGCATTAAAACCCAGCTGAAAATAAGTGAAAACATAAGCCTTTCTGTACGTTTCACTGATTCATCCTGTAAAATTACATGTAAAGATAGTGACTCTCTGGAAAGCTTGTATTAGATAAGTTATTCATAGCAACAGAATGATATAAACGCATCAGGAACAACCACCACCTGACTTGGTGGTGTGTGGTCAAAACCCATTATTATTAGTGTGGAAGCAGTTAAATGCTAAGAGATGAGCGTGGGGGATGGACACTACTTCTCCTTCAGAATAAATTAAATGAAATCCTGCATTCCTATTCATTTGTTTGATGAACAGCTGCTCCCCTATTTTTTTCTAAAAAAAAAAAAAAAAAGAAAGAAAGAAAGAAATCAGGAGATGTTGCTTGCTTGTTTTGTGATGGTGTTAGTCACCATGTCCATTTGACCTTGGATTGATATTACTTAGCATGTGATTGACTTAATTAGATCCTGCCTACCCCCCTCCAAAGAATGGATAAACCAATATCCCATAAGCCTATAAATACCGTTCTATCATTACAATCACCCAGTTGGCACTCTTTCACCTCAGCACAAAAGTGTTATTTTTGTTTAATGTCAAGCTCCTTTACTAGTTCAGTTTTGGAATAAGAGTGTTTACTTAGGATGTTAAAACAACTTCAGGTTACATTATAAGGAAAAAAAAAAATAGATCCCAAGCATACATGACTTATGAGGAAAGTATGTGCATGATAATTTCACTCCCATTAGTCACATACGGCAATATGTCAATGAACTATAGAGGGGAGTGATGAAATAGGGACAGGACAGGTGTGGAGGACCTCAGGACAGTAAACAGACTTCAATTAAAAAACACTGGAATTACTAAGACTTTTCACTTCACTAGGCTTTTAGTCCAAGTCCCTGGGTTTCAGTGGGAATGAGGAGAATAGGGAATGTATGTAGTAATTTTTAAAATAACAGTAGTAAGAGACTAGCAGCAATTCTTGTATAGCCCTAAGTTAGACATGCAGTTAGACACACTTTTATAGGTAAAAGTACAAAACTTACTAAAAGGATGGTAAAAGGAAAAAGAATTTTTTGTAATTTACATCACATTCAGTGATAGAGAAGGGAACAGAACAAGGAGGAGAGGTGTTATGAGGCAAAAATTAATAGCTGAAACATGGACAATCATGTTAGTTTTAAACTACACCATGAGGGCATTGCTAATAGTGCTACTACTAGTCGTGGTATTCTTAAATCCCATTATTTTATTTTATTACTATTATCATTATGACTTATAATGACAATTATGAGTTTCCTATTGATGGCATTTTAAAATTTCTGGAATTTCTCTGGAGCATCTTCATCATAACTAATCTCATGACTGTGTAATTGGCTTTACTTGAGTTAAGATTAGTGGTAGCATTCCACTGGAGTTATAGCTGTCTTTGGGGATCTGTGCCTGGAAATATTTTAGGGCAGATTTTCAGCACCATTCAGAACAACAGGTTATGCAGTATTGGTACCTGCTGAGTGCTGAGCATCTTTGAAATTTTATTCCTAGTTTTAGGCTCTGACAATCTAGCTCTGAGGTCCTTTTTTTTTTTTTTTTTTTCCTTCTTCTCCTCCTTATCTGGACCATGATGCAACAAAGATACTGCAATAACTATCATGGGTCTGTTGTAAAACACGCTTCATAGTTTGAGTAAAGGTCACAGAAGAGGCATTTCCTGTGCTTCAGCAAGGTTCTTCAGAATCTAAGAAATATTTACCTGAAAGCTTCTTCTGCTTCCCTTTTATTTGCAACTTTTCCCTTCACAGTTTCTCAGGATTATCTTCTGAGAACTCAAACTTCCTAATTGACCTTGATGAACATGGAACATGAACAGCTTATTTTGCTGTTGCTTAACCTAAGCAACACACTTATTTCATAAAGAACCTGAATATGCTGTTCTCATTTGCTCTTCAACAACAACAAAAATGTTCAGAATAAAATGATGAATTTGTGATTGTGCTTTAACAGTTTTAGTGAAAACATTTTTTTGCAGCTATTTGAAATTGCCTTACATTCTGGTAACTTACAGTCTTACTTGATAAATATTAAGCTATTTATGAGAAAGTTACATACAGTGTGATATGACAACTAAGAAAGAAAAATATGGGATCTTGAAAGAAAATAATTAGGCAGAAATGAAACTTTCCATTGAAAATAGCTGTTGGACTAAATAAAACCTGCTTGTGCTCTCCACTATTCTGATGTGTACAGTGAATCACCTGGGAAATTATGTACAAATTTGCATTCCAAATTCCACATTTTTATGGTTACCTACGATAAGTTAATTTAATACAATATGCATAAAGAAAGTAGCAAATGAATTCCACAGCTCAAATGTAATGGAGTAACCATTATATTACAAGATGAAAAGAAAGTAGTATAAAGGGAAGAGATACAATACAAACAAATCTTCAAAGTAGCTTTCCCAGTCTATACCCCTGGGCTCATGGTACAGCACCAGTCAAATATCAGTAAAATGTGACAATAGGTCATGGCCTTGACTATAAAAGATAGACATGTTAAGTACATATGCACTTGTTTGCATGAAATATAAATAAAGATGAATACTTTCATTCTTCTGAGTGCACTTTAGGGATTAAGATTGCTTTCATTTATTTCTCCTTTCTGTACAAAAATATAATGGTGTTCATGCAATTTTATATGTTTCTACAGGCCATTAGCTTTTAGAATTCCGAACACTGAAGTATCTCTTGCACCTGATCGATTCGTCATTACAAGCTAAGCTTGAGTTTGAGGGATTTGGAAGAGGAAAGCTCTGAGGGAGAAAAAAACATTCTTCTGGTCAAAATAGTTCTACTTTTTCAGGATATTTGGTGTCAAAAAAGAAAACATTCACACATCAGTATCTAGAGAATTAAAGTCACTACGGAAAAATTATTCTTCAGGGTCTAAACCCTCAAATCTGCTTCCTGCAGACCTCAATTAATTGATTAAATTCAAGCTCTTCCTCACAGGTCTTCTTCCTGCACCATAACTCTTGCATTGCTGGCTACACAACACCAGAATCAGGTGGCTGTCTCTAAATCCGAGTTGCAATGAAAATCTAGTCTGGAGAACAAGTTCCTCAGAGCACATATAAGAAGCATGAATGCTGGAAACTACACATCTAAGAGGACTGCCTAATGCTTTTGGAACTACACAATTCCAGAAAATAATATTGAGATCTTTGTTTGGATCTCAAATGAGTTTCAAATGCCTACAGCCCAGTGAGGTAAATAGCATCCCATCTAAATTTTCTGATACGCCCTAAGCATTTGATAGCAGGTACACAACTGATTCATTAAAAACAGAAATAAAAGATTTACATTCAATGTGCTTTTTGCAAACAGCCTTCTCCCCACTCTGTGAGAGTTTTAGAGTCTTCCAGAATCATTTCAAAAGGTTGATCCAATATAGTTTTTTTCAGTGGTTAGTTCTGATTGAAGTTGGCCTGGCTAAGGTATAGTTCAAGTCAGTAACTGTTCTGGTAATGGTTTGATAACCCCACTCTGGTTCTTCCCCACCACAGCATGAGGGACACCAGTGCTAGGGTATGGACCACTCAGAGCAACATTTCAACTTCTCTCCAGTTTCCTAAACCCAGTATATAGGATTCAGGACCTTAAAAGAAGCACTGGTGGCTGCAGTGTAAGGATCAACAAAATGAGGGTAGTGTAGCTGAGAGGGGTTGAGTAATCGCTTCTGCCTGCACAGGAATATGGCAATGCGCTTGCAGAGCAGTGCTCACCTCTGTGAGAGCCGGGACAAACTAGGGCAGACCTGGAAGGGCTGCAGGGAAGCTGCCCACCATAGCAGTGTAAGAACTAACCATCAAGACCATACCAACCTGAAGTAAAGAAAGAGAAGGTTCAGACTTCACATGATGGCTAATCTGACAACGAGAGAGAGAGAATAATGGTTGCATAAAAAGGCAGGCGTAGCATGAGGCTGCTCTGCAGGCTTTCACAAATGCAGAGACATCATGCTGATTCAGATCCTGCCAGGAGATGTCAGTTTTTAGTTGAATCAGTATCTGGATGTGTGTGTACGTATGTTGATTTCTGATTTTGATTCAGAAAAGACTTCAGAATAGCTGTTTGACAAAAAATAATTATTCAAGCCCTTTTACAGTTCATGCACATATTATTTCAGATCAATATTACTTCTAAGAACAGTGCTTCTAACCTCTGACCTGGGGGAGAGGGGCTGTAAGAAGACAAAAAACAAGATTGGTGTGTGATTACTGCCAAAACTGTTTAACTGTTGCATAAAAATGCTTTGGTTTTTAGCTACTTCATTTAATGTCTCACTTCTATGCCTTCCTTTTGGCAAAAGCATATTTTTTTTCTATGTAGGAAGGGCTGATAGTTCAGGTTATTCAAACATGCACTATCTTAGAACAATGAAAAAGAAGTGCACAAGTAATTTCAGAGCATTCACGGAAAAATATATAGTTTCTCATAACTAAAATGATCAATATATCTTATTATTATTATACTAAGACCTGCTGTATTCTATTGTGACTATAAGTGATGAAAACATCAGAGCCTTCTTTTAAAAGAAAACTCCAAGAATGTATCACTTTGGCCTTCCAGGCATGCGACTGTTTATAAAAATGAATTTACTGCAGCAAGTTTCTTCAGCTACTAGGCACACTGACTACAGCATTAATTACCATCTCATATTATAAAACTGCATTGTATTCATTATGGCAGTCTAATATATTAACATTCACTGCTTTTGTAACATAGATTGTTAAATTTTTTATGGAGTGTTTTCTATATTAAATTGACTTGCTTTCATTATTGTAGGGTTGCTGTTGACTGGAATTTCATCATTAAAAACAAAAAGCATGATTCTGACTTTTAATAATTGTGCATATTTTAATATCTTAGTCATTCCTTTGTAATGCTAGTATTTCTGCTTTAATCAAAAGAATTAAATGAGCAGAAGTAAATGCTGACTAGATTTCAAGTTAAAGATTGTTTTTTTCATAAACCTTAAAACAATCTCAAAAAAGTTTTGACCTAAAAAGACAAAAAACTATATAGTTCACTGAAGCATGAAGAAGGATGTTTTCAAATGCATAAATTGTAGCTAGATTTTAAAAATTACTGAGCACATAATTTCTCCCTGTTTCTTTCAAAAACTCTCCAGAAAGGAAAGTGGCTCTTTTCTGTTGTTTTCTCTTTAGGTACAATGTATTAGATACTATTTGTATTGTACAACAGGTGACCCGACAAAGAAATGGGCAAGGGCAACATCACCAATTACAACACCCTACTATAAAAAAATGGAAACGGATGTATTTCCAAATTAAATATGAGATTTCGAGGAAATGGTTAAATTACTGTTTGCTGAATATGAGGATGTTCTGTGTAACTAGTAAATACAAAAGCATTTAACCCTCCTACAAGTATACATGGATAATTAATAGCCATGCAAAGAAAGATAATCATATCTCGGCATCCAGGACAAGTCTAAAATAAAGGTTTGAGATGACTATATGATATTACAGAAGTTTTCTTCCAAAGTACTTTTTCCTGAAGAGGTTTGATTTTGCTTTTTCTCATGGACAGCAATTACACCTTTGTTTAGGTTAGAAATACTGTAAATTAACATTTTAGAAATTCCCAGTCAATGGAGTGCCATTATTGCTTTGTTTAAATGTTTCCCATTTTTTAAGTAGAAAGTCTCAACCTTCACAATTGTTTAATCCAAAATCATAATGGTTATCTGGTCTAACTGCACTTCGAAACAAGACACCTTCCAGTAATCTCTGTGTCACTTTCCTAAGTGTACTGATATATTTTTAAGAAAAACAAAATTGGTTGATTGAGCAGTCCATTAATATGCTTACTGTGAATATCAGTAACTTGGTGAAGTCCTTAGTATGCACACACACCAAAAAATAAATAAATAAATAAATAAAAAGATTTAGGAGTCACCTAAAAGATATGTGTGACTACAAATTAAAAAACAATTTGCAATGAGTTTTTTATCTTACTTATACACTTAGATGCTGGTTTTTTTTTTTGGGGGGGGGGGCACAGGACGGAGACATCTGTGACATAGTAATATTTCTTTCTATTCACAAGTATTCTAGGGAGAAACTAGAATATCATTTGATCAGCACACATGCACCATAATGCTGCATGTCAACACAGAATCAATCTGAGAAACCCAAGCAACAAACCTCAAGTTTAGATGCTTCAGATACTGATACTATTGGAAAAGCTAAGTAAGGGATAAACCTATCTAGTGAGCTTAAAAGGCACATATCATCATGTGTCAGTTGTGACTGAGGCCATGAATTAATATCTAAAACAAATCAATCTCTATGTCAGCTCCCATCTTTAATGTTATTTTTAGCTCCTGGAGAAGTAAGAATGAATAATTTAGAAGAATTATTGCAGAGGGTATACTTGACACTGTTTCCTTCATATCCTTTAAATTTTCTTTTAAATCCGAATAATTTCTTCCAGTTCTACAGAGAGAAGACTGGCTCTGTAATTCATTCCGCTATGTTACTGTTCCTACTATGTACGAAAGGAATTGTCTCTGGACAAACACTAATGTCCTGATGAGAAAACCTCCGTGGTTAGAATTTGCAGTTCTCAAGGAATATAGTAGCAGTTTATTTTGAAAATCATATATATACGGTAATAAAATTAAATTGCTCAGACAGCTAAAAACTGTATAATTTAAATGACAAACCTCATGCTGAAAGGAAAGAGATTTCAGTAGTAAGAGAATCAAAACTGGATTCTAGTAAAAATTTATAATTAGCAAGGGGCTTGAAAATACTTCCAGATGCCCATTCAGGTTTTAATCCAAGATCTCACATTGAAAAAAAATATGATCTCTTCCACAGTATTATCTTTAGCATGGCTACAACAGATTGCAAATGGCTTAGAACATACCAAAATACAAAACACTGGTGTAACAGTAGTGGCCACATTGGCACCATCTCTGGGAGCAATAACAACAACAGAAGAACAGCATTCCTGTGTTGACTACAAAATGAAATGCATGAAATATATACACAAGTTGTAGCATCGCTGGCCAAAGACAGGTACTACAAACTTTCCTCAAGAAACATAACACACAAATCAGTAGCCCTATTTCTGAAATGATGTGAAGAAAGCAGTACAATTACAATGTACATGTTACCAGAAGCACAGAAAAATTGTTTTCCGTCAATTCAACAAATGCTTTGCCCTGCTCACATTTGCTTACAATAAAGCTGTAATAGTAGCAGCAATAACAACTACTCATATTTTTTTTCTGTCTCAGAAAGAGCATTCATATGAACAATGATGATAAATCCCATTAACTCCAGAATTTTTAACAAAATCTATCTTGTTTCTTTTATCTATTTGCAGATTTTTTGTAGTCTTATAAAGATGACAGTCATCACAGAGGGTTTTCTTTTTCCCCTGAGCTGCCTATATTTGCACAACAGCTTTTTCAGGCTCATGAGGCACATGCAGCATCTCTGTGTTCCATAAAATTTCTCCTTTCTTACTCAAAATGTCACTTTTCATTACTTCCATAGTAAGCACTCTGACTAGAAAGAACCACAATCATGAAACGTGTCCTTGCTCTTCAGGTATATAAGAATACATGTACTTGTATGGAACTAGTGAAACATTTAAATTATGACTATTTTATTAGATTTCTTTGCTTTTTTTGTTTTTTTTTTGATTGATTGATTTTTGTTTGTTTGTTTGTTTTCCAAGCAGTGAAGGAATAACTAAAGATGCCAAATATTTGTGTTTAATTTTAGGTTCTGAATCAAGCTGCTTAAACCCTGTGCCAGAGACAGGCATGAAGATCCTCAAAAGCTCTATTTAAAATCACAAAAATATTTGTAAACTATTTTTCCTTACAAAGTCTCATCTTTTTCGAAGTCAATGTTCAATATGTTCAATGTTCAAAACAGACTCTAGTCAGTGACAATTGAAATAGATTACATTTTCTGTAGATAGACATACTTTAATTTGATTTAAATTAATACCCTAGATATGCTGGATCCATATCATGAAAAGCGGCAATGGTTATTCAAAACACAGACACTCAATATTTCTTTCAACGTGCAAAGTATAAAGTAGATTATAGGATAGTCTAAAGCAAATAACGACAGTAAAGGAGGTGGTAATAGATAATTAAACCATACAATAGTTTAATAAGTATTCTGGTAAAAAAAAAGAAAAAAGAAAAAAAAAAAACACAGGCCGTCCTAAAAGAAATATTATTTGTGTATAACTGATATGAGCTGACTGGATTGGTTATTTTTCATCTGTGAAAGTATGCCCACTTATATCACTATTTGGACGAGCCTCTTTCTGTAATTCCTTCAGAAATTCTGGTTAACTAATCATCCACTTCAGGGGTTAAGCAGGGAGAATCTAATTAAATGATAGAAGAGACCATAAACTAACATAAACTAGTAAAGGCGTTTTGATGAATGCTATATTATGCTGATCTCCACCAAATGAGGTGCTCACCTATTGTCTCCCAAGTAACACGAATAGTGAGCACAGGGTATATATGAGAATGATGTACAGAAACTGGAAGGCATTCAGAGAACCACAAAGCTGATTAAGAAGATGAAGGCAATAATTCATGAAGAAAGATCAAATTGCAAAATTACATGTATCCACAATAAATGTAATATGATAACTATATGCATATATTTAAATGTGACTAAAAAGGGAAATACGTGTTTATGATTACACTGATTTACATTTAAGGAAATGTAAACTAAATCACAATTAAGGAAAATTCGGGATAGAAACAGGACTGCTACTATGTTCTAGCAGTGTCTGACATTTACAAAGACCTATGATTATGAGGGCTTCCAGGCTGTAGTCTTACAGAAATAGCAGTAACATGCATAGCACTAAAAGATACTCAAGGAAGTGGGAAATGAGCTGAGAATATTAATGCTTAGTATCAGAAATAAAGCCTATACAAATCCAATAGAGATTAAATAATATTTCTAATAATAATTAGAAACAGTATTGTTAATAAAACATGATATTTATTTGTTCTACTTTGCTTTTATAATTGTAGAAATCATAGAGTCATAAAAAGTCTAGGCTGGATGGGACTTCTGGACAACAGCTGGTCCAACCATCTGTTGAAAGCAAGGCCCTAGAGGATTCTTTTCAGAATCCTGTCAAGGTGAGTCTTGCATATTTCCAACACTTCCTCGGGCTGTTGTTTCCAATGATTGACTGTTCTTATAGTAAAGATTTTTTTTTTTCTCATACCTAGGCAGAATTGACCTGAGGTAACTTGTGCCTTTTGCCTCCTGTCCTTCCCCATGCAGCAAGAGTTGTTCCATCTTTCCTGTAACTTTCTTTTAGGTATCAGGTCACTGTGCTTTAGATTGAACCAATTCCTTTCAGTCTTCTCCATAAGTTAAGTCCTTCACCCTTCTTATCACCTTGTGGCCCTCCTCTGAACATTCTCAAATTTTCAGTGTCTTGCTTGAAGTGTGAGGACCAAAAATGGAGTGGTCCTCCACGTGCAGCCTAAGTGCTATTTAGGTGGAGCAATCGAACACCCTTGATCTGCTGGCTATATTCTTGCTCTTGCAGGCCAGGACTTGGTTTGCCTTTATTGCTGCAAGGGCACTCCGCTGACTTTGGTATAGCTGGCCACCCACCTGGACCCCAAAGTAATTTTCAGCATAGCTGCATGTGGAGGCCTGCTTCCAGGACAGTATGGGATGCCTTGTTAGTAGATAACCAATCTCAAGGATGGCAGTGCAGAAAACTGTAACTGTACAGCTGCGATGTGACCAAGAAACTTAATGGATAAGTCTTGGTGTAATCCTTTAGATTATTGGTTTACATAGTAACTGTGCTTTGCTTGCTTGTAGGCAAATAAGGTACTGTATCTGGGACATTATGGTATATAAGTTTTATCTGATGCTCAATAAAGGGTCTTCGGTTCATTATACCGGAGTCCATTCCTTCGCAAAATGCAACAGCTACACTCCAGCCAGCCAGACTCCTTTACTGATGGTTGGGGTTATTCCACTGAAAGTGCGGGGCTTCCCATTTATCTTTGTTAAGTCCCTTGCAATTCTTGTTGACCTAGCATTTAAGTTTGCCAGGGCCTTTCTGCATAGAGGCTATTCCTTCAGACATAATTCTCCCAGTTTAGTGTCATCTGCAAATCTGGTGAGATCACATTCAATTTTGTAATTCCATTTTTTTTATAAAGATATTCAACAGTATCAGACCCTGTACTGACCGCTGAGGAACTCCACTTTGACTTTGCTGGTTTGACTTTGAGCCATTAACCACCAACTTCTGAGTCAAGGCAACACTGCTTAGTATCTAAAAGACAGGAAACAAGCTGTTCTTTCAAGGAAAAGAGCAGAACTCAGCAGTACTCTATTTCCACAGTCAATTAAATATTAAGAAAAATTCTGACTATATCACTCCAGTCACCTTCATTACATGTTTTTAGCAGCCATGGCTTTGTATGAATGCTGTGCAGACACAAGACATGCTATCATACAAATTATGCATATCCTACAGCTACATTAAGCAACTGATGAAAAATAGTTAAATTATGTTAGGCCGTAAAAACAAACTCTTGAAATATTCTAAGAGCTTTTCTTTTGAGACATAAATATATTTAAAGGAAAGACCCCTAGATATTTGTCATTTTAAAGTCACAAAATTATGTACCTGTGCATTATCTGACATAAAATTCACTGGATTATTGAAAGGTTCATGCTTTTCCTCTTCTGAAAATCATATGAGTTTTATGTGGGAGTATATGTACCACAGTTTTTCACTCAGTTTTATCACCTCTTCAGAATGCAAAGCAGTTGATGAATGAATTTAATTAGCAACTACGCTGCTGAAGGTTACATACCAGGAAAAAAAAAAAAGCTATTGCATATTTAAAAGCAAAATCAATTGTTTCTATTGAATTATTTATTTATTTATTTATTTGCTACCAGTGG
Source organism: Nothocercus julius (assembly GCA_013398735.1). Classification (NCBI taxonomy): domain Eukaryota; kingdom Metazoa; phylum Chordata; class Aves; order Tinamiformes; family Tinamidae; genus Nothocercus; species Nothocercus julius. The sequence continues at coordinate 13,408,323 of VZSV01000009.1, read as the reverse complement.
CTTCTTTATCTGGTCAGGGTTCTTCCACATCCATTCAATAGAGATATTTTTCTAAATGACGGTAGTATTCGTGAATGGAAGGTTAGCCCCCAAAAAAAAAAAAAAGATTAGATTTCTCTCTTCTGTACTCTCTTCTTCTATTTTCTTCTTCTTTTTCAACTGATCTAGGAATATATTGTTATGATTACTATTTTTGCCTTTAAAATAATTAATGGCTTTGGAAAAGAAGGATCTTAACTGAAGAATATCAGAATGTCTTCATAGTAATGCCACTTTGTCTAAACGTTACCAGTTCAGGGAATTTAAATGAAAGACTTTGTACTTTGTTGTTGCTTGCATGATATTTAATGATTTCTACACATGAAAATCAAGCTGATGTCAAACAAACTCACATAAAGATTTCATTTTATATTCCATGTATATAGACAAGGATTTTCTCAATTACAATAAGATGAAATAAAATAAAATGGAGAGAGAGAAAGACAGAATGGAGAGTTCCCTTTCCTTCCCCCCACTATGTTGTCTATAAATTTGAGGGACAAAATTCTTCAGTTTTGCCTATGCAAAATTAACAGCAAAGTTGGCTTGATCCATGATCTAATTTATTTTAAGTACTCAGAACTATTCCTGAAGGGAAGCTTTAAATTTGGCTCACAGTGTAGCTCTGGTGTAATATAAGCCGTATTTTACTCATAGAAAAAAATTTCTCCTTTTAACAAGGCAGAGGTAAATATAGCAGAAGTTTTAGTGAGACCTTATAATTTGAATCAGGTAAAAATGCTCATTCCAGCATGTTATTAAGAAAAACAAGCAAACAAACACAGAGCAAAATAATCTTGCCAAACACACAAAAAAAGTGTGACTTTGTATCAGCTTTGATGAAAGCTTCACTTTGAGATATAGGTGGAATTTCCTTCTTTTTGGAAGTTATCTCATTTCAACATTTTGTTGCAGAGTGTCTGTTAGCTTTATATAAATATGTATATATATATATATATATGTTTTCACTTTAACGTTTAATACACTATTTCACGTCAAGCGAGTATTGGCTACTGCTTCTACTATCATTCCAACTAATGATATGCTATATCATGCAAATGCGTATATTTCTAATTTGATTTAAGATCTGATAGATATTTCCTATTTTCTGGATCATTGCATCTACTCTTCCTTAGCAATATAATGGTTTCACACCTGGGTATGTTTAAACCAATGTTTATAATAGTCTTCATAGATGTATTATTTGTTTACCCCATGTGGGTACATGCTAGAGATTAAAGAAAAGTTTTCATTAAATGAGGCCATGTAAATTATTTGACATCAAAGGGATGGTTGCTTCAGAAAAATAAGCAAATGGTATGGAGTATCACAACTGTGCCCTGGCTAAGAGTTGAGTACAGAGCAATCAGGTGTTTGGTGTGATGAACAGTGGCAGAGGACAATATGCACTAAAAGCAAGTGTATCAATCCTCAGTGCAGGCAATGGATCAGCAGCCAGCAGGACAGCAATACCTTAAATGGCTAAAAGGTGCGTCTGTCCAGCAGTGGCCTGCATGGACAACTGGCTGTGTTATGAGTATAGCATGAAGTGCACAGAAGTTGGAAACTTTTCCCTTACACAGCTTACCCCTCAGCTGGCCCACTGAATTTTTTTTTTTTTTAAATGCATGGAATAACTGTAATAAATATTGAACTAGTGGTTAGTAAGCATTAGTAATTTTATAGTGTCAGTCCTGACTTAGAACTCCAGACTAAGAGATGTGTACATACTTAGAATGATGACAATCACTTCTACAGAACTGTCAAATAAGGAAAATAAAATATTTGCCACGTAAATGAGCTAGTAAGGGCACATCACTTCATTAACCTGGTCATCAAACATAGATAGTTAAATTATGTTTAAGTTCAGATAAGTCATATGAGAGAGTAGGTGTTGCCTATATGCCTAATACGAGCCTTTGACGTAGTAAAGCTTGGTTAACATTCTCTTATGAATTTAGATATTCTATTCCAAAAGATTAGCTATTCTAACTAAGACTTTTTCTTACAGATTCTGTTTGGCTAACAAAACACAGAACTATACAATGATTAAAATGATGGTGCCTAAAAGGTTTTGTGGAGAGAAGGAAAAGATAAGGACAACAAAGGTTCATAGGGAAAAAGAACATTCCTGAAAACAACCAGGAAACAAACTTAGCAAGCTATGATCTATTGAAAATTAAATTTTCTAACTTTTACGGACATAAATATATCATCAGTAAGGGCATTTTGATCCTATCACAACTAAACTGTTCTAGACTGTTTGAAGATATGTCTGTATCTCTCATTTTGAATATTTGTGCTGCCACATTATACAGATACAGATGAGAAAAATCACTTTCCTTGAAATGATTGCAAGTAGATATAATATACTTTAAATAAATGCATTTGATTATTTATCATTCAGAACATTAGTGGATTTCTTTTAAACTTTCTAAAAATTAAAAGCTGGCAAATTTGTTTTAACTAAATGTGAATTTGCATTCTCTATTTAATAGTGGATAATGATGGATAATAATTTTAATATTATTGCTATTGAAAAATTTAAAATGCATGTTTATTCACTCAGATGTTCTTCAGTAGGCAAAAATTGTTGAGTATTATCTATAGACTGAGTCTGAATCCTTAAACTAGTTTCATGATTAGTAGTGAAAAAAATACTTTTTAATTTTTTTTATGAAACCTATGAAAACAGTAAAACTAGAGAATACTCTATATGTTGCTTTTTTTGATGGTCATAGAACTCTTTGGTATGTAATGTGAAAGTACAACTAGCGAAATTAAGTAACAACTTATGAGATAAGGAGAAAAATCAATTTTCTAAATTGTCAAAAAAAAAAAAAAAAAAAAGAAAGAAAATGCGCTAGACCCAGTAGGCAACACTACAGACTGTACTGTACCCTGCAGAGGGCCTGATTTTTTGGAACACAACAGAAAATGAATTTGTTCTTGGATTTAGTTCAGAGAAAGTCAGGAGAGCAATTTACTTCTGACGCAGTTCCAGTAAAAAGCTATTATGTTGATTGCTATAAAGTTCGTGAGTTTAAATATGTAACTTTAATTCCTGACTCATGATTTAGCTAACTCATTCACTGTGACAAAAACGTCCAAGATAGAGGCAAGAATAACCAAAGATCTACCTTCTAGCTTTCCACTCGCATGTGCCAAGTAAAGGAGGTGCAATAAAGCCCATATAATCCAAAATCCCTTATAATGAGAGTGGGTTGGGGCTCCACTGCTCGCAAACAGACTGTCAAGCCCTATCTAATTTCATGGATACAACTGATGTTATTTCAGTTCCTTTCACCCAGTTATCTCCACCTCATCTCCTGAAATCTTTCCCTGATATGGATCCCTATTATTCATGCAGTCAGGGACTGAGGTGCCACTGTTCTCCATCTGGAGCCAACTTGCTCATTACCCAAGCCACGATCTTCAGAGAAAATCAGGAGTTGTGTGCTTCAACTCCAAAGCCACGTGGGATGGAGAAAGTACCACAAGCCACCGCTCTCATGTAGCTGAAAGCAAACTAAAAAGTGGCACAAGAATCTTTTAGAAAATCTTTATGATGCTTTTAAATGTTTGCGAACGAACACCAAGGACAATCCACAGTACCTGATCGCAAGCAATTAGACACTTTTGCACTGCACATGGGCAACATGCAGCAAGTTGCCAGCTAACAATACACAGCTCAGAGAGCTTCCTCTGGATAACAACCTGGCCAGAAGGAGATGCAGTAACCAGTGCCATTGGGGGAGCAATCCAAACATTCAAAATTATTTTGGTAAAGTGTTTTTAGCGGGTCAATTCCCTCCAGAGCAAGCACACCGATCGCAGAGCCTGGCAGCAGCTGTGGCCATGAGGTGACTCTGTTCAAAGTGGTCTCCAGAGCCTGGCATTAGGACATCCTCCATCATGACCAGGTGGAATAAAGTGATTATGAAGTGGTTTAGGTTCTAAAAGTATTCAAATGTCAGCAGTGCTGGAAGCACATTCTTAAAATGCAGAAACAAAAAGAGAGGTAAGAAGAAAAATAACAAAAAGTCCCTAAAGCTGCCATTGTTTTATAAACAGAAATGAACTAATGTTTACCCTGAGAAACACAGAGCTGAAAGGTTTTCACTTTACAGCTGAACTGATAATAAAGACATTACTCCATTCTGACTGCATAATTCCTAACCCTGTAAAATACTTGATTGGCGAATTTCTAAGCATGTAAATACTCCAAGGGATGAAATCAAGAGCTATTGCACATTCACAGATATGCATATAGCTGAATGCTCTGCAGGGGATGACACAGTATTAGGGATGTGCACCATATCCCCCCACAACAGGCTGAAAAGGCCTGGAGTGCCTCCTGCCTCACACCCTGGCCGGGAGGCCAGGCCGGGGCCCAGCGCTGCCTGGGAGCTGCTGCCCACCAGGGTGCTGGCCCTGCCGGCACCAGCGTGGTTCCCATGGAACCCGGCTCATGGCACTGCCCAGTGCCCAGGACTAGGCCGGGACAGGCCCTGCCCTGCAGCAGACCGACTACTGCCATAATATAATGCAGAAAAGGTAAATCTCGTCTCTAAAAGCTGACCATAAATTTTACAGTAGCATTGACAAGAAAATGTTCTGAGTGCCCCAGAAGAAAAGAGTTCTCCAGGGACACCAGAAGGGCAGCCCTGTCCAGGAGCTGCTGGGATCTAATCCAGGACCATGTGGTGGATGTAGCTCATCTTCCTCACCTAAAAGTTGGTGAACCATCTGTGAAGGCCTCTCAGCTGGCCTGCCTTCTCCACTGCCATTAATACAGCTGTGCTTATTCATAGAATCCTAGAATGCTTAAGGTTGGAAGGGACCTCTAGAGATCATCTAGTCCAACCCCCCTGCACACGCAGGGTCACCTACAGCAGGTGGCTCAGGACTGCGTCCAAGCGGGTTTGGAAGATCTCCA
>VZSV01000009.1:13372916-13403125 GCA_013398735.1 Nothocercus julius | reverse complement strand
GAACAGGCCCAGCTCTCTCAGCCTTTCCTCACAGGGCAGATGTTCCAGGCCCCGGATCATCCTCGTAGCCCTGCGCTGGACTCTCTCCAGCAGCTCCACATCCCTCTTGAAATGGGAAGCCCAGAACTGGACACAGCACTCCAGGTGTGGCCTCCCCAGGGCTGAGTAGAGGGGCAGGATCCCCTCCCTCGACCTGCTGCAGACGCTCCTCCTAATGCACCCCAGGATCCCGTATTATTGTCCTCATATTACTCATCTTCCCCCCACCCCTCCCAGTGAAGAACTGTTATACTAGTAAATGTATTTGGTAGGTTAATATTAATCACAGAAAACACTTAACTGACTACATGCTTCTATAGTTAAAAATTATAAAGATGTTGAATAATATGACTAAGTCCTTTTCAGAGTAGGCAGCGCATGGACTTCAACAACAGTAACAACAGGTCATCGCTAGTGGTAGCAATTAAGCCAAGCGGGTCTACCAAAACTTTTGTTGTTGGATAATGAATTCAAAAAGATGGCAGAGAGAGAGTATTTTGAGCACTGCCATCCATCTATTAGACATATTTGAGGCAGTTGAAATTCTCAGGTACAATCATGAATAATAGTATTCTTTAAATATAATTAATAATAACAGCGTAAAACCAATTATATACAAATGACTCATTTTTATGACTATATATCTTTTTCTGCAATTACTCAGCCACTGTTAACTTTACTGTGTACTGTAAAATATAAAAGATGCATTAAAGACAAAGGAAAGATTATGCTATGTTCCTAGCAGTGTGAACACTTGGTTTTAGAATTTTTCATTTTAGTTGGCTCTCTATGTGGCCATCTTGACATCTATCACATAAACTTTTTATTTTCATTCTGTTTTCTCACAATTTAGTTACAGTTTTATAGAGATTAGCAAATAAATGCCAATCGTATGGCAATAACAAGCATGCCTAGCTTCATTAGACTAAGGTTTTCCAAGGCTTACTGCAGAATATTATCTACAATAGGATTATTTTTGCTTTATATAGGTATAAAGACTATTTCATGTTGTATAAAGTAATGAGTTAGATACCAGTAATGCATGTAATTGCATTGCCAAACGCTGTAGTCATTAAATGCTCAGCAATAGCAGACATATTTCCTGAAACATTACTTTCTGTGTTATTCAGAAAAAAAAAAAAATGTATATATATATTACTAGGACACCTAACTTTCCCACTTCAAAAGTGCCTTGAAAGTTAAAAATATTTCTACTAGCGACTGATAGTTCAGTGTCTTTCAGTTGCACTGTAATGTCAGCGCTGGCACTATGCCCAGGTCTCAGTAGATGTTCTCTAAAATGCAGCATAAATTGCATACTGGTATAAGGTACTTCTATTATGCTCAAAATTAGCTGCTGAGTTGTTTTTGTAAGGGAAAAAAGGAATGCAAACATAGACTGAGGGGCAAATTCTGCATCATTTTGATACTCTGTAATTTAATTCATGTCACTGAGTTGAATAGATATGAGCTAGGGCAATATTTCTCAGTGTGCCCTTAAATGTGCAGAGAACACCTGACATTTCAAACAACTACAGAACTCGTTTTAGAAATTATTTCAACCGTCATCATGTTTCTTTTCTCATTTAACCTTTCTAGCTAACAAAAGAGTCCCATCCCCCCTTGATATCTTTAAAATTACTTCAAAAGTCTCTGCAAAGTCAAAAACAACAGATTGAAAAAAAAATTATTAAAAAGAGAGAACTTCACACTTCAAAGAATACTATTATATTAGATCCAATTGTTTTCACAAATACTTTTGACACACTACTGGCAAGGACCCCCTAAAAATGTCCGTGCTTTCAAAAAGTATTATTTCTTCCATTTGGGGAAGCGGCATTGAAATGTCAGTAACACCCTGATTTTGCAGTGTTCTATATATACGTGATGTGAATTTATTGGAAGGGAGTATAAAAAGAGCTATTACTTGGTGACACAGTATAACAGTTTCTTCAACAAATTATTTTATAAATGGAAATTGGCAATAAAAGCTAATTTGTTATTGCCATCACCTTTCCTTTCATGGAGAAATCTAGTAGAACATCATAAAAGCCTCTGCAAATAAAAGCAATAATTGGCTGGAGTCAAAATGCTCTTATTCCTCATTTCTTCTGTGTAGTTCAGGAGGATGAAGGTATAAAGAAAGGAGCATAAAGGTTTGAAAAAATATCATATCTTGTGAATATTTTTTTCTCATCTCTTCTATGATGGATATGAAGTTTTAATAGTTATTCATTGACACTTGATCTCGTTACTGAGGAGTTTTGCTATATAATGGCTGGAAGCAGTTGGAATGACAGAAAGAGAAGATGTTATCTGGCACGATCCCAGGTAAATACCTGGAAATCAGTATAGGATGACTTTATAACTGGTGATTTTGAAGAAATAAAACATTTTTCCTTCAGCTTCTGAAATGGATTAGTCAAATAGGATGAAAAAATAGTATTTGATTTCTGGATGGTTGGAAAAGTTTCTTATGAGAAAAGAATATGGTCATTAACAAGCTAATGCAGTTGTAATGATCTAAAGAGTTAAAGCCTGCCTAGATTATCATCTAAACTCTGTAGTATTCTGCTTCAGAGTACAAAAGTCACCTGGTTATCTGCATTCTCAAGAATCAGAAAGAATAAAATAAACCCCGCTCCCTCTATAATAATTACAACCAAATCCATCCAAATATTTGTAACACTTACCCTGTGAACATTTTTCATTCCATTTCTGTTTCTTTCATCCAGACCAAAGTAAGTTGTATTATACTAATATTGCCCAAGTTTACAGGGGATGCCTGCCATGGAATACATGACACAGGATTTTAAATTTTCAGCTGCACTTCTATCCTATAGCTATTATTGTGCTGTATATGGTGAGATAGACCATTTATAGACTGTTTTGTGTGAATGCACATAGTCCACATGCGCTTAGTGCACATAGTGTGAATGCACATCAAATGCTATGCTGCAATACCCTTCTTCATGCTTCGTTGTTAGAGTAGAATTGCTTAGATTTTAGTTAGATCTAGGATTTATTATATTACACCTTCAGGTTTAGATCGTACTGACAGTACTTATGATTTTTAAAATAACTTTTTTTATATTCAGTAGTGTTTGAAGTGATGAAGGGGAAAGATGGAACAACTAGCTCCTATATTGCACACTTATTTTCCATTGCTATTTGGGAATCAGACACACTCTTAATTAACAATTGAAGAAATGAGATAATAAACTTGAGGTATCATTACCCATGTATAACAAAGCATAGTCTGAGTATCTTGTTTTAAAATGAGTTAGATCTGTAATTTTCACCTTTGTTCATCTCTACTTCTGGTGATTTGTCAAATCATCTACTTGATTTAAATACTGAAATTAGTTATGCTGCGACCCTTACAAAATTGATATGAAGGTGGGAATCTATCTAGGCAATTCATACTTAGATTTTACCCAAAATATCAAAAGAAGAATGAAAACAAAATCAAGAATCTTAGATTCCGATGTGATTTTGTTTCTTTTAAAGAAATTTAAATATAGCCCAGCTTTTGCTTTTAAGAAAAACAAAATGACTTATAAATCAATTCTAAAATATCCACAATCCAGATTTTATAAAACTGATAAAAATGACCATATATGAAAATTAAACCACCTTCAACTATTACAATTTTAAATGTTTATGTTGACATTCAGAAGTTCCATTGGAAGTAGTATAATAATTTTGAGTAGTATCACTCAAAAATATTCCAGATATTCTACAACTCTAATATAGCTAGAACTAACCTGGGTCTGTTCACAATTTAGTAATGCTATGTGCACCAAGCAAACATGACATGAACAGTCATGACAAAGAGACATGAAATCAAGGCCTCACCATACAGAGTAGTACAATGTTCAATACTCTGTCACTGTTTTTGAACAAAACGATATTTTACATTATTGTATTCTTTGATATATATTTTTATTGCTGTCTTCCAAACAAAAATTTCAGTTTTCTTCTGGAAAGTCACTGGGAAGACATTTGCCAGCAGTTACCTTTTCATAATTACAAACATATTATAGGATGTTTCTTACTGTTTCTGTGGAAGAGGTATATGAAAGCAAAAAGAACAGAACTGAAATATCCCTAAGAAAATTATTAACTTATATTAATTATATTTTTGAAGTTTTTTATTTACAAATNAACAATTTACTTTCCACTGTATTTAAAATTCCTTGCTTTCTGTCATGTATAAAATTTTATTTTATACTCTTGTTTTAGGGCATATAAAAAGGCTTCTCTGCATAACATTTGAGAAGGATGTTATTTCTTAATAGATGCTTTAGCTAACCACAAGATTGTTGGAACAAAGTCCAGTTTATAAGAGTAATTTGAGACTAGTTGAAAGGATGCGTTTCATTTATTTGTAGTTACGAGACTTAAGATCTGCTTGAGAATCATGGAGATAAAGTGGAAAAGTGGGCTGTGAAAAAAAACAGTGTTATGTTCTTTATCAAGCATTGATAATTCACTTCAGAATCTCAGAGTCCAGTAGTGGAGGAAACAGAAAAAAAAATAGGGAAAAATGCAAAACACTTCTTTTCTTCTGCTCTTTTAAAATAAGCATTGTGATTCAGACAAACGTATGCAAGAGAATTAAAGAACAAGTTGATTAAAGTCAAAGTTCTGAAATAAATTCACGTTTTGAATATATAAAAGTTAGTTTCAGCCTCATCTTCAGCTAAAACTATAAAACCAATTACATTTAGTTGCTTAATGTGGTGAATTATTTTTAGTTTATATTGATTATAATGATTCATGGTTCTGTGGAATAAGACTGAATCATTCAGTGTGAAAAACAACAGTGCTATTCATTCTCAGTTTTCTAGGAGACCAAAATACCTTGTATTTTATTATCACAATTGATTAATAATAATAATAATAATTCTGATGCTTGACTTTCAGCAGTAGCAGGGATATAATAACTTCCAAAATATCATTTCTCCCTATTCAAAATAAATCATTTGAAGGATTAAAAGTACAAGAAAAGATTTTGGAGCTCCTCATTAAAGCCAGTCTATGTATGAACACCTATTGCTTACAAAATCTCCCATAACATCTTGAATTTCAGTTGTTTAATATCTTCACTTCCTTTAAAATCTGCTTTTTCTCCTCTACTAATCTATGGTCAGGTAAAAATGGATGGCAAAAATGAGTTATGGAAAACAGTGTAAGGAAAAACAGCTAGTTTAAGGCACAGAGAATGTTGTCTGCTTGCTAAATCCGAAAAAGAGCTGGTGGGGGTTTTTTTGCACTCTGGCATTATGAATGTCCTAACTAATATTAGCTCTTTGATTAAGATTGTCTTTGCAGGCAGTTGGCCACTTTGATACAATTTCATTTGCAGCACAGGTTTATTCAGGACAAAATAGATCTATTAACTTTCCTGTAGATTGGCTGGAAAATTAGGAGTACTACCAGCTAATGAAAATGATGACACCCCCTTTTCCATCACTGAAATGCCTAAATGGGACATTAGATCCCAAGTAACTGTTAATATGCCAGCAGGATAATGAATCAATTAGAGAGCTCATGGGAAAAGTTTAGGAATGATTACTTTTCATGAATTTCCGTAATATCTGCCACTTCATACCCTGGATGATGCCCTTGGAGTAGATATTTTGCATCTAGCTGTCTGTTGCCTTCTTCCTCAATATATTATCAAAGCTTAATTAAAACCTGAAAGTGACACTGAGTAATGGGCAAATCTGCAGTGAATGCTACAGCCTCTTCTTTAAAGGAAAAGATGAGATGATAGATTCAGATTTGGTGATTGACGAGTATGCACTGGGGCTCATGCAGGCTCATTGGATCAAAGGACATAAGGATAAAACTGCAAAAGCTATTTGCATGGCAGATAGTACTTACAAAAATGAAGGTGAGAACATACACAAAACAATTACTACATTTAAATATATCTGGATGTGTAAAGAAAATTATTCAATGCTACATGAGATCAGGAATGAAACTTATAATCTGATACTAAAATCTATGGTGTAATGGTTATTGAGAAGGTAGGATCCATATATTGTAATAAAAGGTTTGGAAGGAAAGGATTAAATTGGGTTTTGGAATGTAGAGGTCACTAATGGACAGCAAAAAGAACTGAAAAATAAACACTGAACTCTCGCAGTGGTCAAAACCGATACATATATCTAAATATATACAGATGTAAATGAAACAGATGTTTCAAAGGCGATGCAACTCAGTGTTGAGTAGTTATGGCTGTGAGCTAGGCAAAGGGTCATCAGAGTTAAACTGGGTTTGGGTTGCAGCTTTGGGAAAGTTCCTTTGGGCGTTAAAAGCTGAGTGTAGCCATTGAAATGAATTGGAGTTAGCGCAGGAGAACATCTGGAAGTCTGTCACCTGGCATATAGATACATTCATATACATTCATATATCCAGCAGAAAACCATTCAGAATCTTACAAAAGGGTTTGCTTAATTATCAGGATACAGGAAAATTTAAATTAGATCCAAAACCTGTCCTCAGAACTATAATCTCTTTCAGTAGATGTTATACCTGTCAGCATTAACAAAGCAAAGAGGTGAATGGGAGAATTACTAATTATCCACCTTATTATTAATTATTATGAGCTTTGAGTTTTTCCACTTAGTCATATGGGAACATTTAATATTTTAACCAGGGCAATAGATAACTTTCTGTTATCTAGTGATGCCAGAGACCTGGCAAGCATCTGAGCTAGTAGGTGGTACTTTCTGGTAGCAAAACCTTCAGGAAGGATTTTTTCTTATGAGAGAGACAGCAAGTCTGAGTACTACTCAGAAGCGAATTGTGATTGCAAACATGACCTACAGAAGATGAAAAACAGGGAAGGAGCTTGTAGTTTTAAGATTAAGGAGAACACAACTTCTTTTCCCTCTCCCATGTGGGTTATGTAATAGACTACCAGTAACAGAATGAGTTTGGTAGAAAAGGATAGGAAAAAGGAAGGTTGTACAGCCTCCCCAGATTGGCTGCACAACTGAGGCATTAATACTGACTTTTTATATTAATTTTGGTAGATAATTCTCCGATGATTAAGTAAATGAAGCTACAACCTAATGAAACCACATCCTTTGTGGCAGGTCTTGTCATCCTTCCCACATCTCTGGGATATCATGCCTTATTACTTTTTCGTCAGTTCTTCTTTCATTTCATTCTATTACACTTACATTACAATGCATAATGTTTTTTCTGTCATATTTTGAATTCCTATGGTTCTTTATTATCGTATTTCAAATATTCATGGATATGTAAGAGAGCTGTCATTCCAGAATTGAAAATGATGGCAGTTTACTACTGAAGATCTTCAGCTTGCTTTCTTGAGAAGCAACAATGAATATTTTTCACAGGAGAGACCCTGACTACTTTTCCAAAGATTATTTGCTTTATTAAAGGAAGCATTATTATGCATTATTAAGCATTATTCGTATTAATAATGTGAATTCCATATCAAACTAGGCTCCACAAACCTTGAACCTTGACAAGTCCTGGATTTGTACCTGGCTTGTAAATTCTTTTCATTCACATTGTGGTTTAGAGACTGGCAGCTGCAAATAGACAAATGCTCAGCGGTATTATTTGCTTTTGCTGCTCTGTATTTCTGTTTGGCTCTCTTAGCGCTTCTTTCTAAAGTACCAATATGATGATTGGTTCTTTTGGTACACAGCAAGGGAATCAAAAATGACTAAAATTAAAAGATTTAGATCCTCTGAAGATGATGTAAAGGTGAGGATCTGTAGAAATAATATATTAAAATATCATTTTCAAAATGAATGCCTTTAGTAGTTTTCTAAAAACTTCAGGAAAGACATATAGTTTAACATACTTCAGTGAAAGTATTTCAAAAATTGTATTATCTGTGGATTTAGCCTGCAACCTTTTTATTATTATGTTTAAGTTTAATTCGTTTTTTCAGTAGTGATCCTGACATTGAATAATGTCGATGACATAACTCTGCTGTTCTGAATGTGTTTGATCTACTCTCAATTTCTTGAATTATACTTTAGAAGATGGCTTTTTAAGCAGCTCAGAAAAAAAAATCAGAATCTTAGAAAGCAGTTCTTTTAGCTTAATATCTTTTGAAATTAGCAATTCATGCTTGAAGGAAGGGTCCTAAAAGATTTCTCCTAGATATAAGCAGAAACAATACATAAGAACTGTGTATTTAGCGTATGATATTTAATGTATGTATTTAATGTAATCTAATGCTATTTTGTGTATGCTATTTAATCTCAATTCCCAATCAACCTTTTTAAAAATTGCCTTTTCATTTCTCAGAATATAAAAGATAAATTTATGTTTAGTTTGTTTCTAGATGATTTTTTTTCTGGGTATACTATATGATGATGATGTAATCATAAATGAGTTATGAAATATTTGTGAAATATTCCCCAAAGAATCATCAGCAACTTGGTATCATTGAGCATTTGTTTTTTATATCTACCACATTCCTTATATGAATTAATCTCTGTCACACTCATTTCTGTAAACATTTCACTGTCCACAAATAATGACATGCATAATTCTGGACATTTTTTCCATGAATCCAAAGGAAAAGAAAAAAAAAAGTGACAAATTTGGGGAAGTGGGGAAGTAGGATAAGTAATATAATAACCCCATTTCTTAACATATCTGTACAAGGAAACTCACCTTCCTTTCACTTGTCTGAAATTTTTTATTCAACCCGTCTTTATTTCCTTTTATGTTTCACTTCGCTGTTATTATTTACTTATCAGTGTAGTTAATCATTTTTCTTTTATTTCTTTTTTCATCTCTTCAGCTTCATGTCCAGAATATTAATTGTAGAAGTAATATGCTGTTGTGATTTCATTACTAATTTATGTAGAATTACAAGGCGATGAAGATAATGGGTTCAGAAGGAAGAAATGATTCACTGATCAGAACTTGTTTCTTCTGAATTGCTCTGGTTCCTCTCTCCAGTAGCATAGTGTTTCTAATGACTAATGTAGGTGTTCATGTGTTTTTTGGTAAAAGCTTGATTTTTGTATCTTAAAATTATGTTTTAACACATTTCAGAAAAAAAAATGTCACAAGCAAATAGTCTGTCACAGAATTTAAGTGATCTGCGGCAAAGACTGTAGGAAATAAAAGATGTCTGTTGCAGTTTGAGGGGGGAGAGATAATTTAGTAACAGATGAATCCCCTTGTGTTCTAGACAATCCTCAAATGTTAGAGCGACTGGGGGCAGCTCCTCTCTTAATAGGGATACCAAATACTGTGGTAGCTATAGGCCCAACTCTGGCAGCGCCAGATTCACAAACAGTCTGTCGACTGTACGTCCAATCACCTTCTAAACAAGTAGTCACATTCATCAATAGCATGATTTACTCAACGCAACATTTACAAAGCAGGCTTCAGATGTCCATACAGGAAATTCTCTGCTACAATGAGTTTGTAGCTTGAGTTACAAATGTGCAATCATCACTCACCCAAGAAGATGGGAGAGGGTTCTCAACTCTGAGGAGTCTCCACAGGTGGTATCTCAACCCAGGGGTTCAGCCTGTCAAACAATCCCCGACGTTACGATGGAGTCTTCCCAACTTCATCCCTCCTTAGTTCATCTTTTATATATAGAGTGATTGAAGTGACTATATATGAGTGACTGTAGTCACACTTCTTTTTGTTATTGATTGGTGAAAAAGTCTCTCACTTTCATTTAAAGGTGCAGTCAATGGAAAATCCAGAGCGCGTGCTCAGTGAGGAGTGCTCGTACCTCGGAGGCGGGTAACTTTGGGGATGGAGGTGGGTTTTGGCATTATAATGAGCTTATAATGAGCAAAGTTCAAGCAAAGTTCATCCCGAAGGAGGGATTTGCCACCCTGGCTGCCTCAGCACCGGACATGTTGTCTTGTATCTCCCCTTGGGCAGCTCCTGTGCGGCTGATCAGCGGCCCAGCACAGGGAGTGCAGCAGAGTTTGGCCGTGGTGTCTTCGCTCCACCCTCCGTTACTCCTCTCTGCCGCTGCGGGGAGGGCAGATTGTGGTGCCTGGGGAACCGTGGAGGAGCAGAGTCTGTGCATACCAACCATCCTGGAAGTGGCAGCTGTGTATCACCCCAAGCAAGCCCCTGTAATGCCAAAACTCCTGTTAGGCCCATGCTTTTCTCTAAATTCCCTCTTTCTAAACCAATTCTTCCACAGTGTCATACATCAAAATCACAAGCATACTTCCTATTAACAGGTCCACCTCTTTAGCGTATGTTGAACTGGTAGTCCAATTTAGGCAAAACCCTTGTTATTTTGAGAATTGGAAAGTGTCTCTTCTGAAGAGAATGGATATAAATATATCTCTTGGATGCATTTAATATAATTATAAATCTGCTGCCAAAAGGTATTGCAATGTTTTTTTTATCCCTTATTTAGAAGAAATAAGCCGTGGTGAAACCTCCCTGCATTATTTAGTGGCAGTATGTCACAGCCACTTTGCTGAAAAATACAAAGTATACAAGAGAAGAACATCACTACATTTAGTTAAACACGAGTCTGAATGACCATAACGTAGCATCAGTAAGAATATGGGATAAGAGCAAAGTCATGGTTTCCAAACAGACTATCTTCTTGATGCTTTTTGTTCCATCAAAACAACTAGCAGTAACCTTGTCCCTCTTTTTTTTTTTTTTTTTAGAAATACAAGAAATCCAATCCAAAGTCTCAGACCTTCAAAACTGCATTGTAGAAAACTAAATCACCATTAAGATTTTGGAGTTTATGTATTCTTAGGAAGTGAATAAATAGGTATGATTAAGAATATGCCTAACCTAGCACCCATTTGTAAATATACACTCTTCAGAGCAGCACTAGAGTTAAAAATAGCACTTAAGCAAATTACTAGTTTCTGCAGTGCATGAGGTTACTTACCTTTCAGAAAAACTGAGATATTACTAAGATGAAAGGAAGAAAGCATTTATACACTAAAACATCTTGAAAAGTTGTCCTCCAAAGACTGTGTCAGATGGAAAATGATAACAAACACCACTTAAACCTGTAGGGTAGCAATGCAAGAAACAGGAGGCAGGTATTTTATGGAAGGCAATAATAAAGATAATGAAAGGAAGAGAGTAATTATGGAATAATGTATCTGGGAATAGACTTTAGGTTCAGGCCTGTGTTTTGGTGGCTTTTCCCACTGATCCTTTTTATGACATCCATTTTGGCAAGAGGGTAACAATGAGAGATTCAAGAATGTTTCACACTACAGTGGTATTACAAATAGAACACAAAATCATATACCTTATTCAAAAAAAGAAACAGTACATTCATTATTCTGAATTTTAAATTGGTAAATCCCCAAAAGTAGTACCCAGCACATCTTCAATTCCTGTTATTTCTGTTTCTGTTTACCATATTTTTTCACATTTACCCTCACACTGAATATTTTGTTACATTCCATATTTTGCTTGGCATTCTACTTTCTTCACGTGAATGTGAAATATCAGACAGATTTTTATTTTTTCTCTGTCCCAGGCAAAATGTTATTCTTCACAAGGAAAGTATAAAGAATAGTTTGGACACAGCAGAGTAAAATTAAACATTCATTCTTTGCGTGATATACATTACTGTAGCCCCGCTAACCTGTCTTTATATATTAATAATGAAATCTTATTTAACGATCAGTGCAACTCAGTCATGTTTTACTTCCTCCCTGGAGGACCAATTGCTTATCTCATCAAAAGGATAATAATTCTTTCTGTCTGTTGGTTGATATGATCTTTATCTGGACACAAACTATAACAGCAGACTTGGTTGAGCTTCCAGCCTTGCTGGTGGTAGGGGATTCAAAATTCATATTTATCATATGCAGAAGATAGATGCACTAGCTAGCTTCAGGCACTGCATTAGCACTAAAGTCCATTAATTCTAATTATGTTTTGCATATAGAGAATATTAAAATGTTTAAATTAATAAAGGAGAAAGGCCAACCCCTTGGCACAGCTGCTGCATATTGATGTAGTTTGCTAAGCAGGAGGTGATCTGTATGTCTGAGGAGCATTCCTCAGGCCACTGGCACTGGAGCACATAAAGCTGCTTAGGGTACACGTGCCAACTGCAGCCATCTCATAGCATCTCTGTTCATTAGTCCATGGAGTTTTATTTTTATCAGCTTTGGATGAGACTGAGATCATTAGCTTCTTGATTAAAGGTAGGATATGGGTGACCCTGCTCAGCTGTGCATGCCGTGCATGGATATGCATAAGAGGGCATAAAAGAAATAAATATCTTTACTTATATAGCAGAATTAGTTGTTTCACTGATAGTAGAACTCTCTCATGGAAACAGGGATTGGCCAGGACAACTGGAGCAAGTCTTTCATAGCAAATGAACATTTCTTCTTTAAGTTTAAAATCGTTTAAGACCTTCCCTGAACTTTCATTTTTCTCATGGTTGCCTTCAGTTAATTTTTGATTTAGTTATAACAAAATGTACTTTTCTTTCTAACAGTGCAACCAACCCATAGCATTTTTCCTTTTGTTGCTTGTTGATAAGTCTTTGGGTTTAAGCCTCTGTCTCAGCAAAATATAAATCCTCTACTCTTAGTTTCTGTGTCCATTAATTAATCAATTGTGTAACTGTTTAGATCCTATTTAATATTAATGGCACCAAAAAGACACTTCCATGGTATTTCCTGGCAGCAATAACAAGGAAGGACTAAGAACAATCCAATTAACTATCACTGAAGGATGTAATTCAGCCTTTATAGGCTAAAAACCATTTGTACATGCATAGAAAGTAAACAAAAACTGTTGAATATATTCTAAAATTGTAAGAAGATAAGAAAGAGCCAAAATAATACAAATATTAATGATAATGAAGAAAGGTGCAGGCAGTATTAAAGCTATATCAGAAGCCCTCAAAGTTCCTAGCAATTTTTCAAGTACTGTTTTGTTAATAAGCATATATATCCAGCTCCACTTTAAAGCTAATGAGCTGATATATTTGGTATCAGGCTTGATTCGTGGATGAAAGCAGTGATCTATAACTGACAAAATTTCATAGTAGATCACTGTGATAAAAAAAAAAAAGTCTGGATGGCTCATTTAACTTGGATATTGCAAGCAGTATTCAGATCCCTTCAGAAATTGTTGGGATTTATCAACATTTTATGAAATCTGAGTATGTCCATATGGTTTTCTGGAGGCAAATAAAAGCTTGTTCTGCCTTGTTCTTACTGGACTGGGAACTATATAGCTCTCTTAGGCATGTTATCATATGTAACCTGATAATCCCTTACGAGAGTCAAGAATGTTAGCTTGCACTCTGTATTGTGATAGCATTGCAGTTATTCTATTCTGCTGGGAACTTAGGTCAAGCTGGAGTGTGGGCAGAGGAAACTAATAACTGCATACAGAAGACTTTTTAGACCTACCAAAATGTTGTACATGCTATGCAGTGTAGTGACAAGTTAACTATTCATCTTATCATTCCATTACTTTTTTTTTCATTGAACATTTGTTTCAACATTTTCAGCTGTTTCATCTTTTAAGGCTCATGTGTTTGAAAGTGATTTTGTTTTCCAATGGTATAACAAAGATTTCAGGGTATTAATTAGTTTACAAAGCCTCCTCATATATTCTTTACCAGTCAGGACTGCTCAGAGGACATATGTCCCCACACAACCTTTTTCACCTGGCTGCTATTCATGAAGATAAATAGTGTTCATATACAGTGTTTCACAAATAAATAAATAAATACAAATTGTTGTTGTTATTTGTTTGTTTTTGTGGAGGAGAGAAAATAATTGGAGCCCTCTGTTTCTCCATCATCAGGAGCCTGGAAAATTTACACTTACCTCTGGTACTGTTTATCATGCAGACTGCTGGTGTGCTTTGAGCTGAAAGACTGGGTAGTACTTGATGCAGGAAAAGCCTATGAAACATATCCAAGTGATTTACTTTGTATTGGACTTTATTATACTGTTTCTATCAAAATATAGCACTGTGTCCTTTGAGGATATGACTTCATTCCCTTGCTATACTTTACTTTCTTATCTCTTAAAAATAGTCTCGTTTCCAAAATTAAGTATTTTCCCTCCCTCTCTGCAGTCTGCTGCACCTTTTACTCTTTTAGCTACTTACTAGCCTCTCTCTCATTTCTGTTCCTGCATATCTGCTCTATGTTGTTCTCTAGGCAATCCTGGACAAACGAAGGGATCAACTAACTTTTCTGTTTAGTATGTGATTACTGGTATATTTTAGGGCAATAAATATGGAAAATATGAAACAAGAAATACTATAAGGCATTGAAGCCTATGCACTGGCAGTATGATTAATAATTATATTAAATGAGTGCATTTCTTGTTTTTGTTTGATGTAGTTGGGAATTTGATTCACCAAAGGCACAAATTTAATATTTATAATGATTTGTTTTGTCAACAACTGGTAGATGTTGCTCTGTCATAACACCATAACTCTAGCCAAAAGGTGTTGAAAGGAGATATCATAACTTAACAAAGACTGATTATGGCTTTCAACTAAATTTAACATTATTGCAGAAATAATATCATGCATCATGGTCAACTTTAAATGCATATCAAAGTATAGCCTACATTGCAAAAAAAAAAAAAAAAAAAAAAAAAAAAACTAGCTAAAGAATGCCTTTTGCAGTGTTTTTAAGGACATATTTCTACGATGCATACCCCAAATGTAAGGGCCAGGGTGTACTTTTCCCATTTCCTTTCTATAGTCAGTGGAAATACACACTTTAACTCTTCATTTTTGTTCAATTTGTTTGGAGCCAAATTGAATAAGATATTTCTGGCTTGTTTTATTCAGAGATACCCTAGAGGAAAATGCAATGGCAGATGTACAACTCATCTACATATTCAACTAGGAATTTGGCACATAATTTTAAGAACTGCTATGTATACCAGCAAAAAATGCCAACAGTAGAGAAGTAAAGATGGGGTAAACCAAGTGAAAAAAATTGACATGATGTAATTCAACAGGATAATGCTACTTAGAGGGTAATCTGTGCTTGAACATAGTGTAAGAATTTTTTTTCCAGATTTTAGACATGGCAGTATCTATAGATCAGGCAATACAATTACATATTTTAACTTAGAAAACTCAAGGAGAAGGGTATCACGGAAAGGCAGAAAGTCTTAAATATTTTTCAGATGGAAAAGGTAATATGGAATAAGATATCTGTCTCTTTAATAACAGTGGCTCCAAGATGAAGCTTCCAGCTGTTAAAATAGCTTGCAGAATCATTACACTGCATCACTTAATTTATGTAAGTAGTTACCTTATTTTAGTATCTTTAAAGGCATGCAGTCATATGATATCAGCCTCACAATGAAAAAAATGCAAATTTTGACTCATGCAAGAACTCGAACATTGACTGCATTCAGACAGATACTTTTTCTATAAATCTTCTAAACTACTAATAAGCAGGAAGGAGCAAGGTGGGAGAATGATATATTCCAGACATTTTGCCTTGTTTATCATATGACCCAACTGTCCAGGGAGCTGAAAACAATTAAGAAGTGGATAAATAATACAAAAGACAGAACAATATTGATGCAGAAGAGAAATGACAAAGATCTGTAAACCTTTTTTCCTTTCCTCCCATGTCTTACAGAATAACAATTTACTGAAGAAAATTAAAGAGATGGTACATGACCACACACAATTCGAGAGGATTCAGATATACTGAGTGGGTTTTTCTTCAGCTGCAAAGAGTGTTTTGTTTTTGAGAATTGGTACACCTCTTGTGTAACTGATTTCATTAAAATGGAAAAACTGGTTTTGGAGTCACTCAAGCTTATGAATTAATAGCAGAAGATTCCAATAGTCTGCCCTGGCTAATGACCAAAATTGATTTAATGTTGTGATTTCCATTGTGTGGGGAAGCTAAGACCAAATTTGGCTTCAGCATGAAATAAAATCATTATAGGGTTCTGTGGAACTATATAGAGTGACTAGATAGATGCTCAGAAAGTACTTTTCCTTTCTCCAGACTGATAACATGATTGCCAAGAATTGTTTGCATTGTAAAACAATCAAAACCAGTATTTTGCCTTATGAATGGCACATTTAGATTTTGCTATATGTATACATAATTTGATATCTGTATTTGTAGTAACATAGAATTTGTCCAATTATGAATGTCACAAACCAACACTGCAATAAGAACCCAAAGCTTAAGTCAACAGAAAAGTCTTTTTTTCCAAGATCTATCTTGCATAGGAAAACTGGAAATATTCACAGCTGGTAAGCTATCAACTAAGACTTTGATTGTGAACTGTGTAACAATAAATATGAAATAATTAAAATATGATAAACTATTAAATGGCAATTTGCCAGCAAATGGATATTTAATATGAGCACAAAGTATATATTTGTTTGTGTAGCTTGCATATTATTTATACTTATTTGTAGATAAGTAAAAATCATATAGAGACATAGGACTTTGTGTGACCCTTGGTCTTGCATGTAAGCAGATTTAAATGTTCAAAATTCATTTTGAAACTATTTAGGTTTTATTCCTTTGCTACTTTTATTAGCCTTTCCTCCTCTGACATTCAGGAATTCTCCTTTAATTTCCAGGGTAGATTTCCATGTGGCTCATTTCGCTCATTTATCTCTGTACCACTATCTTTCAGCATAAGCAGTTCTCTCATTTATGATCCCCTCCTTTTGCCCTTAGTAAGTTTTTTACAGAGGCTGCTAGACTTCATTTTGCAGTCTTAAAGAAGCCAGCTCTTCCAGCTGTCTTCATGGTTAAACAAAACACAATATTCCACATGAGGTTTCATCAGGGCTATATACTTACAGCATATATATAGGTCTTATGGCTATGGTCTTATGGTCTTATGGTTAGACTAATATCTCATCTCCATTCCTATTACTTTGATGGTTAATATACCATGACATTTCTCCTCTTCTTTCATTTGCTACACAAGCTGACAAGATGTTCATTACTTGTCACTATGTTCCTGTCACTAAATAGTGTCAAAAATGCTCCCATTTCTATTTATTTTGCTTTTCTGCATTGATAAAATTTCCCAAGTTTTGTCATTAATATGTTCCATTTCTGTACATTTTATATTCATACTAGAGTTCAAATATTAAGTAGCACCCCCAAAGACCATTATGGAAGTCCAAATCTTTCATATGACTATCATCTGACGTATTTCAACAGGATTAACAGTTTATTACCACTGTCTTTTCCAGCTGAAGAAATACAACTCCAGATTTGTGTCTGCCAGTGCCCTGAGTCAGCTTCCCATCATTTCTGGGAACTTGGCCGGCTATGTTCAAGATCAGTTTGCTTCCTGTAGGAGCTCTTGTGTAGAAAGAGCTGGAAAGAGTCTCAGAGCAGGGATTTACCTTCACTTGGGAACCACTTTTTAGCTGGGTCTCTTTAGCTCTGGTCTCCAGCTGAGCTGCGCTGCAGCTGTGGTGCAGCTAAGCCTGTACCTGGTTTCCTACTTTGCCAACTCTGCCATGCTGATGTGACTTCAAAGCCTGTCTTCAAACCTGCTCATCGCCACAGACTTGCTGAGTGACCACTGGACTGTGGCTAAGCCTGATAACTTTTCCTGGTCTTGATGTTGACCCAGATGTGCTGGCCACACAAGTGCAAGTTCCTCTACAAAGTAGAGGAATAAGAGCAATTCCAACACAAGATGCAGGTAAATTTAACACTAAAACTGTGACTGTAAGTTACAGCATCCCTAGTCACTGGGAAAGAATATGTGGGTTGAAACCAGCCCAAAACTGTTGATCTCTGAAGTTTTTTGTTAGTTGTTTAGGTGAGCCACAAACGCACTTACCTCATACAGGTCTGGCTAACTCAGGGTGACATTCACACTCTTTTGATTCATGGCAAAGGATTTACACAGCCAGCTGATACAATCAACCATGACGTAGTCCTCTGATCCACTCAACAGATTACGACATGTAATCCATCAGTTGTTTATCTAAAACAAAGACTACCCTATACCCTCTGGAGCCCTGTGTTGAGACAAAATCAGCTTTCTTTGGATCAGCTTTGGTCAGGCACGGTCTCCATTTTTCCCTGAAATTCATGACACATCACATGCACCCATCTCCTGTGGGTTTTCCTCCATTGTAGGCACCTGTTGTCTTGGTACCATAGATTTGATTTTCCCAGTCTTAAGTATTTGTTCAGGTTCATGAATCAAAAATAAGACTTAGATAAAGTTAACTAGTAAAATTGTGATCTTAAACAAATACGGCATTCTTTAAAT
The DNA here is from genome assembly GCA_013398735.1 of Nothocercus julius. Classification (NCBI taxonomy): domain Eukaryota; kingdom Metazoa; phylum Chordata; class Aves; order Tinamiformes; family Tinamidae; genus Nothocercus; species Nothocercus julius. Next base: position 13,384,826 of record VZSV01000009.1, on the reverse strand, counting down.
ATGCTAATGTTGACTATCCCCTCTATAGTCTGAATGAATGCAAATATCATTTCTTATTTTAAATGGTGTAAACCAGGCTTTTCACTATTTACTCTAGACTGAGGAACTGAACAGAGATTTGCTTCAGTTAATGTCCACATATCAGTAGGTTCTGTGATATACAAGAACTATAAAAATAGGCACTTCTCCACATTTCTGTTCCAAAATAATCTATAAAGCTACTTGACTACTACAATATGCATAATATATCACTTCATATAATCAAAGCACAAGATAAAATGAGCAAAACTCATTTTCAGGAGGAAGAATTTTCCAAAGGAGAATGTTTTTTTCTACTTCCCACTTTGATGAAAGATGTTTGAGTCGGTTTCATAAAACATTAAGCACTTCTTTTTTCCTTCCTTTCCTCTTTAACATATTGGCATTCAGTTTTTCTGAGACCCCATGACACATAAACTGTTGCTCCCCAGACTTGAACATTCTTTTGGAAGAATACAGTCCTTGAAAGCATTGGGTGCAATTACCTCAGGTGGGCTTGGCTTTTCAACTCTATTTTCTCAACATGCGCGGCTGCCCATTGTGCAATTTTGTGTGGTAACACTGTCAGATTTTTTTTCTCAAACAACTAGACAAAACATGTTTTCAGTCCATCAATTTCTTATATTCCATTACCAGGAATAAAAGCTAATCATTGTAATCCCCAAGATTTGCCCATTTACCTTCTGTAATCTGTTGCATTTCAGTTTTTTTGGCAATACTCTGTTTTGTGCAACGGAGTCCTAGTTAAAAGTAATTGCTTTTGCTCCATTTGTTTTTATGAAGATATTACATTCATCTTGTGCTACAGCATTGTCTATTTCTCCAGCAAAGAGTTCATCTTTGGAAATGTTATATGCATCCTGATGTGCTCTTCTCTGTGTGAGATGAAGTGGCAAGCTGACTAAGTCTTAAAAATCTGCTGACTGCATGCCCACCAAGGCATTAATAATGAATGCTCAGCTGGGATGGGCTGGATACATAGTTAACATAGGTGATAGATAAATGTCCAAACAATTCTTATATGGTGAAATAGGATATAGAAAAATACAGCACATCTGACAATAAGGACGCTTTGAATCACGCTTGGTTTAGTGTCAAACTTTTGATGTCCTAGCTTCAAATAAACAAGACTGCAATACCATAATAACAAGCATTTTTAAATAGCATCCCTACAGATGCTGTTTGAATGGAGCACTAAGTCCATTCAATATAGAGGGAGAAGATGGCTGCAGACTAGGTCATCACACTGCCAGGTTATGTGTTGAAAGTACATGAGATTAAAGGTACAGAACTTACTGTGTGGAAACCATCTAAACAGAAAAATTAACTCAACTATTAAGCTTGACTAAGTTTCCTTGAATTTGGGATTGTCATCTTTGAAATGAGTAGGAAGAACACTATCACATTCTGTTGCTTTTTGAAGCTGCTTACATATATTCCCACTTTTTATTTATTTATTTATTTATTTATTTATTTTTAATACATGGCATATAGTCCTACAGCTAACCAAATGTGTGAAGCTTTTTGTGTACAATCAGACTGATACTTAGTTCATTTTCCTTTAGCGCTCAAGTCTTCATTCTTGGTCTTGTTCTCTGTGTCAGATTATTTTCTATCAGATTCTGTCTGGGCTTGGTGATCACTGTTTGCCAAATTTTAAGTGCTTGGTCAGAGGTGAATTTGTGATCTCTTTCTGAATTTTCTGTTCCATCTCAGCTGCTCATTTCAGGTATCTGGTCCTGTAGTGCTGCAAAGTTGACGCTTGAGATCAGTCACAACCTCTTCTATAATGTCTGCTTTGGTAGAGCACATTTCTACTACCTTTGCTGTGTAACCAACCACTATGCTACAAGTCAAATTGCCTCTTGCTTGCTCTTCTTGCATAATCTATTGAACTATGGCACAAGGTCATAAGAAACTGGTGTCAGTCTAATATTCTGAAGCCTAAGCCACTGTCCAGCAAAGCAGGAGTGTAGAGTTTAATATTCTTAGGCTGCATTGAAGTGAGCTACAGTGTTTGTTCCCTCAGACCTACTGGAGTTTGTGGTCTAATTACTAGGATTCAGTACAAAAGATGTTTACCATTCTTTCACCTATGTTTTCTAAATGAAAATGGCTATGGCTGCTGTGCTCTATGTCAAGGAAGCTGATGTGTGTAAGGCAAGCTCCAGTGTGCTGTGACAGATGTTATCTGTTTTGTTTGGTAGTAATTTACTGTGAGGACAGTGCATACTTCATTTGAAATGGAGTTTCTGGACAGAAGGAATGAAGGATAACTGTTTGTCTTGTCACAGCAGCTGTGCACTGGATCATATGAATCCTAACAAGAAAGAAAAAGAGTTTCCCTGAAAATAACTGAGCATATTCAGCTAGTGAAAACTTCTGGAGTGTGAGAAGCGAGGGCAGACAGATATAAGACACGGCAGGCAGTGAAGCTGCAACATGTGCAGAGACAGAGACGCTCCACTGGTGCATTTCTGTAGAAAGTGTAAACCTCACAACTGTCATTGTAGCAGACAGTATGGGCAGACGAAAACATAGGCTGAGTATTGGAGTGGATGGGTTTGTTTGCTCATAAGGTAGTCATTTGAGTTCACTGATGACTAAAATTGCATTGATAATCCATGCAAATTATTTTTGGCAGCCATATGGGGAGGCATTCATGGCACACAGTTGTTCTTCAGTCTGTCAGCCTTTCACTATTGTCATCTTCAGTCTTTTCCTTACACTATTGTGTCAGATTTCTCCTGGGATCTGATGGGAGTTCAGTCGAGAAACTTGAGACCCACAAGTCACTGCTGGATGCTGATCAAGCTAGTAGGAAACACCCATCCCACTGAATGGCTTAAAAGCCCTTTATTTTAACTTGTCTCACCCAGCAAAACTGAATTTTCAAAAGCCATCTCACTTATGTCTTAATGGAACCTAATGCTAAAGACTCATCCTCCTTTTTAATGTTTACTTTTTATGAAAAAGAGACAAGCAATTCCACTTCAAAATATCAGCAGGGATCTATTCACATGTACAGTCAGATGTATTTTACTAGTCAGTATTCCTTTTAGACTGGTAAAAGCTTAACTGCTTGTATTTTTCTGTTTTCATACATGACTGGGGCTCCAAGATCTCTAAATACCAATGTATGAGCACCACGTGAATGTAAGTGTATAATGTCTTTGCAGATGAGAGCAGAGATGAGAGTTTTCTGGACCATTTTTTTACCGCTTGGATCATTTCTGTCACCTAATTAAAGCACTAAAAATTGACTTTCTGAATGTCACTTTTAATAACTATGTCATTAATGATTAAACTGTTTTTTTATTACCTGCAGTATTTATACTATTCAAATATAGATGAATAGTTGACAATTAAAAACAATCCCTTTTTAGTGGAATCATCTTGTATTTTTGGATTCCTAGGCCAACTGGATAGCTCTTATGAGAGATGTTCCAGTCATCTTTGTGGTCCTTCTGTGGACTTGCTTCAGTCTGTCCATATCTTCCTTGTACTGGGGAGCACAGAACTGGACACAGCACTGCAGATACGGCCTTGACAGAGCTGAGTATAGGGGAAGCAGCACCTCCTTCAAACTGCTTGCAGTGCTTTTTCTAACATAGCTAGAATGTTGTTTGCCTTAGCCATGGGGCACATTGCTGGCTTGTGGTCAAACTGTTGTCTACCAAGATCCCCAAGTCCTTCTCAGCTTTCTAACCAGTAGGTCCCCAGGCCATACCGGTGCATGGGGTTCCCATTGCAGGACTTTGTACTTCCCTTTTTTGAAACTCATGAGGTTCCTCTCTGCCCATCTCTCCAGTCTGTTGAGGTCCCCCTGAATGGCAGCACAACCCTGCTTGTATCATCTTCAAACTTTCATGAGAGAACATCCCCAGCTCATTAATGAAGACTTCAAAGAGTACTGGCCCCAATATTGGTCAATGGGCACCTAGTCTTCAGCCGGACTTTCTGCTGCTGCTCATGATAATTATCTGTTTTGTTTTATCTTACATATTTTGATGTAAAAGGTTCTGAAAAGCCTCTGTAGTGAACATATTTTGGCAACTGTCAGACTCAGAACATTATTCCTATTTTGGAATTGTCGAATTTCCACCGATAGAAAATGTATTCTTGGAGGGTGTAAAAATATGTTTTTGTACATATTGATGTAAGTTAACATGTATTTTCACCTTGTGAATCATCCATTTGGTCACATAAAGCTCCTTAGATCTTTGCCTATTCATTAACTCATATATATAATGCCCTAACTTCATGGTGTAAACCAGCAGTGCTCTATTTTTAGTGGTGAGTCAGTGGAACTATGTCAACTGATACATGCTGAAAAATGAGAAGGGCTCTTCCAACTTCTATCTACTCACATGTTTTTCTGTAGATCTTGAGACTTGCTTGTATAAGCTGTGTTGTTGCTTTATTTCTTGTATGTATTAGTAAGACATAATCACGTATGAAAGTTGCTCATAAATAGTGCTCTAGGCCACCTTCTCTGTGTGATGGTTGTGAGTTCCAATATTTTTCTATTCTTTTTAGTGTATGATTTTTTAAATATAAAGATGGCTTATTCAATGCAATTATTATTTTCTTATGCTTCTTGGAAAAGATTTCTGTTGATGAGCTTTGAAGCCTAACCATTCATTTAAGTTTCATCTTTTAGTTTTTGCATAGTTTAATTTAGATATCTTTGATTGACACGGAAATTTCCCACAGACTTTCAAAACATGCTAATCAGTTTCAATTCAAAATAGATCAAAAACATCACAGATACTTGCTCAGTTCTGAAAACACTGATCGGTTCTGAAAATTTTAACCTGCATGAGTCAGGAAGCATACAGTAAAGATTATACAAACATAAACCAAACCATATTTAAATTGTCAGACACCTCCACCATCATTCACTCTTTAAAAAGTCAACCTTTCTCTAACTCTTCTGAAAATCGCCTGACACTTTATTGAAGTGGCTTAATAAGAAGCTTTTCCTAAAAAAGATGAATGCTTTTCTTATCAAATGCATTAGTATTTTCTCCTAGGCCTAATAAATTATAAAGTTACAGAATCATCATGAAAGATAATGAAATAATGAAGCGCAGCACAAAAAAGACAATACTGAAACTTTTCTGGTTGGGCAAAAATTATGTAAAAATTTGTTGGGAAGCAGGAAGGAATTTCCTTAGCAATATTTTTTTCTGTGACAATTATCTTGTATGAAGGAAACTGGAATGAGTAATTTATCAATGCTGATGAGAATAAAATGCAATTGCAAAACAAAATATACCTAAAAGAAATATCCCATTGTTCACAGTATTCAAAGCAAGCAATATATATTGGTACCAATAAGTAAACAAGTCGTAATTTTTCATTAAATACAAGTAGTTTTTCTGTTAATTAGGTGAAGAAAGAAAGATTTTTGTTGTCCAGTCCACTTTGGTTGGGAAAAATTCGGGTGCATTGGCTTTAAAGTAATACTAATACAAAGGATAGAAATTAACACAAGGGAAGGAATATATATACCAGGTTTTGAGTTACAGCTTTTTTTACATACTGTTAAAGAATAGAAGATATAAGTCATTTGCACACAGCATTCAGAGATTAATGAAAGTGTTTTACTAAAGTTTATTTAAGTGCTATTATCTAAACGAATACATTTTTTGGGAAAAATTTCTGCTTGACATTTTGTGTTTTGACTGGCATTTGCTAGTCGCCAGCTGTCAGAAGGAAAGGACTGCAACACATGCCGTTAGCAGCATATGCCTTTTTGGGCGCTGAATAGCGTTTTCATACAAAAAATCAAATGATCCATAACATATTATGCTGTCATTTAAAAACTGCATCAGAACTATAACATTTTCCATGCTCATAATAAATTTTGTTCCCCAAGGCACAATCTAGCATTTTCTCACTATGTTTGGAGACATAATGAGGGAAACATTTATTCTATTAATTGGCATTACTGTTTTTATACAGAATGTTAATGATTTTCTCAGAATGGAGGTTCCTTGAAACCGTTTTGGTAAGACTTTGATTTTAGTGCTTTACTCCTCTCTGCTTTGTCAGATGTATCTGTCCTCTTTTTCTTACCATATTATCTTCTCCATCATTTACATTACTGACAAGTGCTTGTCAGTAGAGATAAAGAAGATTTAACCCAAGCCACTGAATTCCTTTTTTTTTTTTTTTTTTTTTTTTTTTCCAGAGCAGTCTTTGTTTTTCTGCAATAAATTATGGCAGTTTTTTTTATAAATGTGTGGGTAAATGAGATAATCATTAGTCATTTTGCAAATGATAAAACTAAAGATTTATTCCACTAATTGTATTACGTTCTTACTCCATTTTTTCTAAGAAAGAAACAATAATCACCCTCTGTCCTCCTAAGGAGCAAAATCCAATTTCCTTCCTGGAGAGAGAAATAGCAACTTCCGACAAAGTTACAAATACACTGATGTCTGGGCCTCTGTAACAAATTTTTGGCTCCTGATATATCTGAATTAGTAGAAAAGCTATCCTAAATTTCCTAAATAGTTAAAAAAAATATTTTCTGTGGATGATTCAACCTATTTATCTTTCTCCGAGGACTATTTAAGGAACTGTACAAACCGTAATCTTAACTTGAACAAACAGAAGTTCAAAAGATGACTTTATTCTGGAATGTTTAAGAACAATAGAACTTGCTTACTAAGAAATATTTTGACTTTATACTAATTATTGAATAGTTCCAGGGGAAAACAAAAGAATAATCTATTTTGTCCTCTAGATTTTAGTCAAATAAGTTATCTTTAGAAAGTCCTTTCTTCATGTTCTGACTCAAGTGTATGCATTACTCAGTGACCATAAATGGCCAAATAAAGCTCAATAGAAATTTAGCCACCGAAGCTATGAGCACACTAACATTTAACATGCCAGTCATCAGGCCACATTATTTTTAGTCTTGTGTTGTTCATGTTTTCATTTTAAGAGTATTTTTAAGAGTGATTATTCAGATACTTTGTTTTAAAAATACATTATTTAAAAATGTGTTTTATCTTAAGGATTCTGTATATTAACTAAGATACCTAAGATCTCACATATACTATGGTAATTGTAAGTAATGTCTTAATGATTAATGTTTAATAATAATAATAACTTTATAATAATAATAATATCTTAATGCTACATATCAGATATACTCAGCATTGTGCACAACATACAGTTCATCAACTGAGATCTAAAAAAAAATCTCATACTTTAAAAAAATATATATTTTCCAGTAATGTTACTGAGCCTGAGAATAAACACATGGAAAAAACGTGTAGTTAAAAATGAGTATCTGTCAAAAAATGAGCAGATACTGTACCATTCTAAATAGATTAGTAACGTGTTTAAAAATCACCTGCAGTGAAGGACGATTTTGTTGTTGTTGTTGTTGTTCATGAGGAAGGGTTAGTACATGCATACAAAGATAGGAATATACTTAGAGTGCACGTGTCAAGAAAGATGTCTATATTTAAGTCCAAGTAGGAGAAAAACCTATGGGTATTATTCAGAAGGCTGTCAGTTAAATTACTGATGACACCTGAGTCCTTCTCCTGTAAGACAGAATTTCAAGGGAGGAGTATGTGAAGAATCAGCCATGGAGGTCATATTTCAAAGTACCCATTTCTAACCCGCTACTCTCTAAAGATAGAAATCTAACTGCAGAGAAGCATATCTTAAAGTAGAGTTATTTTCAACGTTCCAGGTGCTCTCTGAATCCAAAGTCACAAAGAAGTCAGAACTAAGACAGGATGTAATCATACAGGGAAAGTCAGTTCACACATGTGTGACAAATTTAATCTGTAACTTACTAAAATTTCCTACTAGTCAGCACTGTACTCAGCTGCCATACTCATTATTTGTATATGTGAGATTAAGACACTTAAGACACTTAAGACACAGTCTTTGAATAAAATCAGCTGAATAAATGGATTCTTAATAATTTTTAAATGTATAATTCGTCACTATGTGACCATTTTCCTGCTCTCTGGTCCATACCTCTGAGATTTTTAGAGTGCTGAATCACCAACTGGGCATAGCCTTATCCATGCATCCTACTAGTCATAACTCTTTTACTGAGGTTAAACAAAATAAACAGAAAATAAAATTTTGTAGTGAAATTGAATTTTATTATGAATATGCTATGGCAAAATTGTTACTTTGGTAACAGTTTGTAATGTATATTCAACCCTACTGCTTTTTTTTTCCCTGATTGAACACCTTTAAAAGTGCTTTGTTCTTTAATAATTATGACCTTTTTTATTTATTTGATCTTCATATCTGCTGTCTAATCAATGAGGAATTTTTTTTTTCTTAGTTTATTTAGACACTTGGAAATGTGTTTATTTACATGTTACTTTCCTTCCTTTATGTTGTCTTTATAATTAAATAATAGTAATTAAGATTTTAAACATTTCTGATTAGTCTTACTTGTGAAAGTGTAATAACAATTAAAAAAAAAATCTTCACTGAACTAAAATAACAATAAAGCTTGAATGAAATAGCAGTGAATAGAGGGGTTGCTCTGGATAGTTTGTTCTTCTTTCTAGAAATTATTTTTCCATGGAAGGGTCTGTTTTGTCAAAGCATGAGTTATTTGTTTATTCTTAGTAGTCATGACATAACTTTCATTGGGAGTATTTCTAAAGTCCAGGATAGAATTTCTAGTGAAAAAAAAAAAAAAAGACAAAGCCTAAATAGCAAACAGATTATGCTGTATTGAGAGAAGCATTTTAATGCCCTAAGTGGGGCAGCATTATATTTCAAATGAGTGTATATTTTTTTCCCCAAAAAATCTAATTTTCATTGCAGAACAAAAAGCAGATTGTGAACAATCAGTATTTTCTGACCCATTCTAGTAAATTTTGTTCTACACAAAAAAAAAAAAAAAAAAAAAAAAAGAATATCATCATTTAAAGGCTTATTATGTGAAAATATCAGCACTTATATCAGCACTTTCTAAATGTAGTAAAATGAAGTAGACTTCATTGGTATTAACATTGTAAACAGCAAAAATCCATGCTACTTACTAGAGTTACATTAATGGTGTTTGATATCGTCTATTTTCACATGTAGTGTATGGAAGAGAATATAAAAACTTCATAAAGGTGCTTAAAATGCACTGTGCAGCAAATATAGCTTTGCAGCTGTGAGATGCAAATTCTATTTGCAAACTCTCTGAAATGAGAATATCCCTTGTGTTTCAACCAGTTAAAAATGTTTTACCTGTCATCTTGAATATTCTGCAAGGGTCCCTTAGAAGATATTTGCTTTGGGGAGAAGAAACTGGAATCAAGAGAGACCACTAAAACTCACAAAGGCTATTAGTATAGCCTTTTTCATTTGGACAGCCAAATGAACAACAGCTCTTTGAACTCACTTACATGTAATAAATAAGAATAAAGATGTAGAGTTCAAAAAAGCACCTTTGTCACTTTGGAACACAAAGTGAGGAAAATACTAGTAATTAGGCAAAGAACTTAACACCAGTCCTACTTATAGGATGTTCACAAAACAAGCCATGTTTTGCTCAGATGTGGAAGTTTGTCTACTCTGATAAAGTCAAAGGGGTTCACTGGAGCATAATAACCACATGCACAGAAGATTTAAACTCTGCTTGACAACTTCATTACTATAAATTTAGTAGTGATTTCTGCATTCAAATAAACTTTCCACTTCTTTAAGAAACCCATTTCCATGTACTTAAAAAATAGCTATTTTCATCTTATACATATTACAAAATATAAAAAAATTAATACTCATTATAATACATTATGACAATTTATGTATTACTAAATAATATTATTATTTTCTTATGGAAAAGTTTTATTTTCTGTATTCTAAAGAGATCTGCATTATTTATTGGGAATAATAAATGGAGGAATAATAGAACAAGGATATGTTCATAACATTTTCCCATATTTCGTATTTCAGAAACACTAATGCAAAGCAAATTTCATCTGGAAATCTGTACTAGAACATTATTTGCCTTTTAATAGTTTCCTTATTAAGATGTTTCAGTCACCTAATCAAAAATCTCCGTTCTTCATACTGATAGAAGAAAATACTACATGACTTAAATATCCTAATACAAACTAGGAATATGTCTAGTGAATAACCAAAATTAAAAGCATGGAACCATTCAGATAGCCTTAAAATAATCTGTCAAGCATTTCAGAAATTGGAAAATGCATAAAAATTAAGTTATGGAGTGCAACTCTGATGATTACTGGTTTCTGAGTAATGCATCTCTTAACCTTTTATCCCATTCACAAAAGACAACAAAATACAAATTTAAATCTTGAACCAATAAAAATAAATGATGCTGTTGTCTTCAACTGATAACTTTATATTAATCACTGCCTGTGATGCAGAAACACATCCTAAACATATAGTGCTTCTTTAGTCAGGGGGAATGGAGCTGATTCTGCAGCTTCCAAACCAGGTTTAACTAAATAATGCCTAGTTCTGTTCTGAGCTGTGAGGTTGGTAATAATTTTCAGCTATCTGTGTATATCTGTAAACCAAGTATGTCTATTTGCTTTATATTTTATACTCTTTATAGAGGAAGAATATTTCTTTAAACATTTTTTTACTGGCAACTGTCAGGGTTGGGACTCTGGACTAGAATTCTCTTTGTCATGAAGTAGAAGGGGAAATCATATATGTAAAAATATGTGTGTGCCCACAACTTCTACTCAAATAGACCTCTCAGGTTCTGAGTGAAAACTGCTAACAAACTTGAAAGTACACATTTAAATCTACAAGTAGTATAAAACTACTGCTTGACTTGTATGTGCAATCTTATACTACAGTGAAAATTTACACGTCTATACAACAATACCAGTGTCTATATTTATTTATATGTTTCATACTGCCATTTCATCTGGAAGAAGGATTAATTTAGCCATATATCTTGCTACTACAATGTTACAGCAATACTGTTATGTGATAAGATTAGGCTGATAAAACAGAAGGTTTACCTTGTATTTACTTACCCTGCAGTATATAATGCATAATTCTCATGAACACAAAGCTATTGCAAGTTATACCATCTCTTTTTAATGCATCCAAAGGAATAACACATTCAGCTAGTAATTAGTTATTCTCTTTAATTGGTTGTATACTTTTAATGGCAAATGCAGACAAGTTGTGTGTCTTTCTGGTTTACTCTTTTTATCATTTTGCTTGTTGCCCAGAAACCTCCTTTGCCAAGGGTTTGTTGGTATACAAAATGCCTGGACTTTCATTCTGATATCCCATATGCTCCACCTTGGTTTCCCAAATGACCACCGCAGCGAAACCTATTTTCCTGGCAGCCACAAAGGCTTTTAAGTGTCTATACTACCCATTTCTCATTGTTCAGGGATGGCTTATTATTTTTCTTACTCCTTTGGCACATATTTGTGAACAGGTGTCATTAGGTGCAGGGAGGCATGCAGTGTTGGTGTAGTGGTGCTGTCACAGAAGATGGACTTCCCTCCTCTTTTCCTGCAGACCAGATGTCCTTGCAGTGCTCTGCAGGCCTGCCTATCTTAAATCCATTGATACCTGGCATCTCTGCCTAATGGCAAGAGCTCTACCAACTTTAGGATGGGCACCCAGCCATTCAAGCAGATGGTCCTAAAGTCAAGCAGCCAAAAAAACATTTATATGGATGTAATATGTTTTTTTAAGGCCACAATCCCAGCTGAGCATGCTGAAATGAAGGTCCTTTCTCTGCTTATGTGTTTATTATTCAGGCAATGTTTTCTTGCTACTTTATCTTTGAACTGGATTAATATTTCAAATTGTATTGTGTAAATTTCACTAAACACTCATATATATGTGTATGTATAAATATATATATATATTTTT
>VZSV01000009.1:13346964-13372855 GCA_013398735.1 Nothocercus julius | reverse complement strand
CAGTCAAATGGAATTAAATCCTGTTCCTACAGTGTTTTAGCAACAGTGAGTGACTTATGACCTATTTAGGTCATAAAACTTAACAGTAATAATATCATAATAATTACATTCCAAACCCTTACTGCTTTCATCGTTAATTTATCGTGCATTAATGCATCATTAATTTATCTTAAACATCTCTAATAAGCAATCAAGGTCAATGTAATCAATGTAAAAACATGAGGCAGAATAAGTGAAGTTAGTATTGTCAAAATCTATGAATACTTTCTTGTCTTTCTTAACTGGCAGCTCTTTTGAACTCAAACAGACATTGATACTTTATATATTTAATGATCAAATAGAACTCATTTTGAAATCAGATTCTGCATAACCCTTTCAAAGGAAGGTAGCATTTTATATTAAACTTGAAATATTTTCCTATTTTTAGTACTACAAAATTTCCAAAGAGGCACTGGATTAATCCCTTCCAAATCTTTCAGAATTTTTCTTAGGGTAATTTTTACATGCCAGTGCTGTAATGTCTTAAATTAAACAATTATACACGTAATCACTTCTGCACATGATCTGGTTGCTACAGCTTTTGGTGCAATTAAAGTAGCAGCATTAAGAATGCAATGATTTACGCAGTTATACATGAGGGCATTGATGTGAGCTGGGAGCTGAATTAACAATAATTCCAAAAGTTATCTTTCCAGAAGAATTCTCATAACTTTGGGCTTCCAACATATGGGTCATATAAGCCAATTCCAATGGCTTTCATCTTCATGGATGTTTTTTAAAATATTATAAAGTGAGTATCTTAAGTTATTCTTACCATTTGATTAGGTTTTGTCTCCCTTATAACAGACACCTTCATAGAAACTTTTAGAAACTACCCTAAACTTTTTTGGCAGAGAAAACATTGTTACAGAGAATCCCATCACCATGCTGCTTCTAAAAATTCAGTCCTAAAAACCAATGTGAATTCTGTGAGAGGTCATACAATCTATCGTAAATAGATTTATTTTAAATTGATTATTTTAATTACTCAATGAATTAATAAAAATTTGTGCTTTCTATTTTGAAATCCCTGAAAAATCTTCCTAAACTGTTTCGTGATTTCAAGAACGAAGACTAGGCACCGACCCAAAGATGTCAAGTCAGGATATGTAAAGGTCAGTACAGACACAGAATAATAGATACCTAAGATTTTAATTCCAGTGACAGCTTATATCCTCAGACAACTTATTCTAAGTTATACTAAGCTGAAAGGCTAAATATTGAAGTTATGCAATCTTGTTCAAAGTTGTATTCCATGTAACTTACTATATATCTTTCAACATGAACTGTAGTCACTGATTATTCATACCATTATTAACAACCATGTAGATTTCTGGAGAAAATAAATTATTCTCAGAGAAAACTATAAATTCATCTATAAGAATGTAACTTTATATTCAAGGTTCTATTTCATTCAGGAGAACAGAATCAGCACTTGTCAATAACTATGCCACAATTAACAGTAAAAACATAGCTATCTCAAGACAAGGTAAGAATTTCAACTCTTGAGAATTTCTCTGAAAATTATAAAATCCCCCTTACATATTCAACAGTAGAAGAGTAGAAGAGTATAGTAGATATCTGTTGTGAAAATACAAGGTTTTAAAATCTAGAGAAAAGTTTCTTTTGTATCTTCTTGACAAGCACAGTGAGATACAATATTCTCAACAAAATACTTTCCTGTCAGAAGAATGTTTCACTTAAATGACAGTGATAGAATCATCTGATGGAAGCATGTGTGTAGACAGTTTCCTGAAAGATTTTCTGTAAAAGGAGATTTCAAATCCTAGGTCACTACAGAAAACAGAAGGCTCGAGTATCAACCTTTCAGCCATTTTTCTTTTCCCAACATACCAAATAAATTACAAAGTTTATCTGTTTGTTTCCCAATAAAACAAAACTGGCTTTCAAAAATGGCATTTTTTTTCTCAAGTTGTTTTCCAAAGACTGTAAAGGGCTATTTTTTTCCATATTGGAAAAGTAAATTCTTATGCTAATTTGGACCCACTTTCAAAAGCTACTGAAATAATTGGAAACTGTGGTAAGTCTTTTCATTAACTGAGTTTATTTGGTATATCCTTATTATGTATCTGTACAGAAAGTCTCACCTCTCTTTCTATTAGGACACCAGCACCAAACTAAATCTATTGCACTGTTAGATATAACTATCAAGTATGTCTTTAACATTATTTTGTGATGTAACAAAGTTTTAAATACATTATCTTTTTTTAGCATAACTTTCTCAGAATTGCCTTTACAAATTCTTCTGAGTATGCATAGATGACCTGCAGAGGTGGATATAATTCAAACAGGAGAAATAATTCCAAGTATGAAAATGCGCTATGCTATTTCACTGTTATAGACTTATCACTTAAATGCCACCATTCAACTTTTCTCCTGCCAAAAATCTCTGGTTGAAAAAGACAGGATGTCTGGAAATGAAGGACACAATCTCTTCCACCATTGTTTTACTTCCTTAGAGCGTAGCTGAAAACAGCTGCCATTTTCATCTGAAAGTCTATCATGTCCTCAGGGGCATGTAATAAAAACAAGGATTGCATAATAAAGTGATATCTCTGGTGGCATAATTGCCATAAAAAGTAAGAAGATACAGCATAGGAGTAAAGATTAGCTATAGGAAAGTAGAGTAATGAGTTATAAACAACAAAACTGTAGGCTTCTGCAGGGAATGAAAGATGGAAAAGGAGACCTGCAGTTGTCTGACAACCCAACCAATTACTTGGTTATGTCACGATATCAACAGGAATTCCAAAGGCAAGGAAATCAACCTATCTTTACATTATTCTGAACTGATATATTCCCAAAGAAAACTAACCAATAAGCCAGAATATGTGAAACAATATAGTTTTCCTGTTTTTTTTTCCTTTATTTCTGATTTTTTTCTTCCCATGTAATCCACCAGAACACATTTAACATCTCTAGATGGGTCCAAGGAAAGCAACTTGTTTCTTGCAGGATTGAAGCATCACCAGCTATCTGGAAAACAAGAGAAGTAGCTCGGGGCTATAATTTTCTGTGGTGTTCTTCTCCCCAGATAGGAAAAGAGACATAGAGTGTCTCTCAATCTTTCAAGGTAAGATTTACCATGGAAGCATTTACTAAGTACTTCATGAAGGTCATACGTACAAGACAGAACCATACTTAACACATCTTAAATTTTCAAGGGTTTTGCTGTCTATTAAAGGGGGTTCTGTAAGAAAGAAGTCTAAACCTATTAACATAATAAAGTTGCTGCTTTACAAGACCTGTTTGCTGTTACTGTTGTTCTGATGAAAGATAGAAAATATCAGGAAAAGATGGTATAAATGAAGAAAGAGGAAAAAAAAAAAATCCATAAAGCATTTACAATAAGAACTAGAGAAACTCCAGGTCATTTTGTTAAAGGATGCAAAAAGGGATCAAAAATTTTTAAGAAATTCCTGGAATTAAGAAGAGTTTCTTTCAACATGTATGTTAATCTATTATTTCTTTCTGAGTTCAAGGAAGTCTGTCTTCAGCTGTATTCATATTTACATACTGTCTTGGATTAATCTGGTTTCTTCTGCCTAAAGATGATAGTTAGCAATAATCATACCTGCAGTTATACTATTTACTTGAAAGTTGAAAAATTGTTGTCATTGTTACACAGATAAAGCAATGGATATCATGTCAGGTCACACTGGAGATGATAATCCTGAGTCATCAGAATGACACTTCTGAGCATGACCTCACTGAGGCAATCTGTGCGTGAGACTCTGAAACTGGAGGTACCCTTAATTCTGTGTCATTGAGAAGGCCCCTAGGGAGAAAAAAAAAAAAAAAAAAAGAGTGGAAATTGAGTGCCCATAGTACTCTTTCAAAATTAAACTAGTTTCAAAGAACCAGCTATCCTGACTTAAAGAGAAATATATATATATATATCCCAATTGTATTCTGTATTCTTTTTTCTTACAAACTCAACTAATCACTCAAATATCTGCAAACACTTATGTGATATTATCTAATCTAATTTGGATTTGTCAGGTTTCATCTATTTCCACTGGTACATTTTTCTAATAAATTTTTAAAAAGTGTTCTCCTGAGAAGGTACTTATACACTGTAATCAAGTCAACTTTCAATCTTCTAATTAAGGTAATATAGCATAACAGTATGATGGAGTAAATGGACTCTGCAGGTAAAATTATGGAGTATATGGGACTTGAATGTATTTGTCTATTTCCTGAAAACAGTCTCTGATATCAATCATTATTGAATATAATGTAAGTACACTTTTATAATTTTATTAATGACTACTGACTCATGTTAGTATAATTATATGTTTCATCATAGCAGCAACTAGACATATTCTAGCATGCAGACACATCTTTGTTTAGAAACTGAGAACAAACAGCCTTTAGAAATTACTTTTTGTTAAGATCTTCAGGTCATTTATTGCATGGTTACATCTCTCAGCAAATAGCTCAGGTCTAGTGCAAACTTTGGGTCAGTGATAACACACTGTGAAGGTGTGAGCACACACCTGAGCACATAATGAGCTCACGCTACTGTAGGTGTTCATAGTAACATGCCTTTAACATTATTCCCTGGGAAGAATAACATGTTGTTACTGAGGATTTTATTGGGTCTGTTGATGGTTATTTCACAGTATTGCTGTATTTTCAACAACTAAACTCTCTTTCATATATTTCTGGTATGAATTTCTGAAAAGGTGTGATTAGTTGCTTTTCTGTAATTTAAGATCCCCTGAAGTGAAAAGAAGAGACCTTATTTTCATTTCAGTGCTCCACAAAACTAGCTCCTTGTGCATAGGTTTGTATTAACAATATAATCGATCTTCGGTTGGGAGAGTGATTCTTCAGAGGAATCCTGACAGCAGGTTTATGACTTGGGACTCTGTGTTTTGTGACTTTAATAGTGAGATATAATTTAATAAACTATGCTGTTACTGGAAATAAGAATATGGAATCACTTCCAAATTTGATCTAATTAATAAACCAGCTCTTGTAAGCTCTAGGGCCATAGGAAGCACAGTGTCATTGCCTACATTCTGTAGTACAGATGACAAATCTTTGTGTATTAGATCATGCATTAGATGGGGCCTTACTTTGTGGTTACATGTGTCCTGAGGTCATTCCAGCTTGAAATACTGACAGTTTGAGGATTTCAGTACTGCACTACACTGATCTGCAGATCATGCTCACCCCGTAAATGAGTTTGTTTCACATTCCTCACAGAACCAAATAGAGTATAGATATATCCCAGGCTGCTTTAGGCAAAGCCTTGCCAGCAGATCGAGGGAGGTGATCTTTCCCCTCTACTCAGCCCTAGTGAGGCCACATCAGAAGTCCTGAGTGCATCTGGGCTCCCCAGTGCAAAAGCAACATGAAGAGAGGCTAATAAGGCCACTAAGACTGGAGTCCCTTAAGGGATTGGAGCATCTCTTACATAGGGAAAGACTCAGGCAGGTGGGACTGCTTAGCCTAGAGAAGAAAAGCCTTGGGGGAGATCTTATCAATATCTATAAATACCTGATCAGTGTTTATAAATACCTGATGTGAGGATGTATAGAAGACTCTTCTCAGTGCTGCCCAGTGAAAGGAAATGACGCAATTGGCACAAATTCAAATACAGGAAATGCCACTTAAACATAAGAAAAAAGGGTGTTCAAACCCTATAACAGCCAAAGAAGCTGTGGAGTCTCCTTGGATATAATGAAAACCTGACTAGAGATAGCACTGAACAACCTGCTCTGCGTGACCCTGCTTGAGTAGCAGTGTTGGACTAAACAGTATCCAAGGGTGTTTTTGACTCTACTATTCTGTGATTCTGTGACACATCAAAGGTAAATACTATGGAGATATGTGAAAAAGTGGGCATGACTAGGTTTGTTCTAGAAATTATTTAAAATCCAACTTTATAACAAGTTTCCATTTCTCAGAAATTTGGATTACTCCTAGTTGAAAAAGAAAGAAGAAAGTAGTGGTTTTATAGAGGACTTTAATAGGATGATATTGCTCAGTTGCTTCCCATACTTCAAGTATGGCATTACAGTTTCTCACATAAGATAACCTAAGATGTCCTTTGGAGTTCAAATTTCCCAGAGGGAAGTTATTTATCATATAAACAACTCTAAGCCATATACTTCTAACTCTGGAAGATCAGAAGGAACACTGAAAATTAGGATATTGAATAATAAAGAGTATTGGTGTAAAGGGGTATAAATTATATATCTGTTCTTCAGTATCTTTCTTACTTCCGCCTCTCCTTGAATCTAATTTTCTTATTAGCTAAGCACACTTGAAAATCTAGAATTTACTGATAAGGAACAATGGACACAGTGATATAGGCTAGATTTAGGCTATTGGAGAATGTCCCAAGGTACATGAGGAAGAAGATGTGCTATAAAAGTGAGTGAAAACAGCTTAACTGAGCATGAAAAATAGCCGTGCTGAGAGAGTGGCAATCCTTCAGAAATACATGCATATAACAGAAAATTGTTCTGGACTAGTTCAGCCTACCCTGCATAAAATTACCCACTGATTTTTTTTTCATCCTATCTTACATAATTTTCACTGTGAAGTGCAGCCAAATAAGATACAGTTAAAAGCTTCAGCAGCCAAAACAGAGAAGGAATGAACATACCTCACTAACACGCATATTCTTGCCAGTAAAGCTGCATGGGGCTCCGATCCCAAGGAAAATTCTGAAATGGATTATATTAAAGATATTATCATGCATTCATTCATTATGACTACTTATTACAATTATGTTAATCTATATTAAGTATATGCTATTAAAATAAAATATTTCTATTTGATGGAACTTCAAACATTCTCTTTTCTATAAATCAAAGAAAATCACATTTGCTAAACAGAACTGATAGAGCCTTTTGAGCTGCTTCCAGATATGGGCATTATGTGCTGGCCACTTACTGAAAAAACACTTCCTTGGAAATTCTGAAATTGTGACTTGACTGAAGGATTCTTGAACTGCATTCAAGAAATGTGCTAATCTTTCTTTAGGAATTTCAATCAAATGAAAATATTCCTGTTCATTGTGTCAGCCCTGTGTGACCACAAAGAAGGAAAAGGATACCAGGGCAGACAGGTGTTTAGAGGGTTCAATCTATGAAGGGAATGGCACCTGCAGAGGACTCATTGCTGAATGTGTGGGTCTGGTCAAGTCGGATGTCCAAGCAGGACTCCATTTGTGTATCCTAAAGGTCCTCCTTTGTTTATTCAGGCTATTTGCTTATCTCAGCCATGCCATACTTGAGTAGTTACTGGCTAGTAACCGGGAAATCTAACTGGGGAATCAGTTAGATATTGTTGACAAACAGAGCATGTGCATGTGCATGCACATCCAGCCCTAACGGGTTTCGGTGACTGCGTAGAGAACACATTAGGGGCTGCTATCATGTACTCTGCCAGTCCTCATCCTCCTCGCCAGCATCCAGCTAATGCTTCCTCTTGCTATGTGTGATGAAAAGAAAAAAGTCTTGAGAAGCGGAGTAGAATGCCGTCACCTGAAGTCATCAAAATCTAAAAAGAAAATCATTTTCCCCTTCAGTTGGGTCTCCACTAGCTAGTTACCAAATTATCATAAGAAAAGAAGTGATTGTTTTATAGAATTAAAGCATTATAGTTATGTTACTGCTTAAGATTTTTAAATATATTTTTATATATNTAAGATTTTTGATATATATTTATTTTATAGTCACAGTTACTCATAACTTTCTAATAAAGTGTTTGAAGTCATTACTGATAGCTCTTTTTGTTTAAAAATAATTACATATAAGGGATTCATCTTGAGAATCTAATTTTAAAATCTCCAAATATCTTGTTATCACATCGTTGTCTAAATACTGTTCATGTTTGTAGTCATAAGGGAATAGCTATTTTATAGATTTTGGATTATGTGGAGTTGAATTGTAAAGGATACTCCTCCATTTGCTTCTTATCTGAACCTCTAGAGGAATTTTAGCTACAGTAGCAGCTGAAAAGATGGTTTCCTTGTTATTAATCAACCTATTTGCTATATATTATCTGCAGTAATAAAAGCAAAGTTCAAAAGCTGTAAGTCCCTCTTGAAATTAAAGTACACCATTAGCCTTAGCCCCCTTAGCCTTAGCCTTCTTGGGATCTCTAAAAATAAGTGCCCTCTTTGGATGCCTTTAGTAGGCAATTCATTGTCACTTGCAAGTACTGAGCCTGAAATAAAGCTACTGTGCATGAAACAAAGAAAACTTTGCGGGAAAGTAATACAGAAATACTGCATCTGTTTGTGAGAGAAATAAAAAATTCTTTCCCATTGTAATTTTGGAATTTGCTTGTTAATGCAACTTCTTCCATCCTTGAAAGCTAATATCCTAATATTCTATTAAAGCTAATATCACTTACTGCTTCCCTCTGTTTAAACCCCATTTGCTCTTGCTTGAGTTTTATGTGGAAAATTCCATCTCAAGTTCTTGGACTTCTTGTCTGTACCCAGCTTCTTACAAAGCAGTATCAGATGGCAGTTTCAGGGATGGATCCACCAGCCTTCTTTTCTGTTACTGTCTTACTGATGAATTGCCTTAAGTCCCATTTCTTAAATTGAAGTCATCTGCAACAGCTCTCTCAGTAGCATCGCCAAGATGTGTTATTTCATACACAGCATATGATCTTCAGTGAAAAACAACTTGCGACATATTCCCATATGCCTTTCATTGATTCCATTTGACATGAATAACTGATTTGCTATAATGAATTTGCAAACTTTTTTTCCAAGTTTGAGGTCAATTTATGATTAGCCATGGAACATGCACTAACGGGCTATTAAAAGCTGACCCTGTCTTAGAATACGGAAAAGCTATGACTCCTCTGATGATAGTGGAAAAGCAGCAGCCAGTGCCTCCAACAGAATTATCCAGCAAACCAGAAATTGCTACGACCCAACTCACCTCCATGCACTGACAAAGATACCTTGAGCTGTACTGATTCAACAGCAAAGGCTGTCCACGCATTCTCTTTATGCTTTGGTATTAAACCTTTTAAAGATATAATAGCTCTAGGCATGATTATTGGATTTTATTATGTGACCTTTCCTTCCATGTAGAGTCCCAGGCCTTTAATGACTGAAGCAGATGTCATTATCTGCAGCCAAATTGTTGGCTTTAATTCTCTTATTTCAAGACAATGTAAAAAGACAGGAAAATAGAATGCATCTATATATTGTGATTATTTTTAATTATTCTGTAATAAAATAGAAAAAAATTTCTCTCACAATTGTTCCTACATGTTTCCAAAATATTCACATTCCTTAATTCACTATATGCCTGACTGCATATGCAAGAGACTATTGGGCATATTTCCTACCTAGAGCTCAAAAATTCTCAGAAAAGTATAGCCCAAAATAGCTGGAATTTTTTCAGTAAAATTGTATTTCAGTTCCAGGAACAAAGATTCTGACATTTGGACTGTGTGTTCTTCACTTGTACCAGAAACAATTGCCCTTTGAGTCTGTTAAAGCTGAAATGTTTGTTTCCAATATATGTAGTTCATTTGACTTCTTTTTTGTCTAATCTTCAGATCCCCATACTCAGAGTTATTTATGTGCCTACTTTGAGAGTAAACTACTGTTTGGCTGTATCTCTGATTCTTTTAGATGACATTCAGGTCTCAAAATATGCACATAAATTGTCTGGACAGCACAAATGCTTACATCATTAAATTCTTAAACAAGAAGAATTCCTATTATTTTTTTTTGAAGGACTCCAAGACAAAAATTTCAAAGGCATTGAGGCACCTTTCAAATGTGACTAGTACATCTAATTCATGTATGAGTGTTCTATTAATCATTCCCCTTTCATAAATAACTGCCTACTTAAATCTTCCACACTTTTTTTTCTTTTTTTTTTTTAAGAAATGAAAATATATAAAAGGGCCTTTATATTTTTGATTTTGAAAACATTAAGTTTTTTTGCAAGGAAATTCTGAGATTAATTCTGTTTTGTTGGCTTGTTAATTAATTGTTTTTGTGGCTATGCCACACAGCAGAAGAATGTCTCAGAACCTGGATCCTTACTAGCGAAAGTAAGGAATATCCATAGTAAGAATTAGCCATAGGAAGCAATAACTTTTGCAGCAGGGGAACAGCAGAGAAAGTGGAGGAGATTGCTGTATATGTAACAATGCCTCAGCTCAGGGGTGTCAGAGTGAAGAAAACCAAACAGAGGGTGCATATAAGTATTCTGAAAATATCTGCTTTGGTAGGGTTCCCTAAGTGGATAAAATTAAAATGAGCCATATGGAAAAAAAATTCTGTATCAAACTTTCTGTGGAAGCTATTTCAGTTTCTGAGTCTTGTATCACTGTTATGAAAAAAAAATCACCTTCTATATCCATCGTGCATCCAGCTGTAAGCTAATTTTCTTAGAAATCTGATAGCAACATGAGGGAGCTTTGGAAAACATGCATGACAAATCACAAGAATGCTGAAATTTAGCAGGGAAAGACAGCATAGCTCCCACACAATGCCACATAACCAACCATTTTAAAAATCACATTAACAACCAATACGTGTATCGAGCAAGATAACAGAATCACCACACAAGGCTCATAGAATGAACAGATTAGAGCAAATATACAAAATGAAACTGGCATTTAAGATTTTGCACACAGATTATTAACTATGCCAACAGAACTGTGGCATGACAAATACTACATCTTTTCCCAATGATTTCCGATGTTGTTGTTTAAACTTACGCTAATTAAACTATATTATGCTAATCTTCCCGATGTCACTAACAATCAACTCGACGTACTTCTGATGTTCTCTCTGCCCACCTGACACATAGGAGAATAATAAGCAAGTTATTTAGGCTGTTTCATCCTCCATGACTGCTTTGTCTTTGTGGTGCTGTCACACTGAACATCAACTTCTGTAACTTTAATCAGGTCATTCTTGTGATATACCCTCTCTGACTCCAAAATCTATCAAGTTTCCAGTAATGAGAGCTATCTGTGAAACCAACAATCCAAATTTTCAGGTTTGAGAGTCATGTATATTAGATCTTTTCTACCATCCTTATGCGTGCTGGCATTCTCTGTTTGTGCAAGGATTCCTTTCAACCAGGGGAAAAAGACACCATTAGTATAATGGGGATGGAAGGGGGTCAAAAGCAACTGTTAACACAAGGCAAACAATGATAAACTGTGATTATCACAGTAAACTCATGAAGATAAGAGGTCAGATCTTCCAATCATGAAAATGTAGGTATTTCTACTACTTCAGGTGGACATTTTTCTTATTTGTGCTTTCTTCAGTCAACGAGGACTAAAAACAAGCCTTTTAGTTATATTTGTAATCTGTTTATCTCTTGTGGTATGTTATGTTCTAGCAAGTCAAAACCACGAAAGAAAACAGTAGTATACATTGGATATTCAAAACCAGCTCATATTCAATTTTACTTTCAGTATGTATTACATCAGGTAACAACTGAATGTCACCCTTGTGGTTCATAGCTTGAGTTGATATACAGGATGGTTTTGCCTCCCCAGAATAATGCCCTCAGACTGCCACTGACATGTTTGACAATTCATAGTTGTGACATCGTTTAGATAAACTACAACAGAGATGTCTGAGGGAGATGAATGACATAAAGACACAGAAGTAAAGATTCAGTATATCTAGAGATGGTAAGATCTGTAGCAAAGTTTTGTACTCCCTCTAGGAAGAATTCACAGTGAAATGCACATCTAAATTGTTTTTAAGAGGAAGGAGGACCACTAGAGATACAATGGTTAGTAGTGCCTTGAAGAACTAAACAACAGTAAAGGAGAGAAGTTAAAAAAGAAATAATAAAATGAAGCTAGTGTAACCATAGGAAATTTGGTTGAAAAGCTGAAGCTCAGCATTCATGAAAAGACAGGTAAAATGCAGCAAAATGCAGGAGTGAATATTCATATCTGACGGTAAAGGCAGTAGCTGAGTGGCATCAAACATTGGAGCCAAGAGATGCACTGGTCATACAGTATGGTTCCAGCTGTAAGTCTCACACATTTATGCAACTGATAGAAAAAATGCATTGCCTAGTGATTTATTCTTGCAGAGATCCCTAGGACTGCAAGCTCTCTGATTTCTCTGTCATGGTTCATATCACTAAAAGCTGTCAACTTAACATCACCTCATAATTCAGTTCCTCAGAATTTCTTTCATATGTATCTATGTTAATGACTCTTATCCAAGCAAGTAGTTCTAATTAGCAGAAGAAAACCATAAATACTTGACACATTTCTCAGCTTTGTGCTGATTATTCCTTTCTTTCATTTTTAAAAAGACATACATTTATGTGTGTGTGTATGGATATATTTATATTGGTGATAATTTATGGGGCCAGGTTTGAAAGCACTCAATACATTTTAAAAAGCAAATTGAAAAGCCTCACTAAGCATGCTGAGGCAGTGGATATATATCTTTTACATTTTAGTTCTTGTCTTTCACGCATTAGGTACATTAGAGAACTGCACTGAAAAATACTTTTGTGGAATGGAGAGATTCAGAGTAGCATCATAAGAAAGGTTATTTTGAGAATCTTGGATGATTGAATAAATCAGGAACTACATGGTTAGCTCCTGGGAATTAAAATAGTTCAAGGAAGTATTGCAACAAAGTGCTCAATGTTTATCAAATATTTTTCATTTGGAGTTGATTTGAGACATCTGTATAATACATTCGGATCTTTAAATCTGCTGTTCATCATGAACTGATATGCCAAAATACTTATTCAACATGCAGGTAGTGGAACAAAGGTACTTTGCTGTTAAGGGAACAGTATCCTTGCTTATATAAAATAGCAACAAAACAACAATAAACCCCCAAAGCACAGGATTTTTTTTAAATTTCTGATACCATGTAGTGCATTCAGCTAGCTGCATCAGGTCATGTTGTACAAAGCTATCAAATTCAAAAGCTATTTTTGAACACACACTGCCAGTGGGTTATTACCTACAAGCAGTGAGTCTTTTACTGTTATCCATGGGAAGAAGTCAGCGGCAGGTGTTCTGCTGCTGGCATATCTCTGCTTTAGAATTTATGGGATTCTTTCTTTTTTCTAGGGAAGATCTTGTTAAATGCTATTACAGCCCTCTGTGCATAGTCAACAGCTATAGATTGCAAAATAAAACAAAAAAAAAAGAATTCTTTTTCCATGCAGATTGTGAACAAATAGAATATATTATCCTAATGCTTATTGCAGAGAAGAATGATGTCTTGCATGGTACCATTTATGCTTATAAGAAAGAATGGATCTGTGATAAGACAAGCTGTTCATTAGAATGCCACTGGCAATAACAGCAAGAAATACATAACTAGATGTTCTTGCTAGTGTTAAAGATATTCTGTATTCAAGAACAACCCTTAGGATACCCTTTCAATAATTTTCCAACTTTTTCGCCTAAGGAAGTGTAGGTATCCTGTACAATAAATTTATTCTTTGTACTATAGATTTTGATGTTCAGAAATTTATCTCTGCACACAGAACACCCTGCACACAGAAATCAAACTGTAATTATTCTGGTACATATCTTTCTGCCTTCATAATTTTCTTCCATGCCCATTGCTATTTATCTAAAAAGAAAAAAACAAAAGATACTTTATTTTTGTTCTACCACCAAAACCTAGCTCCCGTTTTAAGATCTGCATTACATTTACTAATTTTGTCTAACTGAATGGCATCAGGTTATTCCATCATAGCAATAAAATTTAATTCATTATCACAAACAAAATTGATAATTCTTTGTTAGCAGTTTAGAGTAAGCATGTAATTTAATTAAAAGAATCAATTGATGTCATGATAAAGGAAAATAAATTTAGGAAAATTAAGCTGTAATGAAATTTTGTTGCAATATAAATTATGTAGTGGATATTTATTTGCCTTAAAGTTTTGCTAAAAGTCAAAAATAATTCATTTTTAGAGGAATGTCAATAAAAATAACATAAATAGTTGCAGTCTCAAAAAAACATGTATATTTCTTTACATATAAAACAATTTCCTGCAATAAAGGTATCCATAGATGGACTATACAAAAAGACAGTGAACATAATTATAAATTCTATATTAAAGCTTGCATCCTGAATATACTTCTGTGACCTTTTGAACGGGAGTCTTGCTCTGCCTCTACTTTCAGTTGAATGGAAATGAGACATGCTGATCTCAAAACCATAGAACTGCCCTGCCAAGAAACCACAGAAATAGCAGTGACATGGATAAAAAGTGCTTTCCTTCACCTTCCGTAACCTTCATTTTTTATGTCTGAGTCTTGTCAGGAGCTCCTGCTTCATCCATGAAGCCCTCCTGCCACCTTTGCTTACTACATACACAGATAGACTGTTCTTGAGCTTGGAGGATGTGATCCTTGAAAATTAACCTCTTCTCTCTAGGACCGTGTGCCTCTGGGGTGCTTCTGAGCAGATCCCTGACCAGGCCAAAAATTCTCTCATGAAGTCCAGGACTTAGATCCTTCTTTTTCTCTTGTT
The DNA here is from genome assembly GCA_013398735.1 of Nothocercus julius. Lineage (NCBI taxonomy): Eukaryota > Metazoa > Chordata > Aves > Tinamiformes > Tinamidae > Nothocercus > Nothocercus julius. The sequence continues at coordinate 13,358,298 of VZSV01000009.1, read as the reverse complement.
CTCTCTTCTCAGGATTCTGAGTATCCAATATCATGGTTGCTAGAGCCAAAGTTGCTCCTATCTTCACATTCTCAACAAGTTCTTCCTTATTGACAACTATCAGGTCTGACAAAGCATCTCTCCTCATCACTTCCCTCATCACCTGTGCCTGGAAGTTACCATCAATGCACTCCAGAAGTCTTCCGTGTAGGGAAAGTATCATAAATGAGTGAATCACCAAAAGCACAAGCACAGCTTGAGAAAAAATAAATAAAAAAAAAAAATATATATATATATATATTCTGCTTCTTATTTTGCACTAGACAACATCTCAGCATATCAAATACAATTTTCCAGCAAGTTATGAGGCATAAAATTGTATAGATACACCAAGGACTCTTAATATTCTCAGTGAATGCTTCATATTGAACATTATGGTAATAAATAGAACCCAAAAGCTGCCTGTGTGAAATTATTAAGAAGTTCAAGAGGAAAGAAGTCAGTTTCTTTCTTTCTTGGACCTGATGACAGGCCAGTTATGCTCATCCAATTAGTCATACAGGCATAATCCTACACAAAAGTGGTTGGAAACACAATGTTTTGCCTAACACAGCTTTTATGGGCCCAAATTCAAGTGAGATACACCAGTCTGAGAGTCTTCAGGAAGTCTGGTCTGTTTTCTTTCTGTAAGAGGTATGAATCATTTAAAGTGTTGTCTATGGCATGAAATTACAAGGTTATTCTCAGATATACATATTGCAAGAAAAACAAATATATTTTATTAAAATAGCTATGTTAATTTAAGTATCATTCAGCACAGTAACATATTATGGAGCAGGAATAATACTGTTTGTAATACAGATTATTTTAGATATATCTATAAACCTGTGAAGTGTTTTATGTAAATTTTTATTGACTTAAATTAGGTGGACAAAATTTCTTTGAGTGATTCAATTTCTGTATAAAACTATTGCTTTCTTCTAGTCCTAGTTCATCCATTTCTATTAAAAAATATATCTTCATTCTAAGAAATCCACTAGTGACCTAAGATAAGACTACCATTCACAACATTGTATTTTGTTTCAACTAGCTAAATCAATTTCAGGATGTTCTAAGAATTAACAAAAATCGTAAACGATATTAGCAATTATCAGCATCTGGTCAGGATGGATGATTAAATTACTATTTGATAAATTGACAGGAAGGGAGGCATTCTTATATTTACTTGACTATTTCCATTAAACCTCCTCCAAAATCTGTGTGTTTTGAGTTCCAAAGCAAGTAGCTTTCTCTGTCATAAGATCTGCAACACTAGGTCAGACCAAATAGTCCATCTAGCCCAGTATCCTTTAATGTAAGAGTCCAGAAACATATAATAAAGAAAACTATAAGAAGCATTGTAAATGTAGAGTGATCATGGTCCTGTATATTCTTCTAAGAAACAGTACTTTGCTGACTCCCTGAGTCAGCCGTTTATCAAGAGCCATCATATACCAATTCTAGGCAAGCTTCCTTCTTTCTTAGCTGGCATGACTTATCTCCATTAACACATAAATTTTGAAGGTAAATGTTACTTCAAAGTAAATGAATCATCTCAGAGTTCCACTATATATCAAGCAATTGCATCAAGCGTTTTTCATACATACTCTTTCTCAGATTATCCTCATAGGAAAATTGTAGTGTCTTATACTTTCATCAGGAAATGATTAGGGTTTTGATGGTCCTAAGGGAATGCCTATCATGGTCTTAAACTTGCCTCTGAAAAAAAGGAACGTCTTATGCACAAATGAGCTTTATTATTTTAGTAAAAAGTTCCATTTGCTGGAGGAACAAAAGGAGCAAAGCTGTCAGTTTTGAGTCAAGCATTTAGTCAAACTTTTGGATATACTTCTGTAAGGCTGATGAATGCCAAAGAAAAAAAGAACAAAACTAAATTGGAAGTAGAAGCGAGATGTCTTCAGACAATATATATCTTGGTCATTGGGCTTGAAAATGACCAAGATTCATCAAGTGTTGGATCAAGCCAAACCTGAAAGATTTCCTTTCAGTTTCTGGAGCCCAGAAGCAAAACTGCTCTGTCAATCACCGTGTGGTTTTAGACAATCAGGTACAAAACAAAGAGGTAATTAACTTAAACAAATGAACTACTTCTAAGCAACACTAAAAATTTTAATTGTCCATAAAGAGGATACTAGCATTTAAAGCTGCTAAGATACCTGTGTATAGGGGATAATATGTTCTACAGTGAAATAAATCTAATTGGCTACTTCATTAATAATTTCTACAAATTGGACAAATGGCTCTTGGCATCTGGATGACTGAAATATCAATAGATGGATAGAACAAGCACACATAATCCAAATGATGAAAATTGTGTCAAAGATAAAAATATACTCAATACCTGAAAACAAATGTATATTGTGAACTGAAGAGTGTCATATAATCCAATTCATGTCAGCATGCAAAACTAGCTCTTATTATAATACATAAAAAATCTTGGTTGCTGTTGTTTTGTTTTTTTGCTCAACTATATCTTGTTTTGCAATATTGTATATTGGTGAGCAATCCAAATAATATAATCACAGAGGATATTATCTGATTAATAATAATAGCACTTATTATTATTATTATTGATGGATGATTCACAGTATTGTACATAGGCAAAAAGTTAAAAAAAAAGCTTGCTTAAAAATAAAAATATTCTCAGATTTATAACAATGTAGTATACTTGTTACTATGATACCAAGATGGTCAAAAATATTTCCTCTAGGTTGTTTGCATTTCTAATGGGAACTTTGATGTAGGAGATTTCAATAACCTTTTTATTACAAGGGTTTTTATGATGAAGGGAAGAGAAGAATCAGTAATAATATCTAACAAATTTTCCAAAATGATCTAACAATCAGGGAAAGGGAAACTGACCCTCCTGTTGAGCAAAATGCCCATTACAATAACCTTTCTCCTTAGCTTTGATGTGACTTCTTCACATAAACTTGTTTTCCTACAAAGCTGGAATAAGGCTAGTTACAGATGTGTGAAATGCACTGGGAAATAAAATGATGGGTCTGGATTCATTACAAATTGAGGAAATGTTCTGCCATAAATAAAAGGAGGGGAAGGTTAAGGATACAAAAGGAACATGGACAAGAACAGAGAAAATAAAAGCAAATGGGAAAAGGAAAGAGATAGGAAAATGAAGGGAAGAAGAAAACAGAAAAGAAAGTGAAAGGGAAAGTAGGCCAAGAGAACAGATTTCTTGAAATTAACTCAGATTTAAGTGCTTGATCCTTTGCTTATTGGTTACATAACCAAATGTAAAATGAGCTGCTCTTTTGGATATGGGTTGACCAAGCCACAAATAACCACCTGAGTCAGAAACACGAATAATACCTATAGAAGTCACAGTTCTTATTTGTGATCCTTATTTGATCTGCAGGTTTTTCTCAGGTTTTCAAAGTCTTACTAATGATTCTCTGAAGCTAATTTTGTTAAAATCTTTGATATGTTTGGTCTATAGATATATGTGAATATACATACATATCTGTACTCTCATTTTCTATGTGTCTACGTAGATATAGGTGTTAAATATCTTCTAAAAAAGAAAAGAGATCATTTTGTTTTTACAAGCCTAGATTTTCAGTTTTTAAAAAAAATCTTTTTTCTTGTTATAATGCTATTACACCATCAGAGCTAGTGAATGTTTATTTTTTCATAATCAATAAGAACAGAACAACCTTGCCCCGCCAATAAACTTTGTAAGAGATTACAGTTTTAGTGATAATCAGAAGCTCGCAATCTGTAACTCAGCTGTAAATCTGAGATAAAAATAGTCTTTACTACTTTAGTTTGGATTAGAAAATAGGCAGCACCTAAACTCATGTGTCTAATATGGTGTAGGATAGAAAAAGGAATTAAAATAGCTCTTTCATTTGCTATTTGTACAATGCTCTCCTACATAGTCTCCTTTCTACTATAAATCATCATTTGTTTTCTCCATGACATTTTCATGATGTAAGGGGAAAGTGAGTATTACAAAACAATACATCACTGAGCTCTTTGAGTAAATTTTCTTTAACACAAAGTCATCAAATTAATACTTGCCAAGCTTCCTGAAATGGAATTACGTGTGATCCTTAATATTATTTACATCTCTCACCCCCCTACACACTTTAATATGTTGCTTGAAAATTCTGACTGCATCGAACCGTGATATTAGTGATATTATGTGCTATAATTCAACAACTCCGATTCCCTAATCAATCACTTTAGTGTCTGCTTTTTGAATTTTCTTTTATATTTTGAGTGCAATATTCTGATAGCAATCTCGGCACTTATCTAAGGTTGGATAACATAAATTCTGCCAAGAGACTTGCAGTCCATAGGTCTTCTGTGAAGTCTGCCTCCATTTTACTCTATTTTTATTTTTATTTTTTTCTTGTTTTCTGCTGGTTTAGATGCTAGTGAAATCATGAATACATATTAGTCTGATCAATTTTTATTTTCCCAGTGTCTGAAAGATAGTCCATGGGCGTTCCATGGGCCAGAATAGATTGTCCAGAGAAGTGGTGATATTCAAGACTCAAATTGTCAGAACTGGATATTGTCCAGAGGTCCCTTCCAACCTCGATTTTCTGTATGTTTTTGGTTCTGCATCATAACACTAACACACTCCTTCTTGTCTTCATTTTCCTTATCCTATCTAAGTCAGGATTTGTGGAAGACATAAGTGCTATGATTTAATTAGATGTTTTTCAAACTAGGTTCATTAGAATTGTAAAAGCGATGGAATACCTCTAACAATTCCACTCTCTATACAAGCAATTAATCATACTGGATGTTCTGATATTTTGAACATTCTGTGCCATTTCCTATCCTTCCTTGGTACTTAATTAAATCCAGGAGGATATACAAAATCTATATAATAAACTGAATGTATTCATCTTTTTCTTTAACAAAGCAGCCATGAAGCTTAATATCAACTTCATTACGAGCCCTCGAGTTTCAAAATAGCCTAAATTATGTATTTAAAATTAACAGTATGCCTAAAAACTAAGTTCTAGACTTACCAATGAAACCATGATTTTCTTTTAAAATGAAAAATTGCTGTAATTCCCAAGATGATGGCAGAGCTTATTTTCCAACATTCAGTTGTACATCAATTTACCAGTAAAGTATTTGACAGTAACATCTATAAACACACTCCACTGATATCCCACTACATGTACAGGGACAAAACATAGATATAGATATAACTACAGAAGGATAGATAATGTTTGGTTATTATTTCTTTCACATTACTTCAATATACTATGCAATATTAACTATATGGACAGAATGTAATCATTCCCACCATTCCTCCATTTTTATCAAAAGTCTGATAATTTTTATTAGCTATCAATGCCTCAGCTCCTGATTTTTTTTAATATATTTTATTTTTTATTATACACACAGTATTCTCATAGTACAGTATTATGCACTTTTTTGAACTAATTAATTTTTGCTACACCACCACTGCTAATTTTTTTTTTCATAAATGTTCAAAGAACTCTTTTCTTAATAGCATACTGAAAAACAGTAAGGAAGTTCTTGAAAATTTTATTGAGTGGTGGAAAACTGTCAAAACCAATGCGAGAAAAAGAGCCAAGATTATACCTTTTCAGAGAGAGAATTTCTGAAACAAAATAACAGCAGGCATGTTCTTGCTTACTTTCAGGCCACGCAGGACATAGCACATTTTAATCAACCTATTTTGGAAATATTTTTGCAAACCACTGACTTGAGGAAAAACTCTGTCATCCATGTTTTCTTATCAAATTATGAAGTGGATTTGCACGCAAAACCCTAGCTGAACCACAGACTGTTACTTAGCCATGATATTCTGAAAGTAAAAGTAGTTCACTAGCACAGATCTGGGCCATTCCATGGGAGTTCCAGGTGCTTTGGGGTATGCTTAATTTATTATATATATATTTACTCATGAAGGCTCTCAACTCTTCAACAGAATCACTCTACAAGCAAACTAAGTCTTTATCAGCAGGAAATGCTTATAAAACTTAACTGAAAGATACAGTAGTTATTCTTTCTCCAGTTTAAGTAAAGAGAAATGGCATAGAAATATTTCTATATTTCTACAGCATAATTTAATTTCCTTACACATATCTTACTGCCTTTCCCAATAAAATGAAGATGTCCTTCAGATATATTTTGCTGTATCTAATCTTTGAAAATTTTGCTTTTTTATTTATATTGGAGTAACTCAGCCACAGCAAAATATTGGAATGAGAAAAATTTGGAAAACTGAATAAAGAATATTTATATAGATGTGGAACAGGACATTATTTCTGACAGTATTGTGACTCTCTGTTTTCCTGCAGATCTCCACTGCAGATTTCAGCCTCTTGGCTTTCAAATAGACATTTGAAGAGAATGAACACAGAATCCAACAAAAGTACATATAAATCCAGCATGTGTATTTAGCAGTTGTATATCTATGTACATAAATATATGCAGTATATATAAGTATAGATATATTGCAGCTATTGCATAACTAAATCTAGCAGGTTTCCCTTACAATAGTATACAACTAGATGAAAACACAAATTTAAATTAATTTTGACATTTTTATATCTATAAATGCTTGCAAAAGAGGTGCATTCAGTCCTAATACAAAACATCCACTGTCCAGTTCAACTTTAAGTTTTTTTTTTTTTTTTTTTTTCCCTTTAGGTTTCCATGCTGCTTCATGCCACAGTTTTTCATTGTTACTGAAAGGAGGCTGTTCCAGCTGGCTATAAGACACCCTGCAATCCTCATATAAAGGGACCTTTTATAAAGACACTAGACCTCACAATATACAAGAGCCAGCTGGCCAGTTCCATGCTCAACTTTGATATCCAGAGAATCCCATTTGTGACAGTTTTTTTCACATTTCCATCTTATGAGCTAAACAGTGAGCTGAGAGAACCCCTGATAATTTCATTGGTTCAGAATCATATACACTATGAGCCATTCCTGGACTCTGAAGCCTACCACCATTTTTGTTTGCAAGCTGTATCCAAAGCCGTGTTATCTGTTACCCTTTGCGTGCCCTTCACATGCCCACTCATCTTCATTCTGCTGTTTCCCTTCCTCCCAGGTTAGCTGTGCACCAGGCTGTGGTTGCAGCATCTCTTCTCTACTTCCATCCCTGCTGTGCCTGCTGCTTGCTAGGTGATTGCACAATTTTGTCCTACTCTGCTGAAAGAGAGTTTGATTCTGGTGTATGACTACTTACAAAGCATCTTTATATTCTTTCTTTTCTGTCTGTCAGGATAAGCCAAGCTCCATATTTTCATTCTGCAGAATTAGATGTCAAAGATGGGAAAGTGAAAAGTCATGGAAACCTTTATATACATTGCCCAGTCAAAAGTGTCATCACGTGTCATTTTAGAATAATAAGCATGACCCTTCCTACTGCATAGGAAAAGTATAATATCTTATTTCAGCTTTCTCCCTTGTTTTCCTTTTTGTCCACCCTTCATACTCACATCTTCACACTACACAGCTGAGTGTATTGAGCTTTTGATCCTTCTTTTTCCTCCTGATTTTGTTCATCAGTCCCTTCTCCTAGCATAGTTTGTCTCTTTCCCTCAACACTTTAAAGGACTTGATATTCATTCAAGAATATATTTTCTTTCTACAAAGCTTGCACATAATGCTCAGTCTTCTACTATCAGTTCTGGTGACTGCAGGTCTGTCCTAAGTATAATAGTAACACATAATGAGATCTGAGACTTTATGTAAATAAGGCTCAGTCACTACCATGTTGATAGGTACTAAGCTGCAAGCTCATGCGTTGCAGGACAGCATTTCCTCACAGGATTGAGATTCAGAAGATTACCTCCATGAAGCAGCAAGCTGTGAGCTGATGGCAACCAGAAGTAGGATACCTGACACACAACGCACAGCAGGTGACACAATCTCCAAGGGTGAATCAAGGACTGAAAGGCTAATCTTCTCTGTGGTAGAGTGCTGTGTGCCACGCTTATTCAGTGTTACCTAGCAATAATAATAACATGTTTTATTTATAGTCTCTTCTGATGCAGTATCATGTTTGTTTCTTTTCTATGGCTCAACATCAGGCATGAAGGTCTAGGGATTTTTGTACAATGGCTCCCAAATCATCTTCCTGGTCAGTATGTAATTTTTTTTTCCTTTAATATTCTTCCTCCTCTTTGCTATGCAAACTATTAATCTGCATTTATTTTCATCAAACTGTGTTTGGTATCTGCTCTTCTTTACTTAAAAGATATAGCTTTCACTATGTCTCTTACTTCACTTGACTCACAAATTTAATTCCATTTGCTAACTCTCTGCTCTGCTGGGTTGTTATGTCCTAAGGGGATTTCATTCTGGTGTTGATAGGATCATTAAATGCAGTCATCAACATCTGCAGTCCTTCACTGTGAGGAAAATGATGTTCATGTTGAAAGTTTCTTCTTCCTCACTCTACAGTCCATTTGGGCTCATTTTTATATGATTACTACCATGCTTTCAAATTTTGTTTCTTTGTCAGTTGTAGATCTTGGGATGTAGATCCACATTACAGCCAAATAGGTAGTGATGCTAAATATTTTGTTCTTTTTGTTACCCCTCAAACAAGATTTACCCCAGTTCCAGATCTGCATTTCTTTAACTGGGCATGGGTGAGTTGTTTGTAGCCCTGGAATCCCCAGTGCCAGCCTGTGCCCCATCTCTTATCATCCCAGGCCTGAGCTCCTCTACACTTCATCCTGTACCTCCTCTTCTCTAGGTTACTGTTATCAGACCAGGCCTGCATTCCTCTACACTCCTCTGTTATGTTAAAATCATATAGCTGTGGTGGTATCATACAAAGATAAACTAAACTAAAACAAATTAGTCCAAACCACCTGGTCAAAAGAAAAAAAAAAATTATATATATATATTATAGCTAAACACCCTAAAGTTGCAAGCAGGTAAAGAAAAGTTAAAACAAGATAAACTCAGCAAACCTTAGTCCTGAGGCCTTGCAAACTTGGTACAAAGCCTGTTACAAGCAATGACAATCCTGTATTAAAAGATACACTAGGATATATCAGTATTACACCAGATATTAAATTGGATTTTTTTTCCCTTGTATTTTTTCCTCCAGTTTGGTATTCATGCCAGCCAGATGGCTCTCTACTGTAAACCATCACAGCTTTCAACACAGAAAAAGGATGATAAATGTATACATTTTGTCTGGGCAGTATCACGCATACTTACCTTTTCCAGATTCAAAAATCTCTCAGATTGTACAGATTGTACATGGCTCCTTGTGAGTCCGTAAGCCTCAGCTACAAGAACTTGAAATGAATTTCTTTGGCCATAATGCCCATATTTAAGCTACAATGTGTGATTGAAATAGAACCATAGAACAAGGTGGGAGGACTTCACAATCTATGAAGAGAAGTGCCACATGATCAAAAAGTAGAAGATTTCAACTGGGAGATACATTTTAAAAAGCACGAGGAAAAAATATCTATCTGAGAAGACACCCTAAGGATACTTTTCCTGTCCTTTCCTTTTTTTTTTTGACAATTTGTATTCACTTCTCTACTTATCTGTTACCTTCCTACTCTTTTTGAATATGTTTTTGAGCTGTTTGTCAGTCTCCTCTTTTTTTTTTTTTCTATAGAAAAAATACAAAGCAAATAAAAATTTTCTGTGATGTCCCACCGATCTTTAATCTATCTTCTCCTATCATCCACAATGTGGATTGCTGTGGAACATGAAGTGTGCTACAGCAGATGCTGAAAACACTTTGATCAGAGTACTTTCACTACTTGACTTTCACTGAGCACATATCTGTCCTCATTCTTTTTGACACTGTTTTTACATTCCTCTGAGCTTCGCTTCCACATCATCACTTTTTCTTACTATATATTCCTCCATAACTGAAAAATTCTATGTTGATTGGACTTCTGTACTGAGAAATTTTTTAATTGTTGTTGAAAATAGAAAGTAAACTGAAATCTGAGTGGGTGGGTGTCTTATGTTTCTGTTTTTTCTATCATCAGGTCATGCTATTGCACATCATATTTGGTAGCACAGCCATCTGCTTCTTTCCTCTCTTTTGAATATTCCACAAAATCTCAAAGACCTTAAAATGTTTTGAACTAGAGTTTAGAACAGCTCTGTCAACGGTAAAGCAGTGCCATTTTGTAGACAATGACTGCCTCTTAGCACCCTTTCCACAGGAAGTTCAAAGAGAATGAATGATTTATTACCTCAAGACTGGGCAAAGCATTCATGAAAAATATATAGAGACCTAGATTCTAGCTGAAGTTGACTTAAGCAATGAACTTGAGGTGTGCCAGTTATAAATATCTGACTTGACTTACACCTAGACACTGTATGCTTTTCTCCTCATTGGCTTTGCTTTAACTCAGAGAATCTTTTAGAAGAGATTTTCAGATTTTTTTTTTAAATAAGCAGGATTTCTTTTGGTATTCAAGGAACTTGAAGAAATGTGAGGTTTCCTTTTTAAATAATGTAATGGGATGCAGTAATGCATCATAAATGCATCTATGCAATGCATCTAAAGTGATACAGCGAACACTGCTGCTGCAACTACGAAATGGATCATGTTATAGAATACTCATCCAAATATTCTTGTATTTGAAACTTTTTGCACTAAACCTTGAAAAGACTTGGAAGCCTGTTTCTGGTTTAAAAGCACAGGTTTGCTGTGGGACCAAGGAGCACCAGAGGATAAAACGTGTAGCGGAGTGTGGCGATACAACATCAGTCCACCTGAGTTCTTCTGCTTGATGCTTCTGTTTACAACTCAGCTGTTCAGTTAGTGTCTGCAAGGTATTTCCAACCCTGCCATCTGCACGCACTACAGAGAGGGGGTTAGAGGTGTTAAGAGATTGAAGTGAGGGTAGAAGACAACTGACACCAAGTAAATAGAGCAAATTTGGCTGCAGCAGTCATAAGGCTGCGGTCAGGCTGTTTACACAGAAGTAACTCTTCTTTTCTTAATGGTAGTGAAAAGCATTAAAGATTACTTTCCTTGTGAGCCTGAAGGGATAAGCAAGAGGAACTACTTGTCCCTGACTGCCCCTGTGGTCACAGTAATGGCTCTTGCAGCTCCAGTATCCTCTTGAGCAAGTCTGAGACAGTTTGACTTGAGATGAGTCCCCCCCATCCTTAAAATTCTCTTTCCTCAGACATGTATTTGCCATGACTCAGAGGATGCCACAGCTTAAAGCAACATAAGAAAAGAAAAGAAAAGAAAAGAAAAGAAAAGAAAAGAAAAGAAAAGAAAAGAAAAGAAAAGAAAAGAAAAGAAAAGAAAAGAAAAGAAAAGAA
>VZSV01000009.1:13311773-13339179 GCA_013398735.1 Nothocercus julius | reverse complement strand
TATTATCTTATTTCTTTTTGATAGTCAAATCACATTTTGACTTGAGATTTTGGGTAAACTGCTTTAGACTCTTTTTTAAAGGTGTTCTCATGAACAATCACTCAGTTTGCAGGAAGAACAGTGAAAATGCATGGTATCTATCAAAGTCACAACTAAACAGGAAGAAATGAAATATAAAATACATGATTGATTAGTTAGTGGTTTGGAGAGCTTACCACCACTTCCCACATGGAAAGCATCAAATGGTTTTGTTTCAAGCTCTGCACAATTCACTCTACACATTTTCACTTAATATCAGCAACAAATGCAAGATGAGAACGGTGGTCAAACTCATTCAGAGAAAATAACTTGGAGGTAGTTTTCTCAGCTGCTTTATTCTTTCTCCTGTAAGAATGCTTTGTGAAGGCACCTACATTTTCTGCTTTACACAGAAGCACAGATAGCAAAAGAGTAGGGTCTCTAATTCCAATCAAATTTCAATAAAAACATTGAAAAAAATGATTCAAAACTTTTAAAAATATTCAAGTCCAAACTGCTCAGTGTTCTTTTTATGACTTACAGTTACTGAAATCATATGATGAATTTTGTTCTTTGTGATATTAGGTGTCTAACTATAAGGAAAACCATAAAGAAAATAAACAAATTTCACAAGAATACAGCAACTTAGCTCTAGCTCCTCAAATGTATTCACCATTAATCATAAGCAGTTGTAGCTTCCACTTGGGTAATAATTTATATCACTAACATGTGCAACCAATGTATGTTTTAGCTTGCTTCTAAGGATGCCCTTGCACTTGTAAATATGTTCTATATTGCATAAAATGGAAGGACAGTACTATTTCAACGTTAATACTGCAAAATTAAGAAGTACCACAATTAGTACAATGTTTAGTATGGGTTTCATTATTATACCAATTGCTACACATAAAAATTTTCATTATAGAAAAATATTTAAGAATGTGCCTCATCTCAGTCAATATGCTGATTACTCCTTTTAGTTAAATTTGTTGAGAAGTAGCGACAATTTAGAAAGGTATTGGTAGATCCAGTCAGTTGACTCTGGACAAGAAACTCTGTTGATACCAATGATGTCAAAGTGCTCGGCCTACCTGCTTCAACAACACTTTCTTTATATGTAGTGTCACTTAAAATTTCAGTAAAGTAATCAAAACCAAGGAGTGATACAGTAATAAAAGGATAGGTTTTTACATGTCATGACAGTGGTCATGCTTAAGCAAACAGAAGCTGTATATCAGACTTTTCTTCTTCCTCCTTTTCCCTAGTTACTAATGGTATGAAAAGATCACATTTATAACTGGTGGGGGGAAATGGCTAAACCATACTCACTGCTGATCTCTCTTTCTGTGTGTGTGGGTGAATGTTATTGCTCAGCCCACCACATGATTCATTCTCCTTGTTGGCACATGATTCACCATAATCAGTTTCATAGAATCCATTTAAGAAAATCCTAATTTTTAATAAGTTTTTTTTTAATAAAAATATATGTTCTTCTACATGTACTTACAATACACTAAATATTCCATGCTTAATTCTTTCTCACTGCACACTTAATATGAATAACATTAATTTTGAAAAGTAAAACCATTTAATCCAGTTTTAGATTGCATCACCTAGAGCAAGAGTTGTTTGGGAAGACTCAAATGAATCACCAAAAGAGATATTTCCTTACACTGACTTGCACAGCTCCCATCTCCACTGCTTCCTGCTGCAGTTCAGGCAGCCCTTGCTGCCTGGGAAAGGAGCTCAGGCATGCTTCTCTCCACCTGGGACGTCCCGGGACATGAAACCCAGGTCAAGCATCCTTCTATTCTTTCCTTGTCTATTTCTACACTGTCAGTTTCCTACTCTTTGATGTATAAAGTCTTGGGACCAGGTTTTCATTCCTCCTCCTCCTCCTTTTACTCCTAGCCAGCACCTACCACCCTGAGCAAGAAGTACAAATAGCTTTCTGGCTTCTGCTGGGACCTAATCCAACATAACAATTAGAGCAACTACTCTGGGTCTCTCTCCTCTCTTTCTGCTCTGGGTCCTTCCTTCCCTCCTTAGCACTTCACTTTCAATAATCTTTTCATTTTTTGTTTGCATACTGTGTGAGCTGAAGCTTATTTCTGTATCTGTGATCTTAAAGCATGCAGGAAATTTAGCTGCCAAGGTATCTACACTAACAATAAAAAAGTCCAAAGAGCTCAGACTGTCACAGCTTGAAAAGCTGTGATATAAAAAGTCTGCATGGCCTGGGCTGACAGGGCAGCACTCTAGAGTAAAAAGGACTTCTGAGTCAGGATTGTAAAGGTTTCGGAGCCTGCAAAACTTGGGCTGAGACGAACTGGGATACATGAAATACAGTGAAATCAGAAGTCAGGAACAAAAATACATCTGTATCATTTGCTTTTATTATTTTCTTTCAAATAGCAGGTATTTTTTCAGGCTAATGAACTTAGTCTGCTCTCAGGAAAGCAGAGGAGTTGCATTGTTGTTTAAGCCCTGGTGTCTCTGCACTGAGGCATCACGCTCCCAGCCACTTGAGATCTTCTACCTTAGGTTTTACAAGTGTTGCATGGAACAAACATAAGCGAATGTGAACCAGAAGAATCAGAAATAATATGATAGGAACCTAGTTATTTATCTTCACAACCTTTCAAAGAACAAGGACAAGCTACTTCTCAGTTACTACCAGCCTCACATTTGTCACATAAGCACTCCCCACTCTTCCCCCAACTCCTCCCTCTCCAGAACTACTCTCTGAGCTGGTGATTCGCTGTTACTTGCAGCTAGATCCTGACCATTATTCACACAGAGTAAAAAGCAATGTGGAATGATTGGCAATTGCTTACACTGAGGGTAAAAACACACGCTAGTCCTACAGAGCAAATATAGTGTCTATGAGGAATCTAATACAATGCTTTTTATATGATCCTTTTGTAACTGAAAACGCAGTCCAGGAGGTACAAAATTTTCATAATTTGACTGGCAAGTACCATGCCAAATGCAAGAAAATCCGCAACAGCAAAGAATTCATTTCCCCCCCTCCTCCGCATACACTCCAATACCGCATTATTAATAATGTAACTTCTAGGTAACTTCATTTAGCAGAAGAGCCATAAGGACCATATCTCTAGCTTATTCAGCCTAACTGAGACAGAGGAAAGACATGATTTAAAACTAACATCTTAATCACATTGCAAAGATCTTGAAGATTACAAAGGTTATTCCATAAAAACACAGTAATTCTGGTTATATTTTTATGATAGGAAGAAAAAACAAAACAAACATGAATATATCAGATTTGCATTCAATACATTTGTATTTATATTATAATCCATATATTGTTTACATATACTTGTTTTGTCTATATATACTTGTATTATCATTATATATTTGTTTTCAAATGTTTCTATGCAATTTCTAGTGACTTTACCAAATATTCATATTTAAATACTTTATATTAGTTGGCCTTAACAACAACGTAAAACTTAAATATCCTCCAAATAGACAATATGGCAACTGCACCAGACATGTGAAGAAGCCTATAATTGCTAGGTTGGTCATCACGGAATGCAGCTCTTCAGACAGCAGGCATTGCCTATAGGTCAAAGAGAAATTTCAAAATTTAAATATAAGAAAAAAGAAAAAAAGTTAAAGGTTTAACATTATTATTAGTACAAGATCTGTAAATAAAATGGTACAATAAATATCCCTACAATATGTTATAGAACCATCGGCAAATATTTGTAATGGAATGGATTTGAAATCCCCCTGTGAATTCCGCCATTGCCATCCGCTAGTTCGGGAAAAGATAACAAGTCCTTTGAGATTACAGCAAGGTGGCTGGGGTGAGAGGGGCTGCTTCAGAGGACAAAGTCACTCTTCATTGTTGACCTAGTTAGAATTTACTTCTCAAAAATAGGTCTGCTCCCTAACTCTTTCATGACTTTCAATGTAAAGTGAAATAGGAACAGATTGCATAAAATGGGTAAAATGGATTCACTTCTTCTGCTAAGTTCTTTATATTGCACATGGAGAAAGAAACTAAGAATTCTCCTATTTCAGATAAGGAAAGGAAGAAATTGCAATATTGCTTTCAAACAGTCTTCATAATACAAATCAATCTGTCTTTCAAGTGGAGTGCATAAAAGATCAGGGAACAGGGATTTAAACTTTTTAAAAAAGACTTCTAAAAACCACAGATGAAGTTTTCTCTAAGCTTCAGCGACAGTTGTTTAGATACAGTAGGCTCAATTCATCCTTGCTTTTCCTTTATGTTTTTCTCTACCAGTACAAAAATATATGCAAAGTATAAAATGCTACCAAATCAGAAGTGGCATCTTACATTTACTTTACACTCATTCTCTTCTGGCACAGCTGACAGTAAGGAGCCTAATTCTCTTCTTTGTTACGATCATGATCTATGTACTGTCAGTGCGAGAAAAAAAAAAAAGTTTTTTTTTTTTTTTATTCATACTATCTTTAAAATATCAGCACTGAAGACTTATGGGGAAAAGAAAGAAAAGAGACTGTACATACTGGCTGAAGCAGGATTCTTCAGAAGAATCAGCTTCATCATGTCTACACTACTAGTACAGTGTTCTGCTTTTGATCAGACGGTATATTTCTACAATAATAGGAGAAACATTATGTTTACAGAAAGATGATTTGAAGAATAAAAATGCAGAAGATCGATTAACATTAAAGTTTATCAAAAAAAAAAAAGATAAAAGTATCAAATTTATTATAGACTCTTTGTTTCCTGATATGAGGGAACAGCAGAGACAGGGCTGCTCCCTAAGAGAAAACCATCCAGGAGCTGAGGGTGACCCCAGTTCATGCACTAGGTGCAGCCCACAGGGTCTGACCACAGTGGGCAGCATTGACTAGGTCCATTGCCAGTTCTCAGTGGGGCAAAACAACAAATCAGGTCCAACAGCCCAAGTAGGGCAAGACAGGACTTGAATCGACCAAGTTTGAGGGGGGCATCCAGGAGAAAATATACCTACTATGCAGATCCAAAGGCAACACGGGAAGCAGAGACAGGGCTGGTGAGAGGCACACCAAGGCATCCAGACCTGAGCTCAGCTGTGAGACTGGTGAGGGTTTTAAAGATTCTTGCTACCCAGAGTGTCAAAAAAAAAAAAAAAAAAAAAATTAGATATTTGGAAATAAAATTTCAGTACTTTAATCCTTTTTAATTTAAAAACTGATAGGTTAAAAAGATGGCTGATGAAAAAATGAAATTGAGTAAGTTGTATCATTGTAGACTAATTTTCCTGTAGAAAAACAAAATATTTTCTTGTTTCATTAAAAAAATAATCTTATTATTTCTGTTTGGCCAAAACAATTAAGAGTAACACTTCCTCCACCTTTTAGCTAATACAGCTTACCACTTTTTTCATCATGAATAAGAGACCTTTTTTTCCTGAAGTTACATTGTTTCAAAAAAGTAATGTATACTGTCTTATGAACACAGAACTGAACCCGTGCTTATCTTATATCCCATCTAAAATCTCTTACCTGAGACTCAAGTCTCTATCCTGCTCTTCTATGCTGCTGTGTACATCAGAATGACACAGTTACAGTTGTCCTTCTGCATCACCCATCATACCTTTCTAACACCTACAGTACCAGGTCACAAACTGCCCTGTACCAGTCACAGATGGTTCCTGTGATTGTTGAAAGCGATGTAAACAACTCATCATGCCCAAAGCTTCAGTCAGTCTAAGGATCACCTGGCACCTCTGCTCAAATGTATTTAAGAAAGAAACTAGGGAAAAAAAGACAATTGGAGAATATTAAGAAGACAGAAGGGTAAGGTTCTAAAACTGAGAGCAAAAAAAGTATGAAAAATGTGAAGTAATGGAATGTAAATAACAAGGGCTGTTAAGTAGGACACCAATATTATGTTCAAGAGAAGAGCTGACTTGTAACTGGTTAAATAGTAAAATAGCAAAAAAATAAGGTATCATGGGACAGAAGGAGAAAGAATCTATTTTCACCTCTTTTCTATATGTTTTAAGGGAATTTCTTTTGATCATTGGGTATATTAACAAATTTCTGAGCCTACAAATCATATATCTTTAAGTTAATCAAATAATCATAAAAAGGAATCAATTCCTCAGATGAAAGTGCCTGTGTTGCAATACTAATATATTAGCCTAGACTATGAAAACTCTCCCAAATGACTATGTACCAGCAGAGTTGCTTGCTCTAGCATCACTCCCTGAAATAAAAGAGGTGACACACAAAAGGTGTTGCTTAAAAGAAATGTGTCCCAGTGCTAAATAAGTAATGGAACTATTAATGCCACTTTTTTTTTTTTTTTTTTTTTTGCTATTTATGAGCATTTGAGCATTCATTTTCAGCTTTTGAGCTCACAGAAAGTGAAGACAATAAAAGGTGGCATAATGAGTCTATTGCTGAACTGTTTTGAGTTACGAAAAAATAGGATAGAGCACAAACTGATAACTGGCATAACTGATAAGGTTTGTAAAACTGCACCCAAACTGATATGCAACAAATAAACTGCACAAATTTCTGTCAGCCAACGAGTTTGTAGTTGTAAGCAAGGTTGGAGAATAACCAGTTTGTACACCAGAAAGATGTGAGTCACCAAATTAGCTTCCGCACCAAGCCAACTTTAAGAAAGATTTCTCTCAATGACTTGATAGATAAGTTCACTAGTGAAAATCTCGTCTTCATCTTCCATACATGTATTATAATTTGTACCAGAAATGATTCCCCTATATCATATTGAAATTTTATTGACAAAATCCCTTTTGCCATGAAAAGGGGCCTAACCTGAACTTGTCTACATTGTCCCATGCATTTTTTTTCAATAGATTACTAAAAGTCCATCTGCAAACAGAAGAGTTTATAATCTTGCACATCAGCATGTCAGTCTGTAACAGATTATCCCCAATAGATTGTCCTTGAAACAAGAGAAAAGAAAGACTAACTCTTTTGATAGCAGTGCTGAAAAGAGCACTGTTCTTTATTGTAAACACAGCTATCAGTAC
Organism: Nothocercus julius; assembly: GCA_013398735.1. Taxonomy (NCBI): domain Eukaryota; kingdom Metazoa; phylum Chordata; class Aves; order Tinamiformes; family Tinamidae; genus Nothocercus; species Nothocercus julius. The sequence goes on along the minus strand of VZSV01000009.1, from coordinate 13,332,148 downwards.
TCTGCTTATATGATCTGTGTGACCCCAAGGCCACTCATATTGAAAGTAATTATCTCACAAATCCCCTTTTATAGCTCTGTGTCTATTAACAGTAGAATAAAAATGTTTCCTCCTGTTTATGACATAATGCATCTCCTAGAGAACACTTTATATGAAACAGGGAAATTTTGAGTGGTTTTTTTTTTTTTTGAGGGAATTTCTTTTTCGTGAGCAGAACTTTCAAAGGCTGTCTGATGCAAATCTTACTTACAAAGAGCTTTAAACTGTGCCTAGTTCAGTACGTAACAAACACAACACTGTCTTTTTTGGTGAAGGAAAAGGTGTGGAGGAAAGAAGGACTGATCATACATCACTAGTTTTTAACATCAGAGACCTTCATGAAATTTTGCCTCATCTCAGACTGTACAAGTACATTAAATTTTTCAGTCCCTGTGATTCAGCTCCCTACCTAGCACTGGAATATCAGTACTTCTCTAGGTCACAGGGAATATTGCAATAATGCATTTATCTCCTTTTTTTCAGGCTTCCACTTAAAATAAATAAATAAATAAAAAATAAGCTTATAATATTTAGTCCCAAACTGAACAAATTAAAACCTTTATAAAGTCTTGAGGTATCATTCTCAAATCAAGAGGGATCATGTAACTGAGTTTTTCAACCAAGTTGTTATCACGTCTTCATGAAAAGATGACTTTTAAAATTTGTGTATCAGCCAACTTTAATTAAGAAGATTAGCACAAATTCAGTTAGTAGAAGGTGCCTCAGAGTAGTGAGCTATAAGCAAGTCCTGCAGAACTACTGACACTCTGCCTCAGTAAGGTCAAGCAGGGTTTCATATTTAAATTCCAGCTAATATTCAGAGAAAGGGTTTGCATCATATTTTCCAGGTCTAATTAATAACATCTGGACATCTGGGAACAAATTTAGAAGTGCTAAATGTGCAAGAGCTAAGAAATATGTATGCCAGATGAGAGAACCAGGGAATGGAATACAAGTACTCGGGAGAATAGAAGAGCTTTTTCAGTGAAGCACTTCATGCCTTATTTCATCCCACAAATGTGAGAAAGTAGAACAGGGAGATGTAGTGGAGTGAAGGGAAGATTTAGGTCCTGATCCTCCCCAGACACCTAGTGATCAGGCCAAATATCCTCAGAAAAAAGGACAAAAACCAAACAACTATGTAACTGCCAAGTGAGGGAGACAGTAAAAAGCTAAAATACAGTGGAAAGGACATAAGATTTGATTTATATGAAAAGACAGAAATGTTAATAAAGAAGTCCAATGAATGAGTTGTTGTGCAGGGATAAATGGGAGTGAGAAAAGAGTGATTTTGTAAAATAACAATAAAAAACATGGAGGAAAACCAATCCCATGCTTCTGCATGTCCGCAGCATCTACTGGCCATTCACTGATCCATCCAGTGTCTTTTCAGACCCTTTCTACTCTTTATGTACCTGTTCACACTTTAACTTGCAGGTCAAACAAGGCAAGGGGCTTCTAGCTTGTGGGGAGCCTGGTCTGTCTGCCTACCACATTGCTGAATTCACTCCAAGAAAATAAGGATAACAGCAGCATTTCAAAAGGGCTGCACATCACAGCAAGTTGATTCAATGAGAGAGGAAAGGCTTACTAGTGGTTTGGAAGAATCTCTGAAAACAAAACAAAACAGTTTACTTCAGGTTATGAAAACAATACTAAGCCTAATGCTGTTTTTTATTTTTATTTTTATTTTTTAATATTAAAATAAGAATTGGATGTAAAAGGCAATGATTCCTCTTATTTCAGAAGTGTATGGTATAAATATGCTACTGCCTACCTACCTATAAAAACAAGAGCTGAAAAAGCTATGTGTGGCTGAGTGATTTAGATGCACTGCACAAGTATAAAAGGAAGAGAGATACTGCTGCATCTCACAAGAAAAGACACTGTCAAACAGTCATTTTTTTTTCCAAAATTGACAAGGAGGGTCATCTGTTTTACTGCTCCATGAATGTGAGATGTACCTGTCCAGAATAAAAGTACCTTTATTGCCTTTTTTCACATGTCCAATAAAAATTGTGGAAAATGATAACTGGCTTGCAGGTTTTGGGTGCATACAGCTGTAAGCACTCAAGGAGTTAACCTGCCAGGATTAACTTTTATATAAACAGGATAAATTCAGCCATGCAGAAGAATGGAATCTATACAAAAGGGAAAAGTATGTCTAAAGGAAGAAATTACCTCTCCAGACTGGTTTGCACAGAATGAAAAGTCAAAAAGAGAAGTGCAAAATAAACACTTAAACGAAAATTGTCACAGGAAATGCAAGTCTTACACAGGATAAGATAAATGATAGGTTATTTATTCAAATAAAAGGAACCTGTAAATGGTCTACTGATCATCACATAAATGTGAAAAGCAAATATTCAGCCCCAGTGCAAGAGGATTTATCCATACAACTAGTACAATGGAAGGCCAGATCTCTAGAATTACAATGATACGACATTCACAGTAACTTCAGTTTTGTGATCCATACACCCAAAACATTCTCAATACAGATTCATCTTGCAGCTTTGATATAAATAATGCCTGGGTTTGATCTGGAGTCACAGCTAGTGCCTTTTGAAAATTTCTTCTTTATGGATCTCTACAGCTATTACTTAGGAAACAGAGAAGATAAATAAACAAAACGCAATTCACTCATCCCCAGCAAAAAGCAACCTTACCTCCCAAAGAAAAATACCCAGCCCTTTATACACTGATGTTACAGTAGAAAAGATCAAACCCTGTAGGCTACTGTGGTGAATTATGGCATTTTTCAAAATGACATTTTTCAAAATGATATCACACTAAATAGCATGTGTTTCAATATATATACTATATATACTTTGAGCTAGTACTCAAAGTACACAGCTATATGAAGGGAATAATTCAGATACTGAATTTCAATTATACTTTATACATACATATATGTATATACTTTATATATCTATAAAATCAGTTTGTTAGCTCTCTCAAAAATCTAGTGTATTGAATTTTTTAGGAAAATGTCCATTAAAATATTCTGAACAGAGAGGAATGGGATGCAGAAGGGAAATAAACCAATGCCACTGATAAATTGGAGATAACATAAGATCTGCTGTCACGTTGCTGTCTCAGTATTCCCTGCTTAACCAGAGGTGAAGGAAAGGACAGTGACATGAATGAAGAATATTGGGAGCAGTGTTTTAAAGTCACTAGAGTTTCTGCCCTTTGAGGGTCACAGGCACATTCAAGAAGGGGAGAAGTCACTGTATTCCTTCCACAATAGTACTAAGTCTGCTTCTTACTGTGTATTTCCTGATGCAAAATTTGTGGAACTCTAACTCCACACTGACTAAAAGAACTAAAAGGACTAACTAACTAGGAGAACTTAAGGAATTTGTGGAACCCTCTCCCTCACCCTGTTCTACTGAAAAGTCTGTGTTTTATGCAATTTTTAACACTGAAGCTAGTGGTGAGCTGAAGGCAGAATATGTTTCCTAAGAGCATGACTTTACAAATGCTTTGAGAAAACTAAAACAGCCTTTCTGTTTTATCTACATCTAAGACCTTGTTTCTGTGTGAGATTTGCAAAGGGATATTTCTGTGTGTTAATCTGCCCACGTGGGAGGAACTTCTTATTCTTCTAAGAATCCTTTTCCAAATTCAAACCACAGAAATATTTAGCAGATGAAATGCGTAATTACAGAGACATTCACAGTTTAATTTATACAGCTATAAACCAATGCTATTTATTTGCTCAGGCATAAAAGATGTTCACAGTTTCCCATTGAAAATTATTAATATGCTAATGTATTTTAAAATAAAAAAATACAATCTTAGATGTTAGAGATAGATATGGGGGAAAAATAGTTCTGTTATCTACTATATGCTCATGAGAATGTAAAATTTTTTCTGCTAACTGTTCTGTCTAGTCCACTGTAAAAATCTGACCTTTTGATAATAGTTCCACAAACACTTTAAGCCATCCCTGCCTCTAAGAGGAGCATTTCTCTGCTCCCTCCCTCATAGCCTTACTCATTCTGTCTTTCATCAGTGCAGTATACTGATTAGAAATAACATTTTTCCTTTATGTAGTTTCATTTAGAACTGTACCTCATGTAATCTCAATCAGTGCTTGTCTAGGCATAAGGAAAAGGGCAAAGAAGGAGAAGTAGTGGTCATCAAGTGAAGGTGGAAGAGCAGGACTTCTTTTTTGGTCCTGTTTTTAGTACCCTAAAATTTTTGTGAACTGCCTTGTCAGATATATCATCACTCCGAAGGAACACCTTGGAATTGTGAAAGACATACACAAGCAAAGTCTTGTATTGGACCATTAAGAATAAGTGCAAAGAGCTATAATTTTGGGATAGGCTATTTCAGTTTAAAACAACTCAATGAACATGAGCAATCTTGAAAGGCGCTACTGCCTTCTAAAAGATACTGAAGTCTTGAAATGCCTTTTCAAATTATAAAGGAACACTTAAGAAGCACTCCACACCCTCAGGTTCTGACCTTATGCCTCTAAGGTGTCAAAAGCCTATTGCAGTGGTACTGCGAATAGTAGGGCTTTTTATTTCTGCTTGCTTCACCCCACACCCAAGGGCTCGCAGATCACATGCACGGACACACATTATACAAAATGCTCCCTTAAATTAAAGGGAGGCGTCCTTATTATCTAGCCTTCCAGGTTTTGGTTAATCCAAACACTGTAGAATGTTGATGATATTAACACATAATTTGCAGAACTTCAGGCTGACAGCAGCAACAAAAAAAGAATAAAGAAGGGAAGTGGAAGTGACATAGCAGCCAAGGTCATGCGTATGCTAAGTTATCCTATGTTAAAGGACTGAATGATAGAAAAAAAATATCAGCTTAGACAAAGCTGATTAATGTGAAGCTACCAGTAATTCATTAGATTAGGAAATATTTGTAGAACACCATGTACTCTACTGTGATACTGAAATTGCAGGGAGAGCATAAGATATAAATAAGTATTACCTGCAACAGTGATGTCAAAAATATGTTTATATGTTTTTTTGGAAATACTAACCTCCATCCTTTTGGAAAGCTTTGTTAGGGGCAAATTCTGATCTGCAGTCTATGCCATTGCACATTTAAGAGGTTATGGAAAGCATAAGAGTGCAGATTAGTTTGACCCTTTGTGTTTTCCCTTCTGTGAGATGAAAATACATTAGCTCTGAAAATTGTTTAAATCCAGTTGCAGCAATTGCTTAATCAGAAAAGCACTTTTCTCTGATGAACTAGTTGTTAGAAGCAATACTTCCAAACAGTCAATAAAAAAACAGAGCCAAATGCCTCTGTAGTGATGTTAATCCTTGGCTCTCACACTATGTCCCTACAGTAAAGTGCCTTGCAACTAATTATGCAGCCTACAACCCCCACAGCAGATCTGAGCCATTAGGGATGATTATAACTGTGTGCTGAAGCTCTCATCAGGTGATGCACTTCTACCATCTGCATCACCACCCCGCATAGCTATTCTGGAGCTACTGTCTTATCATTACAAGGTCATGTACACTAGATGTAACAGAATTCTTACAAAATTCTGAATTTTTGTGGAATGTGCCTCTTCTGTGTATAATGAAGAGATATTATATCTCCAAGAATAAAAATGGAGTTTCTTTGTCCTGATGGAAGATTCTGCCTTGAATTTAGGAAGGAGTGATCAACACTTTCAGTGCTCCAAGTTAGAACATCCTGAAAATTCCAGTAGTCTTGGATTAGTTACTTGGGCTAGTGACCAGTATCAGAGGCAATTCTGACTCTGCCTGCAGTTCTCTGTGTTAACACCACAGAGCATGAAAGAAAATGGAGAATACTACTTTGATAGTCTTGCACAGTAGCACAGGGCTGCTAGGAAGGTAATAGTTTTTGTTTTTCCTTAGAGTTTGGGCTCCTCCTAAGGCACTTCTGCTAATAATCTTGAGCACAATAGGTTTTATTTTAGAGAAGCAAAGATTATTTCCTCCTAATATTCATAATTAAAGACAAAGAACATTCCTTTCTGTCTACACACTGAGTTATTATGCAATGGTAAATTATCTATATCTTCATTATTTTTTATTGTGCATTGGGCTGCCTAAGAGCCTGTGTCACACACCAACACCCCACTGTGCTAGGCATTGTACAAACAATGAGCTAAAAAGACTGTCTTGGTGCCAAAGAGCCTTTCAGCTGAATATTGTGGTTCAGAGCAAATGAAAGAGGAGCCAAATGTAAAGTTCAGCTGTATGAGTGAGCACAGTCTCAGCTAGTTCCCATGTCATTTCTGTATGTCCTGTTTTCTCTCACTTCTCTTTTGCAGATTTGTGGTGAACCTTGTCATTTCACAGCAGAGTCACAGTAATCTGAGGAAATGTGAGTACAAGCAGAAAAAATCCTTGGCAATGTCTGGTTTTGTCACATTAACATTTTTTTTTTTTTCAAAGGAATCACAGGATTAAGAAAAAAAAAAAAAGTTCAGAGGAAGAAAAATATTTCCACTGAAAAGGCAGTCTTTAGTGATTTTCCACATATCTGGCAACAATTAGGTAATGATGTAGAAGTAATTGAATAGTCCCACGATGCTCCTCTCCTATTCCTTTTTGAGCATGCAAGCTCCTGAATCTAAATGTTTGCCAGTGCTCTGAGAGATGTGTACACGCTTAGCCAGGCTGTGTCATCACTGAAGCCAGCACAAGAGAATCGAAGTGGACCTGGAACTGCCCTGATCAAATAACTTGCAGTCAAGAGTGGACGGTGGATAATGTAGAGAGGGCATCAAGCTGGTCATTGGTGCTCTATAGCCTCCAGCAGGGATCCTCTGCTTTCTAAAGCTTTTAAAAATAACTTTGTACAAATTCAAAAGAGAGAATGAAGTATGTTTGCCAGTACTGCCATACTGCATGTTTGCAAGTGTTAAGTGCAATCTGTGGTATGCTTATACTGTTACAATTGCACTAGGTGTCATGGAATTAACTATGACATGCTGCGGCATATAGCGAAGGAAAAACAAGATATTAAAGAAATATATACAAGGTTTTAGATTCTTGGCAGAGGGAGGGTTGTTTGGTTGGTTGTTTTTCACAATGTACACATAACAACTGCTGGAGAGGTCCCTGTCACTAATTTTCTAAGCAACGATCACCTGACTTGTGGTGAGCCAGTTCAGGAGCTAAACTGTCAGAAAGCTGCTGCGGCTGAGCCCAAAGGAGGTCCCTGGGCCCAGGCAGGGGTGTGGGTAGGGGCTCCTCATCCCAGTGAGGCTCCTCACTCAGTCCATCAAGCAAGGCTGGTCCTTGAGGCCCTAATACATGTGTGATTCTATCACCTGTTAGAAGTCTGCACTTTAAAAATCCATTCTTTTAAGCGATTCATACAAATAAACACGTCACAAACTCATGATTTGGAATATCTGGGGATATCGGGGGCTAGGTCTTCCAGAAAAGGAGGGATAGCTCATGCTATGGAGATGATTCTAAGGTTAACGCTCTACCATTTACAATGGAAGTAGATAATTTAAACAACTTTCTCGCAGTACTTTTGGTATGCTTTGGTGTGCTGAAACCACAGTTTTGACTCCTTGTAGCTATTGCCTGAAGGGACATTCCAGCGTGCTGCTGGTGGAGATAACATGATTCAAGTTAAAAAGAAAGTAAGACATTGGAAATACTTTGCAGATAATACCTTGATCTGCAGTTCAGCTGCTCTGAGAGATGTCATCCATCTCATACTTTTATTGGTTTAATGCTTAAGTTCTATTCTCCTTTTAATAGGTGCAGGCTGTAAATGGATTTTTGCTCTTTTGAAATGAACTGAAAATAAAATCAGACATGACTCTCTGTGCTAAAGCTCAGTCCTGTATTCCATATTATACTGATACAGAACATATGCAGAAAAAAAAAAAGGGCGTGGATTTTTTTTTTTTTTTATCATCAATGTTTATTTCGTAGTGAACTTTCAGAGAAATTTGGGGTAAAACTACAAAGCTCAAGTTGAAGAAAAATCCAAATTGTTTAGTAATGAGCAGATAGAGAAACTGTTTGCATGATATTTGATGTTATTTTCACCTAGAGTTTAAAGGTTAATAAGGAATGAAAACTACAGAAATAGTAAGCAGTGACATATAAAGCTGAAGTATTTTCCTATTTGTAGCTTTTGATTTCTATGTTATTGGCCTAAGATAGGTTAATAAAAATCATTTAAAACTCGAGTGAGTTTATAGTAATTGAATCTGGTAAAATTAAACCTATTAAAAAACTTTATTAGGGCTATTTGTAAAAACCATATACTTCTATATGTACTATAAGTACTGGCCTAAATGACAACTGCAAATGTGGTTCTAAGAAAACATAAAGTACTTGTAATAACTTTTAAAACTTTAATTAAACATACTCTTACCTATAAGGACATATTTGTAACCAGATATCTTTGGACACCTTAATGCATAAATATTTTCACGTCATTTACTTTATATTGAACTAAACAATGAATGAAGCCAATAGCATATGCTGAGTGTTGTACACAGGTACTCAGCTGATAGTTCCTGTAGTATATGGTATGGTTTATGATTACAAAAAGCAGATACTCTTATTCAGCAGATATTATCAACCGCAGATACCCTTAGCAATGGCTTCATCACCCCTCAAATTTTAAGAGCAAAAATATGAATGGAATGAATGCAAAGTATTGGGGGTTTCTTCCTTTTTTTTTTGTTTTTTTTTTTTGTTTTTTTTTTTGTTTTTGTTTTTGTTTTTTAAACATCTCTGAGGGATGATTAATTTTGAACACAGCTAATATCTGTCGGTCTATTTTTAATTCTGAAGTGTTTAGTAATTTGCAAGAGAAACATATAAAACCCAGTCAGGATATCAGATAGGTCTAAATAAGAGAATTTGGCGTCCCCTATGGCTGTCACCAGAACAGAAAGGACTCTGAGTGAAAGGTGAGGAAAGGTATATCTGGAAATACTCTCTGGATCATGAAGACAAAGGCATAGATATTAACCTTCGTATGTACCCAGACTATCCCTTCTCCTGATAAAAAGCTACCAGGCTGGCATAAAATAATGTCTGCATGATGTTGGTGGCAGTTTAAAGTTCTTCGACTAGTGTTTGATTAAAAATTGGTGGCTTTTTTTTTTTTTTTTCACTCTATGTGAGAAGGGCATGAACTCCCACACCTTAATTTTCCAGTATGCCATTGTGTCTACCACAGCTCATTAAAGTTACTCATCTGTATGCTCTTAACCTCTGTGGGACATCAGATGATGTTTCAGAGACAAATCTCAAGTATTTTGTTTTTAAATTGGTTTAGTTTCTTGTCATGCGTGGAGTATTAAACATAGTGTGAGTGTGCCTCCAGTTATAATGTGGCAAACTGTGGGCTAAGTCCACGCAGCTGGGTAAAGCACACAGCCCGGCTGCCACAGCTCTCTGCTTCATGCATGTCACCTTGCTCCTCCAGAAGGAAAAAACCCTGCGGAGCTCCGTGATGTGGCAGCGTCTGGAGGCCTGGCTAGCTCCCAGCTAGCACCTCCGCAATTCCCCAGCAGCGCCCTGGCAGTGCCGTTTGACAGGGGCCCCAGCACTGGCCAGGAGCTGCTTAGCAATCTTCGCGAGTCTAGAGAAATGTCTAGCTCATGTTGCAAAAACCTGTCAGCTGTCTTTTTCTGTTTTCAAAACTCCCATCAGTAAGTTGTAGAGAGGCCTGTCAGCCAAAACTAAGATAGTTTGGCTGTGTGTTTTCATTTCACCTATTTAATTGGCTTGAAAGGAATAGGAGTATCTCATCTAAGGTACCCCTCTTGCTGTTGTTGATTCTTGGTGCTTTAAGACAAGTATAACAATATCTGATATTTTCCACAAAACTCAGTGCTTGAATAAAATCAATTATATGAGAATCTATTTTCATGAAAAAAAAAAAGTTTCTTTCCCTCATAAAGAGGAGGCACCGATTCATCTTCATCCCCTCTTAAGGATTTTAATAAAGGACAAAATTTCAAAGAACAAGAGTAGAATAAAATGTCCATTCTTGCCAAAACAAAAGGAAAACCAAAACCACATATCAAAAATTCTGAATTTGTATTTAAACATACAAATAACTGGATTGATATGGAAAGATTGTAGTTCTTGTCAAATCCTTCTCTGTTCTTACTGCCTCATAGTTTCAATTTCTCTTTTGGGATTTCTTATCCTATTGAAATGCCTGCAATCACTCTCTTAGCTAGAGCTCTCCATTCTTTTACCATTCTCTGTAATAGATCTTATTAAGCTTATTGACTTTTAGTCCAAGTAATGTTTTGGCAGTCCAATAGTTCTTTTTTTTTTTTTTTTTCCATAATATAGAAATGCCCACATTAATAAAACAAAGTCATTACAGAAAGTTTCCTAATATCTACCACTTTCCTCTGGTGTTATGTTCCTGTTGCAATGTTCCTGTTGGGTCCTCAGATTGACACTTCAATCTTCTTCTAACAGAATAGGGATGGGTTTACAGCAAGCTGTCAGCATCATGATGTCTTTACCAGGAGGATGATGATGTTCATGATGGAGGTTTGAGGCCTTGAGGCTATTTTCATGTCTCCTTATCACTGTTTGCTTCTTTCTCTCTGTCTCCCAGATAAAGTTTGAAGTTATCAATAGCTTCTCCCAGTTTCAGCTGAGAGAAAAGGCACCAGTTGCACTGTGATTTCCTTGACTGATCAGACTTCACTGTGTATGGCAGTCATGGAGGTTCAGCAGGAGCAGGCTGCAGTCCCTGAGAAGCCAGCCACTTGTTCAAACAACCTAAAACCAGCTCAGGTCAAGGCAAGCCCAGACCATCCTCAGGATCCTGCAATTTGTATAGTGCCTATTTGATCTTTTGCTAATAATGCTAACAATCAAATCTCCTGGGCTAAATACTCAGGTCTCACAAATGGCTGAACTACTTGACTGAATATGTTGAAGGCAAAGTAGGAAAACGACATCAAGTGCCAAAGACTATGAAAACAATGATTAAATCTTGTATGGGAAGCCCTAGAAATAGCTCACAAAAGTTGAAACAAAAGAGAAATTCTTTGCATTTTTCTGCACTCATTTTTGACGTGGACTCACAAAAACATACAGATCTCAAGAGCACAATTCTTATCTGAACATAAAAGCAATAAGCTAAAATATTTAAATATGTAAAACAGAACTGCTGCATGCCAAAGACTTAAAGGTTTAGAAAAAAAAATCTTTTGCCAACCACCTCTTTTTTTCAGTTAGAATCATAGAATCATAGAATGCTTGAGGTTGGAAGGGACCTCTAGAGATCATCTAGTCCAACCCCCCCTGCACACGCAGGGTCACCTACAGCAGGTGGCTCAGGGCTGCGTCCAAGCGGGTTTGGAAGATCTCCAGAGAAGGAGACTCCACAACCTCCCTGGGCAGCCTGTGCCAGGGCTCTGTCACCCTCACTGGCAAGACATTTTTCCTTAAGTTCCTGTGGAACTTTTGGTGTTTCAGTTCACACACCTTTCATTAGTTTTATGGGCTTTCTCTTGGAGAACCTTTCGGCCACCCCTGAGACCTGTTTCTGAGCCTATTTCTTGGTTCAGGCAGGCTTCCTCCTCTGCTTAGCATCTGTTAATGTCTGCATGCACTACATATTTCCCTCTTTTACTCTCTTTGCAATACCATCCATAGATCCATATGATCCTAACAATTTGCTACTTTGCTGCTGATAGCTGCATCCTCTTTTATAGCAAAGACAACATGCAGTACTCAAGCAGCAAGTGAGACACAAATTACATTCATACATCTCAGGAAGGTGGATGTACACATGTTAATATAAATAGGAAAACAAAACAAAACAAAACAAAACAAAACAAAACAAAAAAAGTCAAATTGCTTGAAAAGATCAGTACGGTCAGTTACCAAAATAGTACTTGTTCCAGTGGCAGAGAGATGCAATGCCTGAGCCCATAATGGTACATCTATGTGTTCTCTTTAACCTTGAACTTGAATACATAATTCCATAACCTTCCTACTGCAGACCCAGCACCTCAAACAGGGAAATTCAGGCTTAAGAAAGGACATCTGACTATGTCCTTAAATTTGTATGTACCTTACAGTTAATCTGTCTGGTTAGTTAGCTGTCCAATAAAGTAACATCACTTTTTTTTTGTTACATATTCCTTTTTTCCACAATTATTGTTTCAGAAAGAAGCTTGAATATATATTTTTTCTAGTGTTTGTTCTTGGATGGCCTTAATACCAATAACTAAGATTAAATTAAATTACCCACTTCTGTTCTGAAAAAAATATGTTATTGAAAGTGGCATAAAACATGGAACTTACGTTGTTCCTGCAAAAAGAAATCCAAGACTTGTACACATGAAATCTTTAACAGGCTCCAAATTTTCAGCATATCTTAGAAAGTAGAAATGCAATGATGTTTGCCACAGTAACTTAAGTGCTTTCTCTTCTTGCAATATAAAAGTGATAGAATGTAGTTTGGACAACATATGGGAGTGGTTGGGAGAGGAAAATGTACAAATTTCATTTTAGAAAATAAGAATTTAGGTTTTAGATTCCACAAGCATTCAGGAATGTGTCTTTGTCGTTTATTTCTTTTTCATTTTATGTCTTTTTTTTTTTTTTTTTTAATAGCTCACAAGTAGTCATCAATATTTCGTATTCATTCCTTTGGATAATCCTCCAGGTTTATCACCAAGTTCCAAAACTTCAGACCTTTCTAGTAAAGCTTAGTGGCCTGTCTTTAGTTGCCTGGAAAGACTAGTAAGTGAGCTCGTAGCTGAAGGACCCATTTTAGGTATAATTAGGAAGGTCCCATTAATGAGACTGATAAGGCACAACAAAGCAGTCTTAGCTTTCCTTCTTTGGCCCGTTTCAAAGCCCTAAGAAGGCAGGACTGGTGTTACTTTTCCAATCAAGGATGATGCTGAGACATATGGGGTGATTATTACTGCTGATAGGATATTTCTGATCTGTTCCACAGCAAGCAGAAACCATAAGACCGGAGAGGCACCTTTCCCATCACCATCCTTTCCTTTTCTCCATTTTCTGTTTGTGGCATTAATGACCTCTTTGCAGTTTGTCATCATGGAGAGGCAGATTTCATTTCTGCCTTCACTGCTAAGGAGTCCTGAGCATATATGGAAAATGTCTTTTTATCCATGTCATCCCTAACATGAGGTAAAGATTTTTGCCTACCACCAATATATTCAGTAGCAGAGAAACAAATAATGCTTGGATATTTGTTACAGTAGCATGAGATTTCCTGAAAGGGAACATGTCCAAAAAAAAATGAGGGTTAGCAATATACTTGTCTTCTGAGTGAAGTGTGCTTCAATAAATACAAATTGTCCAAATCTAGTCTATCTGTTGTTGCTTTTTAATAACTTTGTGAAAGTCATTTCCAGAAGCATAGCAAATACTATTAAAGATGTAAGACAAGGATTTAGTAGGGATTCAAAGTTTGTATTATAAACTATTTGAGATCTTGTCATGTACCAAAAGACACAATGCAAAACTCATGCATATCATACAGAAGATGACAAAACTGCAGGGAAATTTATGAGAAAAAAAAAAGAAGGTGTCTTAATGTTTAGTCAGGAGTATATGATATATATTTTATCAGAAGTATAACCTTTTAATCACAGAGCATAAGAATGCAAAAATAAGGATTTTTTTACAGGTACCATCTATATAACACTGTCTAAATAATGTCTAAGGATATCCATGCCTACTGCCATTGGTCAAATGCAATGGTATTCAATAGTCTGAAATCTAAATGATCAACAGTTAGTACTGTACAGTTTAGATAGACACCTCTTAGACACGTTACTCCTTTTCAAGAGGAAAAAAAAAATGCTTGCAATGTAAAAGGCAGCTTTTGGGAAATAACAAGAGAAGCCTTGGTTCAGTATAAATCTAGGCTGATTGTTATAAAAAATGCCCCATTTCAGGACTTAAATTGAATTTGAATGTGTTTTTCTTTTGCAATCTTTCTCTTTTTCTCCCCTTTAATGTAATACCTAAATTTCTGACTCTTCTGAAAGAAAAAAGCCCTTAGAACATCTTTTGGTAATTGTTATTTAGTGTCCATGACTCGCACACAGTATATCTGACATTCCAGTCTCCTTTGATTTGTTCAACTACCAGAGAAGAAAACAGGAAAAAAAAAAAAAAAAAAAAAAAATTTTTTAATTAAGGAGTTATTAGTATGTGGAAAACTATTTTTTTTCTGAAACGTCAGTAAAGTTCAAAATGTAGGAGGACATAGGGAAGAAGTGTCTACATTTCTGGAAGGGGAATTTTTGTGGTTTATAATATGTGTTATAAGCTTTATTTTGGGTCATTTAATAAATAGACTGAATTTAGTATCTGGGTGACTCTATTAAAATAGTTGTATTAGTGGAGAATTTGAATAATAGAGTATAGCAAGCATGACTGTTGCAAGTACCAGTGGCAGCAGGCATTAGTATGCATAGCATGCTTGTTGGTTTCCTAGAGGTGCCTTACCTATCCAGTGTAATTTGTTATGGTTAGGAAGCAGATGCACTCCTTATTTTGTTTGCAAAGCAACAACTTTTTTTTCTTTCCCTATATATGAATAGATTTAGCTCTCAGCCAAGATTTCAGGCATTATATTGGCTACTTTACAACTCCAGATGTGCACATGAGACAGATCTCTGTGAAACTCTTACCACAACAACCATTCTTTCAACAAAGATACTTGGCACTCCTTCACAGTTATATTGAGAAATGGGTGAGCCTAGCTGACTAAAATATGAAAAATTAATCCATTTATGTAAATAACTGTGATGAGAAAAAATTGTTAAAAGCAATATATAATGTGAGACTAAAAGAAAGGCTGAGAAAAGACTTCCTAATGATGATACAGCTTTCATATTTCTGTAAGAGTTTCATAAACACAGTAGAAAGAGTATTATTTGTGTTTGCCTAGAACACAGACCAACGCCAATGAAAGTTGAAAAAGACATGGAGAGTATGAATATGCATCACTCTAGGCCAGGGAGAGAATTTTAACAACATGAGAGACCATGAAATTTTCAGAAAAAAAAAAAAGAAAGAAAATGACAATTGAGATTTTTAATTCTTTTATTTTAATAAGTATCTAAGGAGTAAAGCATGTGGGAAACTGTTTCCATGTGCAACTATGCAAAAAAAAAAAAAAAAAAAGGCAACTTGGAAATATTGAAATTATTTTAGTCAATACTATAAAGTTTTACTATCTGACTCTGCACTTAACTCTCTAGTAACCTATTATCACACACAAAAAAAAAAAAAAAAGATCCTTCTCAATAGAGAAGAATAGAGTAAAAACAAATGGAAAGACCCATTCATTATCATATTTTATTGACTGCTATGAGCTTTTCCATGTAAAATACAGGCCTCATGGTAGGAAAAAAAGTTGTAAGATATTCAAGATTTCATATTGCTCATATAAATATAGAAAGTATTATCTCTTATCTCCTCCATTACTATAAAATTTTTAATTTCTGTTTTGACAATTCATTTTTATAATTACAGGAACTCTAGAATATTCTACCCAGGCTCACATGAGATATATAGAGAAGGTCTTGAGCATCCTTTTTCTTTGAATTCCACTTCAGTCATATTTTTGGTATGCAATGATAAGCAAACACATTAGCTATCAACTTACATTAAAATTTCAGTAGACAACTAAACTCTTGAACTGATCTGAAAATTCTAATATTCTAAAACTTCATTTTATCATTTATTAAATATACCCTAAATAATTTTCCCAGAGATTGCTGCAATGTACTTGGCATCTGCAAAATCAGCGTTCTTGTATCAGATATAATTTCTCTCTGTGCAGAAGTTAGTGCATATTAGGAATTATTGCCACAAAGTTTTCAGCCAACAGCTATTACATACAATGTACACATCAGGATTAAAAAAAAATAAAAATAAAAAAGATTTTTAAAATGATACTGATTCATTGAGTATTATTTTAAAGAATGAGATATGATTCCATACATTTATATGCCTGATTGCTTGATATTTTCCTGACATAATATTTATGTCTGGTTTTCAGACTTCTTTTCTGTCCAGCTGTTCACGTTATACATAAAACAAGTAAATATCATGAAACAGTTACTGAAATATCTTTAAATTATCTTAGGAAAGATTAAGGTGTGACTTGCCAAGAGAGGAACAGATGTCTTTATCGAATTATTCTCCTGCCACAAAGATTATTTGCTCTCTTGAGAAACAAGGAAGTCACTGGAGCTATGATCATTCCCTGGTGCTGCTCACTGAATATAATTATAGGGAACCTTCTAAAAATGAGGACACAGTCTTTTATAGTTCTATTATTTTCTCTCTAGTGATAGTTGAGTATCTCAATCATTCCCCCATATACATCTGAGAAAACTCTTCATAGATTACCTGCAAATCCTTCATCACCTTTTTCCAATCAGAATAAAATTCTCAAAACTCCTAACAACGTACTATAAGGAGCCCACCCTGCACTTTGTTAGAAACTCATGGACAATTTTGTAGTTATGAATCAAGCTATTCCTCCACCAGCAAGCAAGTACAGCATTTTCCTTTCCTGCTCTTGGAGTTTTCTTTCCTGCTCTTGGAGCTAAGCAATCTGTTATGCCTCAGCTGTTAATTTGAATTAGTCTCTGTAACTATATTTCATACATATAAACATATTTGATACTTAAGAGAATGGGTGTGAACGTGTTGCCTAACTTAACTGACATTTCATTCCAGGGTTGCTTTAAATAGTCTCAAGGGGAGATCTAAATTGCCTTAAGGCCAAAGCTTTCCTGTCTGCTCTTGGCAATCCTAATCTACTTTTGGAGAGCTCTACAGAGATGAAACTATGCTTACTCTCCAATGCACAAGAAAAAATACTGTAAATCTTAGCTTTTTCAGAGAAATCTTTTGGTACAGTACCTATTGTACCAAAATCAAATAAAACAAACAAAAATTTGACTAGAAGAGCTGAAGGAACAGTACAAAAAAAGAAGATGAGAACATATTAGCATAACGAAACATTAAATGTTTATTGCTGATTTTAGCAAATACCATTCTCCTCAGAGGGTTTTCAAGTACAGAATCACAGAGAAGGTGGGTTGATGCCATTTCTGGAGATCACCAGGTTCAATCCCATGCTCAAAGCAGAGTCAGCTAGATCAAGATGCTCATGGCTGTGTCTGGTTGGGTTTTGACTGTTCTTCAAGGATGCAGACTGCACAGCCTCTCTGGAGAACCTTTCCCAGTGCTTGACAACTCTTACTCTAAAGAAGGTTTTTCTTTAGTTTAAATGGAATTTCCTGTGTTTCTGTTTGTGTCCATTGCCTCATCTTGTTACTGAACATCACTAAGATTCTGAATATATCTTCTTTATTTCTCCCCAAGAGGTGTTTACAAACATTAAGATCCCGCCTGAGCCTTCGTCAGGCTGAACAGTCCCGGGTCTCTCAGCACCAGTCCCTTAATCATATTTGTGACTCTTTTTTGGATCCACTCATATCTCTCATTCACAGGGGAGTCCAGAACTGCATCCAGCACTCCAGGTATGGCCTCACCAGTGATGATGAGTGGGCAAAGATCACTTCTCTGCTCTGCTGGCAATGCTCTTTCTAACACAGCCAAGGAAAGTGTTGGCCTTCTTTGACATAAGGGTGCACTGCTAGCTGATGTTCAACTTGTCTGCCAAGATCCTCAGGTCTTTTTCTGGTAAGCTGCTTGCCAATTGTTTGGCAGCTTTGTATATTGGTGTGACACTTGACTTGTTGAACAAATACTATCAAGGATAGAAAAGAAATAGAAAAATATGTTTATTCAGAATTACTTATTTTCATTTCACTGTGTAATTTCATTTTGATGTTCAATTCTTTTAAACTTTCCAAATGTATTTGACAAAGTAAATGAAAATTACATAGTAATAATAAGGTATATGATAAATATAGGTTACATCCCAGCCTAAGATGCATCACAATGCAGATCTGTAAAGGGGCGAAAGATGCTTCCTGAAGATTTCTAGAAAATCTTGAGTTTATTATCCAGTAGGCTTTATGTTCAAATTCATGGTGAAGAGCACTAGAGGTTCAGCAGGCAGAGATTCATCCCTTTTCAGATGAAGAGAAGAATAAGGCATTAAATCTACTGATTAAAGCTGCTTCACATATTTGCATGCTGCATGTAATGTATATATTATGTTGCATGGCAGCTGCATGCCTCCATGTAACTTGGACTGATCATTTTGCTTTGCATGTTATGATTGGAATGAGAAAGACATGCTTTTAGAATTTGAAGAAGTATGTAATTGAAGTCCTGTAATTGTTTAAAATGTATTGTAACTCCTAGGTTGCTTTAATGATTGCTTTTTGTTGTTGTTTGCTACCATGAAGTTCAACATTTTCTAACTATTCACTCAGTGACAGTTCAGAACAGGAAATATAAAGAGCAGAGAGGAAAGAGCAATTCTTGTAGTCTTATGTTATCTTGCTCAATTCAGTTCTTCATCTGTTATACCTATCATTCTGGAATATGTGACAATTCTTTTGTTCTTTCCACAGGTTTCTTGCTCATCATACAGGATGTTCTTATTAATTTTATCTGGAAAAAAAAAAAAAACACTTCTTTTTTCTTAATAATGCTGAGTTCTGGGTGGCAGATATTAAATGACATATAGGATATGTCTATATCATAGTTACTGGTATGTAGGCATTGTAGTCACTGCTAATTACCTTGCTAATTATGTTGTAGTAACATTCAGGCAACTCTGCCAGAGATGCATAAATACTTTGGCAGCATGATGAAGGGAAAAGATAACCCAAGTTGGACTGACATATCTGTAGCATTTTAAAATGAGATGAGTATTTGGAAAAACTATATCACACTGACTTTAGGTAGATTTATTGCTACCTGACACTCAATGATTAATGAAGGACTTGCTTCTGCCCTTTCTCAAACAGATGCACAAAGTGAATACGTAGGGCTATGCCTCATACTTCGTGAAGAAACACAATTACTATTCTTGCAGTTGAGGATTATCTACTCTTGGTGGCTTTCCACAGATGATATAAATACATGAAGAAAAGATAGTTCCATAGCCTTATAATGATGGTGTCATATAAAAGCAAAGTTTATTTTTTTATTAAGTCCTCACTTTTCAAAGTTACTGTAGAAAATGTTATGGGAGTTATCACTCTCATTTGCTGAGATTTATTCTTTTTGCAGTAATAGAGAATGCTAATAGAGGAACATCTATAGCTACATCTCGGTACCCATACGGAAACATGAAATAAGCAAGAGCTCACCAAGACAAAAGTATAAATTTTATATAAGGTTTCAGAAATGCATATGATCTCTCTGTAAATGGATGTTGAGGTCATAACTCATTATTGCAGAAGTTATCTTATTTTTCTGATATTTCTTGGCACCATTTTTTTCATATCTTTAATACCAGTTTTATTTTTACTACCCATTTTTAATTGATGATAAATTTTCTCTTAATTTTTTTTTGAATTAGTAGAAAGTGAAGCAATTTTAAGAATAAAACCATTCAATCCCATTCTGAATTTACTCTGTGTGTGGTCTGCAAGTGGTTTTGTCCCAGACATACGGTAAAGGAAAGATACGTGGATATATACTTTTTTTCCTTACAGACTTAAGTCCTCATGGTGATATGTCAGTTTTGTTGAATTGAAAATTGCAAGGATTTTTTTTGATTTCCCAACACTTATTTGCTTTCTCCTTTTTTTATTCGTTTACATAATCCCAGAAAAATTTACTCTCAAAATATGCGTATATACTTTCACTCTCAACTTTGACTTATCAATATATTTTGCTTTTCAATTCCTTATTTTTTTTAAATAACATAACAAACTGTAAAAGTTTCAAGTACAAAAATCCAAGTTACTGCTGATTTCCCAAGAAACCGAGACATTGTCTTATCACAAATCTAAAAATGGCATATAATATTTGGTATGCATGAGTCTCTAGCAAAACTCATTGCAAATCTGATCTTTCCAATTGTAGATCCCGGATTAATATTTTGAATTTTAAGAAGAGGATGCACTAACATCTATTCTAGCTTTGCCATTCACTTATTGCAGTGCCTCCCGTGCTTCTTCAGTTTGGTCCTCTAGCTTCACAAACCACTGTGCAACTCCTAACATCCTACTTGTCTCTTTCTCTGTTTCCTCAAACTAAAAACAGAGAAGAGAGGAATTAAAAATAATTGTTTGGACATCTCTTTCCTTCTTCATTTTTTAACATGCTTTAATTTACATACTTTATTTTCTTCAGTTTTGGTTGATTGGTTGATAAGGAAAGGAAAGGAGAGGAGAGGAGAGGAGAGGAGAGGAGAAAGGA
>VZSV01000009.1:13278269-13311458 GCA_013398735.1 Nothocercus julius | reverse complement strand
AAGGAAAGGAAAATGAGCAAGGAAAATTATATATATATATAAAATATATGTATATATATATTTTTTTTTAATTAAAGTTTTGATTTCTAGTAAGCATTTGGTGGCCCAGTTTCAACACACTGGTAAATCAGTCTCATGGTAATATTTAAGACATTAATAAGTTTCAAAATAATAGTTTAATCAAGCACTCTTGGCACGATATTTAAAATGGATCTGTCTAGCAAACAGAGCACTGTCTCCTTCCTTCCTTGCAAGTTCTGACATAACATATCAAGGAAATAAGAAAAATGTTTTAATTTCAGTAAATACTTCCGAAAAAAATCTGACCAAGAAATTACAGTGTTGGCTCACCACTGAATTCCTGATGCAAGACACAGATAATCCCAGAGCACCTGATGACTAAGCAGAATCTAGGCCTTGACCATCAGTTTTGGAGTCTATAGGCACTAGCATATCATATACATGCATAATGGAAGAAAGCTGTTTCAAGGTTCAGTACAGTTTAATTCTTCAGTAGGCCAATGCTAATATTGGACAAACCGGTTTTGTGCAGAATTGGTAAACAAGGTGTTGCTTTTAGTTAAGGAACAAAGAGTAGACATCACTATTCATAAGAAAAAAAACTAACCCATTCTTAAAATATAATACTTCTCCTTAACCCTGGGAGTCACCTGTAAAACACTAGTTATAAGATGCATGTGTCATTAAGCTTCTGCATTAACTTTCTCCATTCTGAACTGATGAAATAATCCAAGAAAAATACCTGAGCTGTGGCTATTTCTACGTTTCTACGTCCATCCTGTTAACTTCTTGCTAAACCGGTTTAAGACGCCAGATCATTTTGTTGGCAAGGCAACCTTTCCTTTGTAAACTTCTTAGGGAAAATTATTGTCAGGAAAAAATGGTTTGAATAAGGAAGCACTATTAGTTAAAGGAAAGACCAAAATGCCTTTTTTTTTTTTTTTTTTTTTTTTCCAGATACTCTTTGGTGTTTTGTTCCAAAGTAAGATGACATTCAAAAGCCTCACCTAAAAATCAAACTGTGCTTTACATTTTTAGTCAGAATTAATTAGAGCTCATATCTCAACATCAGCTATCAACTGTACAAAGTCTGTTAATTGTAACAACATGTTAATTTAAGATTTCCTTGCTTCAATAATATATTGACTTTTGGACTTTAAAACTGAAATTGTTTTATCAAGACTGAGCAAAAAAGGTTGAAATCAGGTTTATAATGTCACTGGAAATTAATCAAAGAAGTTCTACTGTGACTTTAATCAGTAGAAGTGTCTATGTCCTTATTATTACCATTTCAGTTATTCAGAAAAACTGCATGGGAGGCAACAAAATAATTTTTTTAAGAGTTATTGTGTTAATAATGCAATTACATTATTAACAAATGGAAGCATTAAATAGTCCCTATCAGAACTTTATGTTTCTGAGCCTGAAAAATTCAGTACATTGAATTAAGAAGTAAATAATTGGAATATTCTTACTGGAAAATAATAATAAAAAAGAAAGTGTACCTGGGTTATTCTAAAATTCAGCATAAAAATAAAAAAAAAATGCATATAATTCTACATTATTTTTTGACTGAGTAGCTGTTAATGAGGGTGAAAGACACATCAGTCATTTCCCTTAAGTCTTCTAAAGCAAAGAGTCACAACCTGGTATTACATATACTACTAGGTATACACTGGGTCAAAACAATAGGAGAAAACTTTATACAGCATTCAGTTAAGCCTTCTTTTCTATCATTACTTTCTATACTACGACTGGCAAGAAGTAACGCAATCCCTTTCAAATTTTATGACATTTCTTCATATTTTCTCTCCTTCATTCAAGTAACCTAAATATGTAGTAGTAATAACAAAACTAGTATCTTTGGTGATAACAAAACAAATAACAGCTTGAAAAATCAACCCTGTTTATGTACTCCATATTCTTAGTACTTCAATAGGTAAAGTATGCTGGTGTTTACATGTATCATAGGATAGAGTGTGACTGCTAATATGCTAATATTTTAAAATAGAGTTCCCATTAAAGTCTTCAGAACAGGATCATTTTTCAGCAGTCTGATGGATCATCTTTTGCAAAGATCAGTTCAGATGGGACTAGTCCATTATTTATCATTTTCATATTAAAAAGCAATACCGGATACTATTCAGCTCACACCTAACAATGTGCCAACCAATCAAAATATTTTTTTCTGTCTCCATGACAACAATCATAAAGACAATACTGCAACAAGCCATCAAAATTCGTATGATATCATCAGGCTAACAATGTGTTGAAAAACATTTCTGTTGCCTCTAGCAACAAAAAGCTTCATTAAGTCCCATTCTTCCTTGGGAACTTACAAAGGCAAAATATTGAAGTAAAAACACTGGGAATAGAAGTGAACAGTCAAAAGGAAGGTGAAGTTAAACTTCAAATCTAATTTAACATATAGGTACCTGTATAGCAGTTGCTGCAACAGCTACCTAAATTTCAAGTTCCTAGTCACCAAAGTGGAATCCAAAAACATCAGATAGGTATCTGCATTTCACAGGCAGCCCAAAATGCACCTCAGAAAGCTTGTCTGTACAACATATTAAAATGATGTGTAGAGACAGACAGAAAACTCTAAGCAGATAGACACGAAGTTTCAAATCTTCTATAGATTCAATGCCTATCTTCAGGGTCAAAAAAAAACAAGTCCATGTACAACCCTAGAACATTTCCTGAAGGTAGCTTAGGCTTTCAAATAGGGATAGGAATAGTTGAAATAGAGATTTTTTGCCAGAAAGACAAATAGAGAGTATAAAAATATAGAAGAGTAAAAGTAGTGTGAGAACTGGAAATCTCTGTTCCTTGAACTTTGCATGTATGCAATGTCAAATAGTAATTAGACAAAAGAGACTAAGAATTTCTACTTGCTAAAATTGGATTACTTCTATTTTTCTATGTTTAAAATGCCAATGCTCTTATTATGTTCAGCAGCTGCAACTCCATTATGTGATGTGACAATTTCTCTTAGAAGGTATAAGCACATCTATTAGATCAAGGGATTTAAGTATTACCATGCCTTTCCTCTGCATACCTATGGGATTTAGAAGCTAGACACCTTGTGGCTTAGGCTAGGCATGAAGAAAATGAGAAATGCAGAAGTATTGGGAACTTTCAGGTAAAAAAACTTAAGCATATAGTGAGGTATTCAGGATGAGGCAGATGCTTAGGAAGAGTTTAATTTAATAATTTAAGAAGATACAGACACCTAAAGTCTATCTAAACTCATTATTATATTCTACTAAGAAGAAAACCTAAACGTTTAAACCTAAGTTGTTATTTCAGAAAGACCACTCACAAATTCAAATAACTAAGTCAACTATTCCACACATTCCAAGAAATAGCCTGTGTTTCACTTCCTTTTTGAATGAGTTTATGAATAAGTAGAGGTTTGCATGACCAATGCTAAAAAAATGTATTACCGAGTGACTTTCAGCACATATTTTCACAAAGAGTTCTCAGGAAGCACCACTAAATTAATGGAAACATGGACTGATCTGCAGTTATTTCTCCCTTCTAATTTCTGGCATTACTGCTGAAGCCACTGAATGACATAATAAAAAAACACAAAGAAGGTCCAGGTTTTAAGAGACACAGACGGACCAACCAAAATCAACACATTGCAGTTGAGGAAGATAAATTAGATCCTGATCTAGAAAAATATTTAAGAACTTTAGTTACTGTTCTTAAATAATTTATTATCTATTCTTTAGCATTTCACTGCTTCTTGGAAGGTTATACCTGTCCAGAAAGGGTGATTAAATATAACAAATATTAATGAAGTGTCCCTTGGCAAAGAGTGATTTAACAATTTTTGTCTCTTTGTAAAAATAAGAAGAAAAACACACTTTTAAAATCATTCATATTGGATCACTTTTGACATATTCTTAATGACTTTTAAATTGAAAATATGGTTTCAAATTCTGCTTCTCAGGCTATAGCACATTTTCAAGCTCACAGATTTTCAGCTAAGTCTTGCACAACCAATTTATAGTCAAAAGTAATTACAGTTACAAAAGATCAGATAACTGTGATTGAGTGGATGAACCATACACAGACACTGCCCATTAACATTCCTGTGTAATGCGGCTAGGAATGCCTGTAACAGATAACAGAGTTTTACAGAAAACAGTTGCTTGGGCTTGATCAGCCTGCAATTCAATAGACCAATTAAAGATTTGGGGTTCAATCAGAAGTGCTAATGATTACATGTGAGTGTTAATTGGTAGGAAAAGCCAGTCTGTAGGAAGCCTGTAGTAATCTCAGCAACACAGAAGTTAGAAGTTACGTCTTTTTTTTTTTTTTTTTTTTTGTGTGATTCAACATTAAGCCACCTAGATTACATGGCAGTCAGCAATATTTCAAGTCCAGCTGGCTTTAATAAGAGAACCTCAAATACCAAGCAGGCCAGGTCTAATGCTAGTGCATGCTATTAGAGAATGCCACCACCTTGTGCTGCAACAAGGACTTAGGAAGAGTCCTCACCCCTCCTAAATCTAGGATAGAGAATAAGGGAGTCTGTGCATTCACCTGATTGCATGGGGTGATGGGTCCTGAACAAAAGCATGTGAGTATTAGGAGAAGGAAGAGGGGAAAAAAGTATGTATGCCTGGAAACAGTACCTCTGCAGCTGTTTTCTTCCAGAATTACAGATATTCAGCAGTACATAAATAAGCCTAGTTAGAAAAAGGAAGATGGAGCTAGAGAGGCTGGATGATTGTAAAAGCTTGTAATGGCAAAGAAAGACATTTCCCAGGAGAAGTATTAGCTGTTTATTTAACTCTATAGCATGAGCTGTTGCAATAGAAACCCTAGTTCAATGAAATGACAGCATGCAGTTTTAGCAATTGATAATTACTCAGGATTCAAATCTGTAGAACAGATGACAGCCACAATTTGGAGCTGAAAAAAAATGGCTGAGAGCTGTGGGAGTCTAACCCATATGAAGTGTTTGGTCTGTGAATAGAGGTGTTACCTGGGGAGGGAGCACTCTTTCTATCACCTTGGAAAAGCACGCTTATAGGGACTTACGCTACTAGGCAAACAGCAACAAAATTATGACTTGCTATTTATGCTCATATGCTATATATGGAGAAAGTCAAAGTAACTAGAGCACTGAAAGTCTTCTACAGTCTCTGCAGAAGCCTGTGAAATCAAGGTAGTGTTGTTTTATTTTAAAATAGTTTTTTAAAACTGTTTTAGTTTTTAGTTTAAAAGCTTATTTTAAAAACTATTTTAAAATAAAATAACTTGAACTCATCAGGTACTAACATTACTAACAGGTGCTTCTGTTTTCAAATCTTACGAAGCCTGATGTTTTCACAGCTTTACCACATCATTTACCTCATCAGTTTGCCCAAACAATTTCCTTCAGTTTGGAAGTTTAGTTTCCTTTTCCTGTCCTTTATGAAAAAACTCTTCAACTAAAATTACTAGGTCTACTATTATTCTCTACTATTCTGTTGCGTTTAGGCAAAACTACACTTGCTTAAGGTAAGTGTACTCAAAATCCTTGTAAAATATGGACTCTCTTTACTAAATTCTGGTCTTAGCAACTTTGATTTAATTAACTTTAGTGCACGAGCCTTGGCATACTTTAAAATTACTTATAATAAGTTAATTCACTGGCTGTTATCAGGGGAATACCTCTCTATGTTATCCAGCATCTGATTTAGAAGTATATGACCTTACTGTAAATCGACTTTAATTCTGTTTTGTTTTTTCATTTGACAAAAACACACCTGTAAATTATTCACATATTAGTTGCTTAGAGCTCTTTTCTTCACTATTCTGTAACATCTTGTGCTCAAATGAGAGGACTGACTGTGAGGTGATATATTATGTCAAGTACTGATCTATCAAGGGCATACAAGGAACAACATTCATTTGGGTTTCTCCATCTTATTCATCATCTCATTAATGATCCCTCAAATTGTCTTTTGAAATCTGTGCTATTTGGAGGCTTTTTACACGTTAAGTCCTTATATAATCATTTTGAAGCATATGTGTTCTCGTTTAAAATAAATTAAAATATTTTGCTGTAGTTAAGAGGAAGTAGAATTAATTTGATTTAGATGGTACTAGTTTACTTGATGAGGTACTTTGAAATACTTTTCTAGGTTGTGTGATCTGTTTACAGAGCAGAACTTCCTTTGATTGTCCATTTTAATATTAGACCGACAATTTTCCAAAATAATTCCTTGATAGAAATGTCTCTTTCTTTTCTCTCACTTTGATGACTTTGGGTTTTTTTTTGTTTGTTTGCTTTTATATATACATATTTAACTTTGCTTTACTTTGTTAAGCTGCACAGCTCCTTCTTCCAGGAGTCTAAGAAGAGATGTTGGTACATTCTTTCCATCCTTCTCAATCTGATGTAAAACTTGGGATAGAAGACAGATGCCCATGATAAATGTGCATTGTTTATTGGAGGAATTAGACTTTTTTTTTTAATATATAATTAGGCAGATATTTGCTCTTCACCAAGCAAAACCAATTCTGCATAGAGATTTTTTTTTTTCATCTGAGCAAGTTTAAAAGAAATAGAGGTGAAAGACTTTATAGTGCATTATAAAATAAATGTCACAAGCATTGACTTATATGCACAACACATTAATTTACACCCTGGCAGCAAAAGCTGAATAAATTAACATTTTTAACAATGAATTTAAAGCATTCTAGCTATGCTCATAACATTGGATTTTAATTTATCTGAATTATAAACTCTGATCTGGACAATAACGGGAGAATCACTGTGTGTTGTTTAGCACCCGATGATACATTTTTTATTACATGTAGATATATCTGCTTAGTCATGTGATCTTTAGTCAGGAACTTATAAGATTTGTGACACTAAGAAAAATTTAATGTAAAAGATTTGCTGTATTGTTTCACAAAAACTCATGAGTTTGTCAGAACAGAAAGAGCAGGGCAAGAAGGTAAGAATATATGTAATTTATATATACACTGAAAATAGACTCTTTTGAATATTCTGTTTTATATTTGAATTATTAAAATGTTTTTTCCTTTAGAAAATACAATTATGTTCCTATCTAGTGTGTGTTGTAATGAAAAGCTTTCAAATTTGTTTTTTTTTTTTTTACTTCACTACATTTAAAAATGAGTTACAGTATTAGGAAAAAACAGAACTTGAAATAGTATGGGAAGAAGAGATTTATATCTTCAAAACAGCCTGTGAATGTGTTCAAAACCTATATATTCTTGCTTCTTGAAGCAGACTTCATATTCACTTTGTATCAAAATTAACCCCTTGGGTATCGGAGGCCCTTAAGGCAAATGACAACAAGCTGCTTTTACTCCTGCTAATCATCTGATTGAGAAAGTTATACAGTAGAATAGCCTTGGTTATAAGTCTTCAAACAGCACCACTGTAATTACTTAGCATGTTTCACACATGGGCTGTCTGTCTCTCCAGGGTACTTGTTCAGTTTTATTGTTCTCTGTAGTTCATAGGGTATACAGATATAAAAGAAGAAAGCAAACCATGTGGGGAAAGCAGTGAGTTTAAGTGTTAATGCTTCATAACACTCCATATTCTGAGAAATTCGCATTACAATTCTACAAGTGGCATGAACATTATTCAGAGTATTTGAAAAAAGACAGTGTTAAAGCCAGGAGTTGGGGGAGTTATCCAGAGGTGAAAAGTATGGCCAAGAAGGTATGTTTTCAGCATAACTTCTGTAATATAGCCAAATAAACTGGATAATGAATTAAGCTCTGGTAGCTGCAATAGCCTAAGATTATACCTATAATTAATTCTTTAGTATTTTAATGACTTCTGCTGTATTCCTCTTTGTAATTCTGTAATTCTAGTATGCTGCTGATATGGGTTATTATATTATTATTCTGCAGCGTTTACTCTAAGAGCTTATATTTATGTAACTGCATAAATCATGGTTTTACTGAGATCTGAATTATCACATCTGGAGGTAACCTTGGCCAAGGTGTTACTGAGTCATGAAACTGTAAGAATGCCTAAAATTGGCCCCTTTTGGCTCTGCCTACTGTGTCCTCTTAAATCTGTTTTTCTTGATCTACTATTAATTTCGCTAATACCTCCAGCATCCGTAAAAACTCAGACCGAATCTCCAAAATGCAACAACTTTTTTTCATAAAGGTTCATGAAAAGCAAAATCTGCCACTGTTTAGAATTGTGACTTGCCCTTTCTGCTTCAGAAGTGTGACTATTGAGTGACTAAGTGTGACTAAGAAAGTGACTATTTTCTATCCTGTCTTTGATTTGATGTGTGGGCAGGGGGTCATTGATTTTTATATGACACCATTAAAAACAAACAAAAAAACTCACCATGAGTTCGTCAAAGAAAACAAACTTGTATGCTACAGCAAAAAGCAAATATGCATTACAGGAAGGAGAGGGGAAAAAAATTATAATTCTTTTACTGTCTGATCCTTTCTACTTGCTCAAGAACAGATGTTTGGCTGCCTTATTGCATTTGCGCTTCTGATGTGCTAATTCAATGCTGGATTTTTCAGGACTAGATAGAGTTGAAGCTATCTATTCTTCTCTTACCTCTTCACCAATAACTCGTAGAAGATATGTACCTTTGAACAGGTTTTGAAGGCCCCAATTCCTTTCATGTAGCTCTCTAATCACAAAGCTCTCTCTCTCTCTCTCTCTCTCTCTCTCTCATGTAGCTCTCTCTTTCACGTTTATTGGGCTGACAAGTGAATACTTGAGTATTACTGTAAAATTATCTTGAGGTGGAAACAATAAGTTACAGTCAAAAGACTGTAAACAAAAGCTTTCTTTTGCTGAAAGGTAAGAAGTGATTGTGGAAGAATTGCTTTAAAAGGGGCAACTTAGAGGAAAAAAATGGGGCCTAACAGCAGTTTTGGCACTCCAGGAGCTTGCTCGGGGTGATACACAGCTGCCACTCCCAGGATGGCTGGTAGAGCCGGACTCTGCTCCTCCACGGTTCCCCAGGCACCACAATCTGCCCTCCCCGCAGCGGCAGAGAGGAGTAACGGAGGGTGGAGCGGAGTGAGGGCACCGCGGCCAAACTCTGCTGCACTCCCTGTGCTGGGCCGCTGATCAGCCGCACAGGAGCTGCCCAAGGGCAGATACACGACAACATGTCCGGTGCTGAGGCAGCCAGGGGGGCAAATCCCTCCTTTGGGATGAACTTTGCTTGAACTTTGCTCACTATAAGCTCATTACAATACCAAAACCCACCTCCATCCCAAAGTTACCCGCCTCCGAGGTACGAGCACTGCTCACTGAGCACGCGCTCTGGATTTTCCATTGACTGCACCTTTAAATGGAAGTGAGAATCTTTTTCTCCAATCAGTAACAATAATGACTATAGTCACTCAAGCTCCACCTAAGTGTAAGGAAAAAGGATAAAAAGTGAAGTAAAGAGGGAAAAAGGTTAGAGGGAAAATTCCATCGTAACTTCTGGGTCAGTCAGCAGGCTGAACCCTGTTCTTCCCCTCAGGTCAGGACATCGCTGGAGAAGACTCGAGACGGAGAGCCCTCTCCCATCTTCTGGGGTGAGTGATGATTGCACATTCACACATCAGAGCTGGCTAAAAACCCCACCCTGTAGTAGAGAATTTCCTGTACTGACATTCAAAACCTTCTTTGCAAATGTTTCATTTGAATAAATCATGCTATGTGTGAACTTGACTCCTTGTTTAGAAGGCGATTGGACCTACAGTGGACAGACTGTTCCAGAATCCAATACTGCCAAAGTTGGGCCTATAGCTAACGCGGTATTTGATATCTTGATATTTTTAAACTATTTCATCTCACTGTAGTCAACAGAAAAAAATTTTCTCCTTGCTGCTCTAGAATCAAAATGATATCAATAGGGACAACGGTTCATCATGCCTGTGCAACACCTATGTGAGGATCATTAGACGGTAGGTTAGAGGAGTAGTAGGTACTAGATTAGAATGTTCAAAAGAAGTTGATGTGATCATGTACACTCAGTGAAACTTAAGGCATATAACCAAAAGTACTACTGTGTTGAAAGATAAAGGTATATCTGGATTGCATATTGCTATCATGGAATGGTGGTGTTGGATTCACTACTATCTCCAAATATCTGTTTTCATTTCCTTGTTGATAAGGGGTGTTATGGACTGTGTTTTCAGTTGGTTTGACACTTTTCCTTGACAGTCTCTGGGTTTAACCAGAAATGAAAGTGCTTATCATTTAAAATCTGACAATCACTATGATATTTATTGCTGTATCACCTTGATGTTTTCCATGTTCCATGTTATCCCACATTGCCTCTTCAATGGGTGTAACATTTTCTCCTGACAGTCTCTGATTTAACTGGGCATGCAGCTAATCACCACTTTAAAATCTTATGTTGAGATATACATCATAATATTGTTCTATTACTTATAGTAGTTCATATCATTAGTAATTTTCAGTATGTTTTAATAAGAAGAATTAAAGTTAAAAATTGTTAAAGAGGGAAAAATATTCATAAAATAGAACACCAGATGTTTGAGGTTTGATCACTGACAAAGAAATGATCTGCATGTGTGTCTTCATAATTTGAAAATACTTTTTCTATCCTTATTACTTCACGGCTAACATCATATAAAAACAAAGAATACTCCAAAGGGCTGCATACTTCTTGGAAGACAGCATTATCATCACAGAACATGGAGCCCATACTGCTGAGAAAATTCATTTCACCACTGCTATATTCTACTGTTGTTGTTTACTCCAGCTTTTCATTTGCTGATTGTAATCCATGACTAAACACTACACCATGACTACTAATCTAAAGGATAACATAACACAAAAAATAAAGGCAACCCAAAAAGAAACTGGCATTGTTATTGATTAGAAGCTACTTACTTTGGATTTCAGAGATGGCTCTAACTACAAAGAGCTACAAGAAAACATTTTTTTGCTTTGTTTGAAAATGCCTTTTCAAATCTCCCAACTTGCCAGTATTTCCTGCTTCAGTAGGGTACTATTGACATTTGAAGTTTACCTGAAGAAAATAAAAATACTCATTTGACATTCCATTTTTATTTAGCAGATACTAACTATTTTTCATTCTATAGCTTTTAAAATATTTATCTATCTATCTAAAAACCTCATCATTTTGTTTGTAGAAGCTGTCGAAAATATTAAAAACTGAAAGTAGAAAAGCAGGTCCTTATAAAAATGTCAGAAATTGAGGTTTTGGAATGTAGCATTACTAATTATTTTCTATACAGTTACTCCTCCCGCAAGTAATTATTGTTTCCTATTTGATTTATTAAGGAACAAAATGGCCCAAACAGTTCATACTCTGCATTTACATGCTTCCAGAAGCGTCTTTTCTACTATCTAGAACTATTCTACAATCAAGAATAAAATACTGTCTATCAGATGACACAAGGTAACCTCATTTAGATTTTACATATTTAGCATTTACACATTTGTCTGATCTTCCTGATCATTTAGCCTTTTAAGGATAAAAGTTCTTTGGGACAAATAGTGAGCCTTGTTCTTTCATCCTAACCTAACACATTACACCAGATGATGGAAGGAAATGCCCTTTAATACTAGCATGAAAAAATATATTAGTGAACTTTTTTTTTAGCATGCTTCTTTTAAACTGCTGTGATCATGAATATATATATATATATATATGTCTTAGAAAAATCTGAATGAGAATCTCAATAAAACTCTATTTCAGAAAACAAAGAAACAATATTCTACTTAAATATACAAAATCTCCCTTCTTTCTGATTAAATGTATTGGCAAGAAGTTGCATGTGCACAACAGGAGCAGGTGGAAGGCATGATAACACTGCAATATTCCTAACCCCTTAATTTCATTATGCACATCTGCATCTATTTTTTTAAATGTTGTTTTTGTCAGGCTTCCTCTTTCTGAAAAAAATACTGATATGAATGACTTAGCTCATTTAATCAGTAGCTTTGTGAAGAATAGATTTGCAAATGACTTTGAACTGCACGTCCCTGCGGTATCAAGGCAGACAGGTGCCTCCATGTTGGGAGTTATTGAACTTTCCTGAACCCAGTCAGCTCATTTCTGGAACATATCCATGCTGTAATAGATATTAGAGCAGAAAAGGATCTGTTTAAGTCATCTAGTCCCACTCCTTGCCAGCATAAGTAGCAGTCCGTTACTCTACATGTTACAATTGATCTAGCCTAATTTAAAGAGAGCATGAATGTTCTTCTCTCTGGTTCCTCAATTTAGTTTTTCTCAGAGTGTGTGTTAGTTTTCATGTAGAATCTTTTTTTTTTTCTCTCTCTTACTTACACCTTACTATATCTGTCTGTCATACTTTACTCCAAATTTGAAAATGAAGACTTTTCTAACTCAGTGCCAAGACGTAGCTTGCCTTCACCCTCAGCTTAGTTCACTGAGTGAGGACGTGTTGTTACTCACTGTATCAAACCATGTGTCTGAAGAAATATGCTTTTCTGGTTAGTGGTGTAGTAATAAGTCTTTACCACCAGAAAAGTAGTCTCCAAGGGAAGAAAACTGCGGAAGGGTCTTTTATCTGTCTTAAAAAATTGTTTCTCATCTGAGTATCCTGAAACACATTCCATGATTGTTTCTACGCAGCAGGTGAAGTGTAAATAAAAGTACATCAAATAAATTATATTTGGGATATGACAGCCACTCTAGAGCCTAACTTAAGAGACAATGGAACCATAAGATGATGACTTTAAGATTTTTTATTATTATTATTTCATCTGCTGCCTAAGGGAAATATATAAATTTATTTAGGCACAAGAATAAATTTGTTTTTCTTCTTTTGGTCAATGATGATGGCCCCACAGGTGGTAGAAGAACAAAAATGATTCTGTTAAACTACTCAGAATTTGCAAAACACTTAAATTTATGTACAATTTTTCACAGAACTATACCTTCTATTTACTTTGCTTTTGTTTTTGATTTTTGATAAGTTTATCTCATGCAGAAAAGTTCTTAATCTTTTTTCTTTCTTCTCTCCCAGGTTTATGCAATTTGTTGATCTGTAGTCATCTCTTTCTCCTTTTCCCCTAAACACTGGCAATAAGACTGTTATTGCAAATAGCCTGAAGGAGCTGTTTTCTTACAACACCTTTCAATTTTGTCCAGAGAATGCTTTATTGTTTCTATAATGACACTGATTTTTCACTGGGTTTTAATGTTCCTCCTACACAGTTAATAGGTAGCTAAATTCTGCAGTAGATTGTTAACACCACAAGCTTTTCATTCTTTGTATTTCTTTTATCATTTACTCCTTGTTTTATTGGTTTGTTTGTTGTTTCAAGTACCTGGATTTTCAAGTATTGCTGACCCCATTTTCACTTGCTACTCGTTCTGGGCTATAGAGCTGAGAACTTAATAGAGGAAGAATGGACTGTATGTTTCAAACAAAAGCACAGAGTTAATCTGTCTCATATTTGGAATAAGCAAACATTTCTTCATTATAAATTCACTCAGTGGGTTTCAGCTCTCTGTAAAGTCAAATACAATCATTTCAAAAATAAGAATTGCTGCTTGAAAACTAACTCAGCATTCTGATGATTTTTGAGATCAATATTATTTCATAACCATTTAAAAGCATCTTTCAAAAGAAAAATAGACACACATTTATGTCTGCAGAGCGGACTTTTTAAGAACTGTGACTGAGAAACCGTTTGACTGGGAAAGAACACTGCAATTTACAGTTAACTCTAGGGGGATTGCACTAAATGATTTAGTCAGCCAATATATTCTTTCATAAAACCAATTAGCATATTATTACTTTGAAAAAAATGGTGGATGGGGCAAACTTACCCATCTTGCTTTCTGTTTGCAAGCAGAGATTTGTTTTACAAAATGCAGTCAGATTTGATCTACTTTCTGCTCCATGCTCACTCTTTGCTTAAATAATTAGTGGATTATTGCATCTGTTGAGGAATTTAAAATATAATGATGCAATAAAGTAAGCATTTATAATTGCTAGGTTTCATCTTCATTTAGATGAAGACTTACCATTCATTACAATTTGCCTCAGTATTTTAGTACTTACAAAGAATGTATGATATCCCTAGACAAGTATGGATGAGTTATTTGCACCACAAGTTAACCTGATATTTAGGTATTTAGAGATAACTTACTATGTAATTATGCAGACAATGAAATAAGGTTCTCTGCTTTTCCCAGAGGGATGAACCTTCTGAAAAAAATAAAGTAATGACAAATATCCAAATTTGTATTAAGCAAAACATAATCATAAGAATGGCAACAAGGAGAAAATGGCATAAGAAGATTTTTCTTTTTCTCCACATACTTCTTTGAACACTCAGAATTCTAGCCCAAATTAAGCAGATATAATTGCAGTTCCACAAGAAATTAATACAAATTAATAGACAAAATTCTGACTATAAGAATTGTCAACTGGGGGGAGGAGAGGGAGGCTGGAATTTCTGATTTTTAAACCTGAATTCTATATATTCATGAAAATGTCTGCATTACACTTTCCTGCTTACCTCACTCTCTTTCTCACGACTGCTAGCAGACCATAAACTTGGGATTTACATCTTGGGTGCACCCAAGAGTGCTGAGGGAACTGGCAGGGGTTATTGCTCAGCTGCTCTCCATCATCTTTGAGGGGTCATGGAGGGTGGGGGAGGTGCCTGAGGACTGGAAGAAAGCCAGTGTCACTCCAGTCTTCAAAAAGGGCAAGAGGGAGGACCCAGGAAACCACAGGCTGGTCAGCCTCACCTCCGTCTCTGGAAAGGTAATGGAGCAGCTCATCCTGGAGACCATCTCTAGGCATGTCAGCATTTTTGTCCTGGCAACAAATAAGGTGATCAGGAGTAGTCAGCATGGATTCACCAAGGGAAAGTCATGTTTGACAAACTTGATAGCCTTCTGTGATGAGGTGACTGGCTGGATGGACGATGGGAGAGCGATGGATGTTGTCTACCTTGACTTCAGCAAGGCTTTCAACAGAGTCTCCCACATTTTCATAGGAAATCTCTGGAAGTGTGGAGTGGCCGAGTGGACAGTTAAGTGGATTGAGGACTGACTGGATGGGAGAGCCCAGGGGGTGGTGATAAATGGGGATGAGTCTAGTTGGAGGCCTGTGGCCAGTGGTGTCCCGCAGGGGTCAGTACTGGGCCTGATGCTGTTCAATTTGTTCAGCAATGACTTGGACGAGGGCACAGCATGTACCCTCAGCAAGTTTGCAGATGATACCAAACTGGGTGGAGTGGCCAATGCTCCAGAGGGCTGTGCTGCCATTCAGAGAGACCTGGACAGGATGAAGAGTTGGGCAGAGAGGAACCTCATGAGGTTCAATAAGGACAAGTACAGAGTCCTGCACCTTAGGAAGAATAATCTCAGACACCAGTACAGATTAAGGGTTGACCTGCTGGAAAGCAGCTCTGCCGAGAAGGATCTGGGAGTCCTGGTTGACAAGAAGTTAACCATGAGACAGCAATGTGCCTTCGTGGCCAAGAAGCCCAATGAGATCCTGGCCTGCATCAGGAGGAGTGTTGCCAGCAGGTCAAGGGAGGGGATCCTGCCCCTCTGCTCAGCTCTGGTGAGGCTGCACCTGGAGTACTGGGGGCAGTTCTGGGCTCCCCAGTACAAGAGAGACGTGGAGCTTCTAGAGAGGGTCCAGTGTAGGGCGACAAAGATGACTAAGGGCCTGGAGCATCTATCGTGTGAGGAAAGACTAAGAGAGCTGAGCCTGTTTAGCCTAGAGAAGAGAAGACTGAGAGGAGATCTGATCAACATATACAAGTACCTGAGGGGTGAAAGTAGGGAGGATGGGGCCAAACTCTTCTCTGTGGTGGCCAGTGATAGGACAAGGGGTAGTGGGTACAAGCTGAAACACAGGAAGTTCCACCTCTATGGGAGGAAGAACTTCTTTCCTGTGAGGGTGACAGAGCCCTGGAACAAGCTGCCCAGAGGGGTTGTGGAGTCTCCTTCTCTGGAGATCTTCCAAACCCGCCTGGCTGCCACCCTGTGCCCCGTGCTCTGGGTGTCCCTGCTGGAGCGGGGGGTTGGACTAGATGATCTCTAAAGGTCCTTTCCAACCTTAACCATTCTGTGATTCTGTGATAAACTGTGCTCATGACACTAAAATGCATCTGTCTTGAAAGCCTTCACCTTAAGCAACCCGTTTTAATACTCAGGTTGCTCTAATAGGGTCTTGAAAGCTTCTAAAGGTGGAGATTGCATAACCTCTCTGTGGTCCTTTGTTTCTTTGCTTCACTGTCCTGATGGGAGAAATTTTTTTTTTTTTTTTTTTCCTTACAGCAAAGTCCTTGCTGCCAAGCCTGAACCTCTCTGGTCTCAATTTTTGTCTGTGGTCTCTAATCCCCCTGACATGCAGAGATCTAGTGATCTGTCTTCTCAATAAAGTCCTCAGAAGTATTTGACTCCTCCTCACAAGCTGTCTCAGGTCCAGGCTGAAAATTCAGCGGTATGAAGCCATTTTCCTCCACTGTGTCTCTTCCCATAATCATTTATTCTCAACCATTTCTGGATTTGGCTATGTGATAAGCAGGCATAATAAATAAAATAGAGGACCAGCATTTCTGTGGATGCTTTTGTGTTTCTGTCAACCAGAATTTCCTCTCACATGAGAAAGAAGATTGAACCTGAGCATATATCTTCTGATTATGCTTTAGTTATCATTCATCCATCTATATATACAGCAGTAGGGTGCCAAGTGCTAAATTGAATGAATTACTCAGCTGAACTTCTTATATTCCCCACTTCCCATGGGTAGAATAAGAATACATCTTTCTTAACTATGCTTTTTATGTTTCCATAAATTACAATGTCGTCAATTAGAGCCCAAGAAAGATTAGAGCATTTTTTTACAGCAGTAGGACAGCTTGAATCTGTAACTTGTGACCATTAATGAGTCATTATACAGACAACATTAGATATTTAGATTATTCTTTTAAACTTATACCCGGAGTTACATTGTAAGAATTGCTACATAGAAATTCCCAAGACAACAGAGCCTGAGTTTCCTACTCTCCAGGCTGTTTTTTTGTTGTTGTAGTAAGGATAGTCTTTCTCTAAGCAATTTATAAATTTTTGCACATTTTCACCTCAATCAAAATCCATGAAGAACATTTTCAGATGATCAGAACTACTTTTTTTTTTTTTTTTTCTTTTTTCCGGATAATTTACTTCTTTCTTAGTGGGAAGGGGCAGGGGGGCAGGAGAGGGGAATATCAGTGAACTGTAAGTAGAAGATCTGATGTGTGTTTCCTTAGGACATCTAGGATCATGAGGATTTGTTCCTGTAGACTGTTTTGGGGAGAGTTGCTTGTTTCCAGGTTTTGTTTCTAGCTGTTATGGACAAAAGCGGGTAGACAAATCAGGAAAGCACTATTCAAGAAAGAGTGAACACCTTCACAGATACTGATAGTCAAATTAACCCTTGCACACACACAAACACACCTACCTAAATATATGCATATTTTTATGTACATATATGTTAGTTGGATTCACCTTAACTCATTTTATATATGTGTGTGCATATAATGCATATATACATACATATACGTGCATATATATGTGTACATTCATTTTTAATTCTATTTGTTGTGCCTAAAATCTAGTTAGTA
The DNA here is from genome assembly GCA_013398735.1 of Nothocercus julius. Lineage (NCBI taxonomy): Eukaryota > Metazoa > Chordata > Aves > Tinamiformes > Tinamidae > Nothocercus > Nothocercus julius. The sequence goes on along the minus strand of VZSV01000009.1, from coordinate 13,293,811 downwards.
CCTGAATTTCCAGACTGGGAGATAGTACATATTTATCTGTAAAAGTGCTTAGCTACTAAAAAATATCTTCTAAAAGATATCTTCTGAAAATCTGTCCCTGAAGGAGCTCAAGGGTGAAGATCTGTGTCAAAAGGACATCAAAAGAAAACTGAAATTGCTTCTAAAAGTCATTCAGTCCCCACTCATTGACCCACAGATAAAACTGACAGCAAATATTACTTTTGTAATGAGTTGGACAATTTAGATCCATATGAAAATTCCTGTTAACATCTTGGCCACTGCACAAAAGAAACCCAGCACATCATTTTTATGAAAAGATATTAACCTTCACAGATCACTGAGTATAACTGTTTTTTTCTAATTAGGTATGTTTACCAAAACCAACAAATCCAAGCTGCTTTCAGATGACTCAGCAGAAATGCATTTTTCAATAGCGCTATATTGATTTTGACTATTTTCCTTCAGGAAAATCTATGTCAGGAAACTTTGAGCTGAATTTTCAATGACAGCAGTTTTTTTTTTTTTTTTTTTTTTTGTCTTACACACTTTGGAAAGAGCTTTAGCAGAGTATCTCTGAGTGTCTGTTCTAAAATATAAAATAATGAACTTGGTGGTAAAGTATTCTAACTGATGATGCCATGACTGAAAAACTAATGGAAAGCACCTTGAACATTTTATATAATATATATATATTAGATATGGGCATGTTTTATAAACAAATATGTGGTGTCAAGTGAATGTTTTCCTTCAATTAGTTAATGTTTAGTTAATGTTAGTTAATATTTAGTTAATAATTAGTTAATATTAGTTAATATTTTTATGAAATCAAAACTGACACTGTGGTAGGCCGAGATAAATCTATCTGAAAAAAGCAACAAAAACAACAACAAATCTTTAATTTACCTTACTAAAATAACTATAGAAATAAAGGTATATTTTCAGGCATTGATTCATAACAAGTGCTTTTTCCTGTTGATGTTAAAGAGATGAACAGCAAGATCCAAGAAATGTCCTGTGCCGAGGTCAGAGAGATCTGACTGCATTTTGCACAGCTCTTCCCATAGATTACATCCTCTAGTCAAAAAATGAGGACTCATTCTGAGTTTTTCTCCTTGATCCCAGCTCTCCCCGTTATGCGGTTCTGTAGTATCCTAGCTAACATCTGGTTAGTGTCTCAGCAGTAGACCACTCTTTAAGATCTGCATAAATTAGCAGTGTAAAGAAACTGAATAAATAGCTTCAGTCCTCTAACGAAAATACCAGGCAACTGTCCAAACACTTTCAATGTAGGATTCCACCAGAGATCTCCAAGGTAGACTATGCGTACACCATCTCCTTTGGAAAGAAAAACAGGAACATCTTTCTACATTCTAGCATTCTAGCAGAAGTTTTGCTTACAATTAGAAATCTTTAAATAAATAAGTTTCAAAATAAAAACGAAGAAAATGCCCTACACAGTGATCTCAGTATTTAGAGTAGCTAGGAGACTCACGTTGTTTTTGTAACATCATTGCAATAAAGTGCATAAAATACAAGCAAAACAATTTTGAATCATTTCTTTACAAAAAGTTTGTCTAGATGTTTCTCATTTTTAAGTCTGCTGAGAGCATTCAAAATCACCTAACAAATTTTACTCTTTCAAATTATTATATAAAATGAAGTAATTTTTTAATTAAGCAATATGAAAAGATCACTGCCCAAAAATTGTAAATATGCAAAAAAGATGTAAATTAGTAATTCATTTTAAGTTGTAACATTTTATATTTGACAATTATTATATATGTTAAGTAAAATATATGTTAAGGGATGATAAAAAGTGGATCCAGAATATGGGAAAAATATAGTATATATTTTTTAAAAGTTCATGTCTTTTCCCAATAAAGCAGAGTATATTAATTAGTCAAATATATTAGGTATGCATTTTTAAAAGACAGTATTTACCTAAGGCTGGCTGGCTTTTAAGAATACAGAAGAACTTCAGAGGATTCAGAGGCTTAGCTGAATTAAGTATATACAGTTTGGGGTTCCTTGAATCTCAGAACTTAACTAGGAGCTGTACTAGCCATTAACCTCAAGTGACATGGGTTCAAATTCATTGACTCAGAGAGGTTTATGCTTTAACTAAAAGGTATGTGTTAGGATAATAGAGAAAAGTTATATGGCAATAGATATTCTTTTTAAGTCTTTAGACATGATGAAAAAATTGAGAGGTCTCTTTAGCCAAGCAGAATACATAAAAAAATATGTAACTTAGCTAAATTAGAAGAGAGGAAATACTTTAATTCTGACGGACAGAATTATATCTGACTACAAATAATCTCATGCAACTGCCTGAAATTTCAATAGGGTTTTCGCAATGAACTCTTTGTATTTGACTGTCAGCAAAAGACACTGTCAATTTTTTTTGAAGGTTAAAAGCAGTTTCAGAGTTTGTATTTCTTTTTGGAGGAAAGAGTGAGTGAATTTCTCTTTTTTCCCAATATTTGAAAGGCTGAACCCAATGCAGGAAATGCCTTGTCTGGTGGTCTGAGTGGACTATAGAGTTGGGTAGGCTATGTTTTTTTTTTTTTTTCCTGTGGCCAAAAAGGGCAATTTGAAACCACATAGCAAGTTAGACCTTTGCTCTAAAATAATACTAAATTAGCCTTTAGGACCATAAAAGGAGAAGAAAGAGGTATTTCAAAGCTGTTCTTTTGTGCAAGGTAGTGAGGATAGAACAAAAAAGGGCCTAGTTATGGGCAGAGCATTATCTTAATCCAAGCAAACTAGATAAAGTCTAGATAAACAAATTGCTTTAAAAATCAGGACACTCAAACACATATATTTAATTCAGAGCATTAGGAGACTGAACTTTCCTTAAGTGAAGGAAATCCTTAAGTTCTAGCTTGCATGTTATTGTTGCAGCATCAAGACAACAGTCACATCACTAGGAAGCTTGCATTTCATCCAAAAGAATTTTAAAAGAAACACTGATTTGTTTAAAGTACTGTGTCAGTTAAATTTTGTTTGGCCCATGATGAAATATTTTTCTCAGTTCTGTAAAGATTTTTAATGTTTTCCTTTTAATGAAAAAGTAAAGAAAATTTTGGGAAAAGGACCTTGTTAGTATGAATTGGAAAATAAAAGTGTTGCATTTAAAGATATTTTAAATTTCAGAATCATTTTCATATTTTGTTTCTGTGAGTTAGTTAATAATTCTCATGAATTTATAAAAGATTTTATTTGACCTACATCTACAGTTTGTGATGAAAAAATGTAGGACAATTTTTTTCTTCTATTTTTAACACTCCTTTTTAAAGAGGCTCCCCAGTGAGCTATAAAAAATATATATATATTTACAGAGGTTTTTACATTTCATGAGAGTTTATACTGAAGAGAACTTCTCCATCAGAGCAAAGCTTATTTAAGCTTTTCACAAGGAATATCCTGGGAGTTCCTATTATCTTTAAATATATTTCAAAACTCTTAAGCCAAACTTTAACCTCTATTCTGGTTGTACAAGTATTCTTTGAAAAACTGGACTTCTGACTATTTTATTGAAGCATTTTTGTAATGCCTGAGAGACAGAAAAGCAGTGGCATTACATGTGAAATAAAGAAATGACCAACAATATCTGGTACAAAGGAGGAGTTATGTACAGTGAAATGCACTTGATCTTGTTCTATAGCTTTCAGGCATGGCCTATTCTTTTTAAAGTCTTCAATATAGGTTACAGATGTGTTCCACTTTCTGAATAGGCCACTAAGAACTACAAAAGAAGTGGAATCCCAAGACAAGATTAGTAAGAATAATAAGTTGAAGGTAGTCAAAAAGATATAAGGTGCAGAAGAGCACACCATTGATACATCTCTTAGGGTCAAACTTACTAAAACTCTGTTCCCTGAAAAAAAAAAAAAAAAAAAAAAAAAAAGTTAGACTAACAGCATACAAATTAACTCTGGAATGTTATTTAGCTTTTTCGAGACAGTGAACAAATGGTGCTATATGTTAATAAATTCAGAAAATTGAAAAAGTGAACTGCATTACCTGTACCAGAATCCCTGTAGATTTTCATCTAATAACTAACAGAAAGCATATATTATAAGAGCTATATTATTGTTGACCATGGTGACAGACCACTAAATGCTCAAAAAAATCAAAGAGACTTGGAGGACACAGAATAAAAGAACAATGCAAGCTTTAAAATGCTACTCAAAAAGCAGAAGATGTTCCCAAAGACACAATAAAGGGGATAATCATGTCAGGTTAAATATAGAACAACAATCACAAGAACTTGGAAAAAATAATAAGCAAAAAAGTTTGAAGAAGAGTTTGAAGAACAACTCATTAAAGGTAAGTATGCCTTTAGACTGAATGCTCTATAAAGTTTTCACCATTTTATCCCAAAAGCATACATAGAAGAAGAAGAGAATAGAGAAGACTAACTAGATGTCAGAAAAAAATGGAATCCCTCCTGCATGAGAACAGACAGAATAGGCTATTATTCTTCAGCCTGAAAAAGAGAAAACTGAAATACTACTCAATAAAATCCTGAGCAGTAGGCATTTCTTCTACCCGCAAAACCCAATGAAACCATCAAGCACATTAAACAAGAATAAACACTTCTTCATAGATACTTTATAGAACACTCTGCCATTTGATGATGTGTAAGACTGAACTCAGTGTAGGGGAATGATTCATTAAAGAGGGTGAACTGTGGCTGTCTATGTGCAGCCCACTTCAGAAAGATATTTGCTCTGTTCCTCAAGCTCGTTTTCCTCAAATTTACTACGGTAGATGTAGAAGATGCTGTGAGACAGATTATCAGTTGTTTCGCCCTTCTTTGACCTTTTGATGGTTTAGGTAGGACTATTTGCATTTCAGTATTCAGAAGTGCGCCAGAGTGAACATTTATTAGTTAAAAACTGTGGGAATTTACAAATTTTATTTTAGTGATCAGATTTTTTTGATATTTTTTTTCCATAAATGCAAAACAGAGGAAAATGGTGCTATGGTATTATGGATAATACAAAAATACAAACACAAAAATATAATACAAATACAAAAATCTAATACAAAAATAATATATCACCTAACAATCCTAAGAACATGGAAATGATGGAAATTATAAATGGTACATTTATTTTAAAGAAAATAATGATCATTGTTTCTTCAGTTGTGAACATCTCCAGTAATAGATTTAATTCTCTGACCCATCTTTTGCTAAGAAATCTAACTCGTTACTTAAGCCCTATATTTTTACTAGAAACTGTGAAACTTAAATAAGTAGTATCAGAAAATAAAAAATGTCATTCTTCATAGTAAAGTCCAATTATTTCTTGCAATATCTGTAGATTTCTTTTTCTAAATCAAGTTTCTGTTTTCTTCATGGCCACTGCCAAATGTAGCAGGATTAATCTCTAATATCAGTCCTCTATGAATATCTCATCATTTTTTTAATAATTTATCCAGCCTATTTACTATTGTGCAAATCTGAGTATAAAAGGCACAAAAAATAATTCATTATGCTTTTTTGACTCTGAACAAGCCATTAACTTCTTTATTTAGCACTGATTTGAAGACTTTTATACTCTTTTATACTATGTTCACCCTTAAATTATATTTGTATTATAGAATAAACTATGCTCACATGATCTCATTGAACCTTTATAGAGTCAGAAGGGCAAGAACTCTATTACAAAATGTGTCCAGAAATATGTTAGAAAAGTGCAAGCTAATTACTGAAATAGTAATTATTCAAGAAATGTTTGCCTGCAAGATTTAAAATTAAAATGACCTTAGTATCAGGCCAAATGTTCACTCATATTAATAAGTCACAAGTATGTTTCTGAACAACCCTACTTAGTGGTAGGCTGTTTTTTTTGTTTTGTTTTGTTTTGTTTTGTTTTGTTTTGTTTTGTTTTTTTTATATATATGTTGTCTCTTAAATCAAAGTGAACAAATTTAAGAGAGAATCCCTGAAAAGAATGAAGCTATTATCAGTCATTGAGCTCATCTGAGTTCATTGGGGACAACAAATAATGCTATCTAATTAATTAGGATGACAGCAAACTGTGTGACACATTTCTTATGGCTGGCTGGTTTAACATTCTAAACCCTCTTGTTGATTAGTACTTGCATGTTTTAAATAGAAAAGGATGTTAGACATCCCATCTGCCGTGTAACAGAGCTTCAGAAAAAAAAATACACTGAAGTCTTGATAAGTTCACTTCATCAGAACAAGACAAATGCAGCATCTCATCTGATATGCAGTGGCACAATTCTAGCTGTTCCTAAATATCTAATAGCATGAAGAAAAAAAAAAATGCTAGTATTATCATAATCCTGCCATCAGAGTATGACCTCATGATAGCCCGTAGAATGTCTCACTTTCAAATGCCTCTTCCCTTCGTTTGAGCCCATGTGAATTTTTGAGATGCACATCTTGAGATGGCACATCTTGTTTACAAAGCAGTGGTTGACAAATAATGATATAATACTTACTATTATGCAGAATTGTGACTCTAATTATGTGCATATTCTAAACTAAATTTGTTAGAAAGCAATGTACTTAAAAATGCATGATTCTATTTCATGCCTGAATAACTTATGGGAAGGTAGTACACTTCCAGTATACTTCAAATAGATTTAGCAAATGTATGAAAGGGCAGTATATCATTCATGACGTCCAAGTTCATTAGAATTGAGCCTTTTTTTGTAATAATTTATTTTATATGTAATTTCAATGTTGTTATATATGCCTACAGAAATTCAGTATGCAGTTATAATTTTCTGCGTTCTAATGGGGCCAAACTCAGAAATTGCGTATTTACATAAAAGTCTTCACGATTACATTGGGAGATCTGTGTTTTTACAGAATCGTCTGCATATTATTTTTTGCAAGAACATATTTGCAAAATTCTAGATTGCTTTCATTTATTTATTTTCCGTTGTTTTCAGTATTAGCCTATTTACCTCTGGTTTGGGTCTACTACCTTGGCAGCCTTTTAAGTGCTTTTTTTGAGATCCTTGGTGATTATTGATGCACTTATTCATGTGTTATTGAATAATTAAAAATATAATAAAAACTATGTTATTTTAACACAGACACCGGGTGAAAAGCTTGAAGACTCCAAATATTGTCACTGAACAAACCACTATAAGGGACACCTGTGTAAAGTACGTAGAAATTGCACAATTTGACTAGTATATCATAGAACACAATGAGAAGCTCTCCCTCATTTCTTCTGTCCAAAATTCTGCATTTTTTAACTATGCTTAATTTTAGGTTTCTTATCAAACCTTCTTCACATTATTTTCAAAAAAAAATTTTTCAAGAAAAAATTCTCAAAACATTGTTCTCCATGACACCTTATTGATATTCTCATAACCTCATTCTGGTAGGCATAATTTGTGTATTAGGTTTATATTCCAAGTGTTCATGTGAGTAAGATTTAACAGGTCTTTCAACTAAATGATCTTTGATCTTTTTATATAGCATTTGATAAAAGCTGTTTGGTGAAGTTGCTTTACACTACTCTTTAATTTGCTTTCATGCTGCAATATAAATGAGAATACTAATTTATTCTTTAATGATAACATTTTGTCAAAAATATTTGGAATGAGTCTAGCAAATATGCAAGAAAGTTTATGTCTCAATGTTTTGATGCTGCTTGAGTGAGAATGATTTCTGTCATCCAAGATGGCCACCAATATTAAAGCTACCATTAAACTCTGTTAAAGAGATACAAGATATAGGACTTCATCTTCCTTATGAAGTTCATACTATTTCTTATTAAGCACATCACCAACTAGAATTCTCTGTTCTAAACATATCTAAGCCTATTCTAAATGGTAAAGCCAAACAATCCTTAAAATGCAAATGTCTCATCAAAGTCATAACATAGGCTTGGACTACAGTTGACCTGGTAAAGCTCACATTAAAACACTCTGCAAAGAAACAAGCATTAGGTTTCATTATGAGGAAAAAAAATGAATGAAAAAAAAAAAAAAAAAAAAAACTGCTAAAAAATCTGAAATAAATATCAACATTTATATATAACATTTCAAATATATATATGTTATATATACATAACAATATATAACATATCAACATTTATAAATAAACATTTATTTAAAATTCCGTCCTATATTGCTCATGTTGTAAGAAAATAGCTGTCCGAAAATACATATACAGGGATTACTGTGTACGTAGAGCATACTATAGCTTTCAGGAACAATAGCATCAGAAAGCCCCCCCAAAAAACAGAGAAAGATAAGTAGCTTCCTTCCCTTTAAAACAGAGTGCTTATTTTTTGAAAGGCTTTGAGTTTCACAGAAGCTGTGTTCAGTTTAGTTCTGTATTTAGTTGACTGGTTCTCCCGGAGAAGCTGGAAGCTCATGGCTTAGACGGGTGTACTCTTCAATGAGTGAAAAACTGGCTGGATGGCCGGCCCCAAAGAATGGTGGCGAATGGATTTAAATCCAGCTGGCAGCCAGGCATGCGCGTTGTTCTCCAGGGGTCAGTGTTCAGGCCAGTCCTCTTTAATACCTTTATCGATTATCTTGTTGAGGGGATTGAGCGCACCCTCAGCAAATTTGCAGACAACACCAAGCTGTGAGGAGAAGCAGATATGCTTGAGGAGAGGAAGGCTCTAGGAGGGAGAGGAAGGCTATAGGAGAATGGCCTGAGGGCAACCATACGATGTTCAAGAAGGCCAAGTGCTGGATCCTGTGCTTCAGTCATAGCAAGTCCATGTAAGGCTACAGATTTGAGGCACAGTGGCTGGAGAAATGTGCAGCAGAAAATTATCTGGGGGTGATGGTCATCAGCCTGCTGAATATGGGTGGTGAGCCCAGGTGGCCAAGAAGACCAACGGCATCCTGACTTGTATCAGGAATAGGGTATCCAGCAAAAAAAAAGAAAGTGTCCCCCTCTACTCAGCACTGGTGAAGCTGTACCTCAAATACAGGGTTCAGTTTTGGGCTCCTCACTACAAGAAAGACATTGAGGTGCTGGAGTGTGTTCAAAGAAGGCCAATGAAGCTGGTGAAGGTGCTGGAGCACAGACCTTATGATGGATGAGCTGGGGTTATTTAGTCTGGAGTAGAGGAAGCTCAAGGGTGACCTTATCGCCCTCTACAACTACCTGAAAGGAGGTTGTAGAGAGGCAGGGGGCAATTTCTTCTCTAGAATGGAGGAAATGGCCTCAAGGTGCCCCAGGGGATGTTCAGGTTAAATATGAGGAAGAAATTCTACACAGAAAGAGCTGTCAAGCATTGGAATATACTACCCAAGGAACTGATGGAGTCACCATCCCTGGTAGTGTTCAAGAAACATGTAGATGAGGTGCTTAGGGACATGGTTTAACAGATATAGTGTTTAGGGGCTTACAGTTGGACTCAGTGATCTTGAAGGTCTTTTCCAATTGTAATGATTCTGAGATTCTATAACTTCTCTGTCTTTCAGTCATTCACATACAGCTAATGGTAGCCTAGCAGAAACCAGAATGCTAATGCAATAAGGAAAGAATCACATGAGCAATGCCAAAAAGTTCTTCTGTTAAGAAATTTATGAAAATTTTGTCTGGTTATTAGGTAATGATCAATAATGTGCTCCTATTTTCTCACAGTTTCTTCCTAACTGTAAGTTTCAGATTTAACAAAATTAAAAAACATTCAATTTTTAGAAAATCAGTAGTCATAAAAAGAGTATGAAATATGTAATTAGGGAACTTAAAATATTTGTCATGGGTCAATGAAAAACAGCCGGCTGAGAAGGTGGAATCACTTTGCCTTTATGTAATGTCTGAGAAGGTGAAATCTTGCGGAGGAGGGGAGGAATACCTGGGATTTGCCACTCTTCTAGGAAATGTATTTTAATATCAGTCTTTTCATGAGAGAAGCAAACCAACAACATGGCTTTAGCCATGACACTATGGTTATGGGAAAACTGTGCTCTGTTACAGCACAGAATCAGAATATGATGTAGGTTGGGGCAGACTACCGGAGGTTATCTAGTCCACCCTTGGCTCCACATAGATCCAGTCTGATCAGATCGCATGGGGTCTTGTCATGTGGAGTACTGAATATTTTGATCAAATGTTTTTAATTTTTTTTCATATAAAACAACAAGTTATAACAAAATCTTATTCTTTCCACAGCTTGTTCAAAAATTGTTTCTCTCTCATATCTGATGAATTGAAATAACTTCTTAGAGCATTCAAAACCTCTGATTCTATTACAAAGTTCTGCAATGCACTATCCGGCCAATACCATCCATTGATCTAGTAGCATGTGTTATCTAACTAAATAAGGTGAAGGGTACTAATGATCTTTTTCCCATTTTCCATGCTGCAGGGACAGCTGCTCAGTGGCCTATGTATGTACGCCTGAATGTACTTGTTTGAAGTTTCAGCAGGCAATGGAGTAAGATATTCGGTTCAAATCATATCTAAAATGATTCTATTTTGTAAGACTGAAAAAAAATTCAGTTCTTTGGTTCATTCTTATGATGATTCAAAAAAGATAATGCGATTTATCTATTGTTGCCTTATGTGTAATGTTATCACTTCAGGATTTCTGTACCAAGCAGAAGCTAAAATACACTTTAGAAAGCCAACATATGCACAGTGTTTCTTTGCTTGCACAAAGAAAATTCTGTGCGTGAAATCCTTTTATGGACAACTGGTTCACATTAACTGAGTTTAGCAACTCAAGAATAAGATTGCCACCCTTAGTTCTAACTACATAAAGGAATTCTAAGTGGCCATGTTATAACTTGGGAATACTCCCTCTGGCAAAGACTCTAAAGAAGATAGATGAAAGACTGCTTAACTAGAACTCTGAAACATTATTGTGTATGAGCTCTCAGAGAAACAGGGCCAGAGTTATAAAGGATGTGTTTGAGCTGTTCATAATATACAGATTCTAGGCATTCTTGTAGAGCAGAAGCTCTGCAAGAGGTAGAGCTCTACCTCACAACCTTTTAGGTGCAGGTATTTCTGTGATAGCTTCAGTTTCTTCGGAGCTTAAACTATATATGGCATCTTGTTTACCACACTGGAGACTTATCAGACTCTAACCTCATTAATTCTGGCAAGGATGAGAGAACATTTACAACAAAAGGAAATTTGTGCAATCTTTCCTGGACCTGATGAAGTATAAGAGCCTAAAGCACGTAAAACTGGGAGAAGTTTTGAGCCAACTAACAGAAAACCATACATTATACAGTACATTTAATCCTTACAGGAACCTTGTGTATATCTAAAGAGGAGATATCAAGAAGGTCTGTAAATTTATATAATAGCTTTAGTCAAAGAGTAAAGTTTAAAGTGATAGAAGAGTACACTGCAAGCAATCTGAGAAGTCTTCCTTACAAACAGGAGAATTATATATGAACCCTTTATTTCTCAAATTGTGTATGAGAAACAAAGGGGTCCTTCCCTATTTCAGCTAAGAATTCTGTTTACACGTGAACTGTAACTGTTTTTTTTTCTTTCTGATTTTTCTTAAAAATGAACAAACAGAAAAAAGTCATTGATTTAGTGTTTCATAAACACAGAAATATTGCATAAGAAAAAAAATCACCACCAACAAAAAGTTGTCTTCCTACCAAGTTTTCCAACAACAGAAATGATGAAAATCAAGCAAAATACAAAAGAAAAGTAGAATAATCAGGCTGCAGCAAATGAGCAGAATGGTATTGCTATCTAGAGAGTAAAATTTAGAAGGATTGTTTCTTAAGAACAATAAATGTGATTTTGAATAACTCCAGAGCTAGGGCACAGTGAACTTAACGATAGGTAGTGACTTGGCTGAAGAAGTACCTGTATTTTAAGTGCAAACTTATATTTTAGGGATCATGCCCCTGAATGAGTGGGAAAGAGTAGAAAGATACATACATAATAAAACATTACAAAAATGAATATTTAAAGTTTCTTATTCAGTTAATAGAAAGGCAAGAGCTATGAATATGTCCAGAGAAAGTTATTTATGATAATTCCAGAGAAAGAGCTGGTTTGTGTAATCTGGGATCCTGACATTTGACTTCAGAGGAAGTAAGACTTTGTTCCAGACATATCTTCTTTTAATATGGTTACTTTTATTTTCTATCAGACTGTTATTGAGTTTTATCTGTAAAATAGTACAGCATGGTGAACCCAGGGCTTATGCCCTTGCTAGCAAAATGGTCCAAGCAATAATTCGTAGTAAGTCCCTGTAGAAACAAAGCCTAGAGCACCCCAGGGGGTTACAGTCCCATTTTCTGTTTGCTTGCACAAAGCATAGATTTTTGTGGATCATCTTTGAGATACACCTGATTTTCTTCATATGCTGGGGATCATCCTTCTGAATCACCACATTTTCTCCAGTGATTTCATGGAAAGCTTAGGCATAAACTACTGCAGCCCAGTAAATACTATCTTTTTGCCGATAGGCACCACAGGCTTTGTATTGACCTAAGAGGATTTGTCTGAGCTTGTCTTGTTTTTAGTTCGTTTCAGCTTTAGTAGCAAGTGTCCTGCAGTTAGAGATCTCTTGCCTAACTTGTTTTAGCATAGTGCCCTGAATGCCAAATAAAGGTATAATAAAGCTATGTGGTCACTGATGTACAAACATTAGCCTTTATGTTAACTGTGGTGGGAGAGGCTATTGTGTGAACTTTGATAGCTAACAAATGAATGTAGATAAACTTTAGCTGGGAAGCAAAGAGAAGGAAGCTGAGAGTCTGAAGTAGACCAAAAAACAAGAAGGAAAGGTCCCTACCAGCACCATCAAGCTTCTCCTGATGAAGAACTCTGGGCTCTGACAACCTGCCCTTAGTCTCCTCCTTCTCTGCTTGGGGACACTGGCACCGCTGAACATTGGACCATGAGAGAGATTTAAAGGGGTGATGTAACATCAGATAAAACTTGTAGATACTAAGAAGCCTTTATGTAAAAACTCTATCCAGATTATTAATGTTTAGATTATGATTAAATTAAGATTATTAATTTGTTGGGTCATTTATACTGTGAGTGCTGACACATTTGTACTTGGACTAATAAAAACTGCTGGTTATAACAAATTCTTAACTCCATGTGTAAGGTGTGTTGCCTGTACACTTTATGTTGGCTGTAAGAATATGTTGAGTGTAATGCTACACGGCACGAAATGCACTGGCGGAACCAAATCTCTTTGTTAGTCTCTATTTTTAGGGTCTAAGGATCTAAATTAAAGAATCTGAAGAATATGAATACTCCATATTTTTATTTTCTATTAATCATTAACCTATATAGCCTATTAATCTGTATTGCCATTTAGGGCAAAATTTACTTAAGTGGAGCATTTTTTTGAGCAATGATAATAGTATAAAAATTGTGGAAATACTTTTTGAATCTCTTTTGGAAGACATCGTGTTTTATGGGGAATCATTTAAATAACATACACAAATTCAAGTCAATTATTTCAAGTCTACCCCTGACCCCATAAGGCCAAGAATTTTAAAACCTATTCCAAGATTTATTCCTAGTCAAGGAACTACAGTCAAGAAATGCAAGATCCTGTAGCTTGTGCAAATCAATATAATTCTATTTAAAAGCAATTTTCTAAGGATACAGTCAAGGGGTAAATCTTCATTTGCTGGCTTCATCTAGTTTCGGCTCATGAAGATCCGTTTGCAATCTTTCAATTTTTGTTTTGCCTGTGTCTCTATCTAAGCTATATAGTAATGTAACTGTCATAGGACAAGTGTCTTTCTTCATAAAACAATGTTATTAACTTAGATTTTTATGTAATGCAACTGCATGGCATTTACCATTGTACTGTGACTCCCTCTTCCTTATCTCAATGCTCAGCGTAAAAGTCAATAACACACAGATGAGCCGTTATGCAAAAGAAAAGTGTAATTGTTGATGGATTGCCTTTTGAATTAAAATTGCAGTTGTGAGCAGAATCCTGTTCTAGAGACTGAAAGGAATTTGAAAAAATCCCCAAATTACCTGGTCTTGACTAGTGGCTAGATGAAAATTTTACAGTTAACTGGATGATTAATTACTATTTGCAATTGTTCTAATATTCTGTGTGCTCTAATAAACTGCATTTTTCTATGAAAATGTAAAGTTTTATTTTTTCTAAAATTCTTTTTTTTTTTTTCCACAGGCCAATATAAACCAACTGAAGTACTCTTTATGTGCAGTGTCAAGAACATTAAAGAGACTGTCTCAAATTGAAGTTATCATAGCTTCAAAAGCTGAAGTTGGCCCTTATGTATTTGCTCTCAACTTATATAAAATTCAACACCATATAATTTACTTTTTTTTTTTTTTTTTATTGAACTTTATGTGAAATCACATTAGCTTGTATTCACTGTGGTTTAATAGCATATATAAGAACAGCTTGTACTACTGTACAGTGTAGTTTATACCAGCATAACAGCATAGTTTATACCTAATATTTGGCTTCTATTTAAGACATCTCACTTAGATATCTACATATGGTACCCCTGTTCCTATCATGGTCAACTAGTCAATATATTTAAAGGAGAAATTCTGTTGACCTTAAAGCAGACACCAATAATCGATTAACTGAACTCTCTAGTGATTATGTTATCAAGAGGCACAATTCGCTTGTCTGAGTACAGGCATCTAGTACCATCTGTTGTGCAGTATCCTGTACCTACTTAATAGTTCAGAAGAACATGGGTCATCTATATCTTCTGTGTCATATCTGCCTCCCTCACAGGGATGTCTGGAACACTGTAAAGACATATACATGTTTAGGCAAATGAATAAAGTCCACAGTCACTACTGAGACATGTCAATCATGAAACACTAAGAGGAGCTAATCAGTAAATTCATTGCAAAGCTACAGTCTTCATTTTTTTCAGCCTCCAAAACAGGATTATCACAAGTGAGCTATATCAGGAGTGGTCCATGTCTCATGTTATTTCCCTAACCATGCTGGGAACTGGATATAGCCTAAAGGTCTGCCTTTTGCTAAGCTATTTAAATTCTCCTCTTACATGCAGATTTTAGCTTAGACATTGATTTCTGTCCTCTTCTGTAAGATCCTGACATGTGCAGATAAGATTTCAGTGGAGAATTCAACAAAGTTGCTCAAATTATATTAGCTCAGAAACTGATCCTTTGTATTTAACCTGAATCTGCTGTCTTCATGAGATCTTATAAAAGCCTTGCAATGCTCAGTGGAGGCAACACTGCTTCATCTAATGCATCTGAAGATGTTAGAAGATGCATAGAAGATGTTGTTTTTACAAGAAACTGTCATGTTCTAACACCCTGCCAACATATTAAGTTGTGGTTTTTCTGCGAATGTGAGGACACGAAGAGGTTCTTAAAACACAAAGTGCAAGGTTTTCTACTGTCATATGAGGAGAAGAGGGCAGGTAGAGGAACCCCTGCAGAAAATATTAAAAGATAAACTAAAGAACTCCTAACTTATCTCCAGTCTAGGAGATGTCTCCAGTCTGTTCTTTTTCTTTTTCTTTTTCTTTTTCTTTTTCTTTTTCTTTTTCTTTTTCTTTTTCTTTTTCTTTTTCTTTTTCTTTTTCTTTTTCTTTTTCTT
>VZSV01000009.1:13247073-13277989 GCA_013398735.1 Nothocercus julius | reverse complement strand
TTTTCTTTTTCTTTCTCTTTCTCTTTCTCTTTCTCTTTTTCTTTTTCTTTTTCTTTTTCTTTTTCTTTTTCTTTTTCTTTTTCTTTTTCTTTTTCTTTTTCTTTTTCTTTTTCTTTTTCTTTTTTCTTCTTCTTTTTCTAAAATGATGAGGAGCAAGGTAAACCATATTTTATTCAAAGTAAGGTAGCTAGGAACCGTATTTAGTACATGATTCAGCAAAAGAGCTGCAATGCAACAGTATTGTAGACTGGTGTAATAGGACAGAATTGAGATTTATATAAACGTGTCAACACCATATATTTGGGCTGGAACATGTGAAATTCAGTGCATGGACCATATAGACATTTTCCACAAAAAAGAAAAGATCTTTAAGTCTCAAGAGCATCTCACTGAATAAGACTGAGCTATCCTTTCAATGTAAATCACAGAGAAACTCAAATAGCAACAAATTAATAAGAAATATGTAATGAGGAATATAAATTACTATACAATTTTGCAGATATTCCTCTCAGGCAAGCACTCTTGCTTGTGCAAATTGGATTAGGAGTATTTTAAGGAAGCCTATATGTTATGCTCAAAATCTTGTTTACAAGTGAAGCCACACCATATATATCAAGCCACAAATACATTATTAGCATAATCAAAAACTTAGCAGTCTATAGACTGATTAAACAGAATAAATATTATTCCAGGTATATTTATGGCAGAAAAAAAAAGAATAGTTCTAAACCAAGTTACACACACATCTTAGTTTTGACCCACTTTCCAAGTGTAGTTATGATTCCTCACCTTCTACTTCTCTGGGTCCTTAGATGAGTGGCTTCAGCTATGTCACTGACATCTCTAGTCCTTTGCCAGGAGGAATATAATGTTCATGATGATGGTTTCCTCTTCCTCACTTTTCCCTCCACCCCATCTAGGATCAACTTGCAGTCATTTTTATCTATTTGCTTTACACTTTTACCCCTTGCTTTATTTTTTTTTCATTGGTCTGCAAATACATCTAGTTATATCCAGTTTTATAGTACAGCATGCCCTTTATGGATGTTACATGCTATTTTGTTGCCTTTGCTACTCCTAAAGCCGATTTTGCCTGTCTCCAGGCCTGTATCTCTTTACCTGAGCTTTAGCGACCTCTGTTTACGGCCATAGGTTGTTCAGTACTGGGCCTATGCCCCATCTTCTGTGATCCCCTGCCTATTCTCAAAAGTATGTGTCTTAACAGCTCTGCTCTTTACACCAAGTCAATCTTTCTCTACATTGCACCACTTTGTTAGAGAGATAAATACATCATTCTGCATATAACAGCTTGTTACTACTATCAAAAGTTAAACAAACTAGCCATAACACACTGTCACATATAAAAATTTCTTTTACAGCTAAGCCAACAGAAAACGAAGCTGCAGGCAGGTCAGTAAAAGTTCAGACAAAATAAGCATAACAAGCTTTAATCTCAAGGCCTTGAAAACTCAGTACAAAGTCTGTGGACTATTATCAGCAGCATCAATACTGTATTATAGGGCTACAGGGTTACGCGTTACCCTAATGCCTGCAGGTTTTGTTAGAATAGTCTGTGTGTTTACTGTTACTTTGAACCATGTGGATGTGCTTGCAATGGATTTCAAATGATGATATAGATATGACAAAAGCAGATTTGATGATATCCCAGGTCAGATCCATAGATCCAGGCCCATCCCTAAATAGCAATGTGGCTATTCCTCACCACAGTTCTTGTTTACCTAAGGCTTTCATCATCCGGAAAGCAGATCTCCTATTTGAAGCCTATTGGAGCTTGCAGGATTTTGCTTCATGAATCTAAGGACTTGCTATAGAGTCGGACATTATTA
Organism: Nothocercus julius; assembly: GCA_013398735.1. NCBI lineage: Eukaryota > Metazoa > Chordata > Aves > Tinamiformes > Tinamidae > Nothocercus > Nothocercus julius. The sequence continues at coordinate 13,276,142 of VZSV01000009.1, read as the reverse complement.
ACTACAGATCTGGAATTAGCATCTTTTAAATAGAATGTATAAAACATATTATACTATAATTAAATACTCTGTATTATATACAGAGAGGAATATGTACACTTTTACACATATTTTCCCCCACAGACTCCTGAAAAACTTTTCAGAACTGAAAAAATAGGTAGGTATCAGGTGTTTCAAATCTCTTGGAAAAATATTCTCTTCAGCCAACATGCACAGAATCCTAAAAAATGACTATACGAGCAGCAAAAATATATATAGTTATCTTCTTTTTATAGGACAGTCATAATCATCTTGATGTACTGACTTTTAATTTTAGCAGTTTCTGATGTCATAAAAATCAGAAATGTTTGAGTTCCTGGTTTGTTATCTCTACAGAAAATTAATGTGTACTCAAATCTTGCTGGGTTTTTGCAAGATCATTTCAGCTGAAAGTCTCCAACCAGAGTCTAGAAATTATATAATGTGTGTACCTATGTGTATAAAATTCATATGTATATAATTATTATTTCTTTTACATGTCTTACAGTGCAATGTGTGTGTACTGTGCCTGGATTACTGAGCAAATGTTGATGTTCCAAAGAAATCACAGAAGTAACTGACAATCTAATCAAACTAGTCTGGAAAATATCTACTGTTACAGTTTTCTGATTTGACTTGGCACAGCTTCAGCTGCCTATTCATACTTGTGCAAACAGCATTTATGATTCCAATATATTATACTACTGCCAAAAAAGAAAAAAGATACTGTTAAATATTGAAGTGTAACATGTTTTTGACACATTAATTTTAGGATAGTAAAACTACTTCAATATAAGTGTTTTTGATTGAAAAAGCAAGATATATATTTTGTCTATTACTGTTAAAATTCGAAGTTTTTGTACTCAAACCACAAGATGAAATATTAAAAAAAAACAATCAAAATATCAAAAGTTGTATGAAAAATTGAATACTGGGAACTTGAAAACTTTTAACACATTTGATTTTACCTGTTGTTCAAGAAAGACAGTTACTGGTCAAGTTGTGAACATCTTAATATATTGTTAATATATTATTATATATACATTCACAAGAATGCTTAATAAATCTAGACCAGACCTTTACTTTTGGCTATACATAGCAAACATTTTCCTAATTTTTCAATATTCGCTCTTGTAGTTATTATTATCACCAAACTATCCTCCTTTATTTACAATATTGTATTCAAAACCCTTCCTTGATGACAGATTTACCACCTCTTAAAAGACATTGGTGTTATCAATATCCATGTTTTACAGAAACATTGATTCATTTATGTGGATTCATTTTGAGTGTTTGCCTGTGAGACCAAGAATATTAGTATGTTTTATTATAATAGTCAATCATAGCAATATCTGACAAAGTATAAAGGTGAATCATAACCAGCAATTTTCTTGTTTAGTAGGACTGTATATTTAACATACTTAATATTATGTGTTATTTATATATAAATCACAGTTTTTACAGTTTTCTGTTACAAAGCAGATGCTTAGAAATTTTGTAGCTAATGATCCAGGATCTCAAGGTGGACAAAAAAGACAAAAAAAGAAACACCTCAATACTGGAAATTTTCTTGAAGTAAAAATGAGTCAGAGAAATTGGTACAGACAAAGTAGAACACAATTTCATGAAATGCTGTCAACTTCCTTTTATTTTTCCATAATTTCCAATTTTATTCACAGTTCACCTTCAAGTTTTTGAAAAGTGATATATTCAGGATACGTTAATCTCACTGTGCAGCCGTGATTCATCCAAAAACTGCATATTCTATAATTGTCAAAATAGATATGTAATCAAATAATTTAAAATGTCATCATGATCCATTGAACAATCTGCCAAACTAAAATTGGATAGACAGTTTTAATTCTGATGGTTTTGTCTTTTTGGCACTGAATGATGCACGTAATTGAAGTGATCTTAAAGTTGCTATCTGTGTCAAATGAAGAGATCTTCATAATTTCTTCAGGTTCAGGGATTTTATTTTGTTTGCTTTTTTGTTTGCTAACTATTTTCTCAGGCTTTTAAAAAGTCATTGAAAAACTGTAAGTTTAATAACTTCCATTATGTGCCAACATTAATATAAACATGTTTCATGGGCAACAAGTTAACCATGAGCCAGCAATGTGCCCTTTTGGCCAAAAAGGCTAAAGGTCTCATGGGGTTCATTAGGGAGAGTGTTGTCAGAAAGTAGAGGGAGGTGATCCTGCCCTGGTGAAGCCACATCTGGAATGCTAGGTGCGGTTTTGGACTCCTCAGTGCAAGAGAGACATGGAGCTATTGGAGAGAGTCCAGCATAGGGTTACAAAGGTGATTAGAGGGTTGAAGCATCTCTCTTATGAAGACAGGCTGAGCTAGCTGGGCTATTTGAGATAGACTAAAGACAAAGTAGATCTCATCAATGTATACAAATTACTTAAGGGAAGATGTCAAGAGGATGGGTCCAGATTCTTTTCAGTGGCACTCAGCAACAGGATGAAGGGCAATAGTCACAAACTGAAACACAGGAAGTTTCATTTAAATATGAGGAAAAACACACAATAAGTTTATGAGTTATATACGTTAATGAAATCACCCGTGAGCACTGTCACAAAAAGATTGAACAATGTTCTTCCAGTCCCTCCCCTTCCAAGTCAAAGTTGCATTCCCTGCCAGCCTCAGTTGTATCTATATCTCTTTCCTAGCATTCTCCGGAAAGACACCAATGTCTTTGTCCAGTTAAGTTCACATTTCAGCTCTTGCCTGCTGACTTCTTTAGCAAGCTGCTAATAGTTATCTATTGAGAATCTTTATTCGATACCTCTTCTGCCCCTCGGGCAACCTACATGACTGTTGTCTCTTTTTGCGTATATAATTGAAATTTGTTACAGATTTCTTTGTCAAAGCGTGCTCATTCATCCTTCAAAGGAAAGAAATACTAACTTATATTCCTTTCTGAAAAACTGTTTCCCACTATTTTTTTTTTTTTTTTCAATCTAGGCCTCCATCTCCACATCCCAGTATAGTGCTCCCTTCTCAAATCCAGATACCTCCTAGTCATGACCTCTCATGACTGCAGTTCTCTTTCTTTCCTATAGCCTGAGGTCCCAGTCACAGTCTCGTGACATAACTGCTTTCAGCTTGTTCTCTTCTAAGAGCTTCAGATGTTTTTCAATAGTAAGTGCAACTGTACCCAATTCACTTCTCTATCAGTGAGCAAAAATATCTTTTCCCTTTTATTTTTTTTCACTGTCCAATGGCCCTTTTGTTTCCATTACATTTGATCTGAAAACCTTTCTTCTTTTTGGTGATTAAATGCCAATAAGGAATAAAACTCGGTCACTGTGAATTTTCAATAGCATTAAACATTTTTGTGGACTTTCGAACTTAGAAAACTGTTTCCCATAAAGTCGACATTCACCATTAATTTCAAGCACCTTTGACAAAGTTTTAGAAACCAATTGACATACTCTCAAGAAATAATGACCAAGACAAAATAGTTTGCCAATCTCATTTCTATGAACACATTATGAACACTTTCAAACACCTCAGACTTCTAGTATTTAAAAATTCTAAAAATTCTATATATGCCAAACTTCCAAGAAAGAAAATAAAAGGATTTTAAAAGTCAATAAATTCACAGTAGGTAGCATCTCTACCCACCCCTAATTGTACAATTTTGATCTAAAAGGATAGTATAGTCCTCAATCAAATGGCAGTTTTCCTGTTCTAAATTTTTAAACCGTGTTGAAACACAAAATGCATATACATATCCAAGAGTATGGAAAGGCAAGTTTTCAGAAATTAAAGAGTCTGAGAAAAGGAGATTCACCAGAAAATTTATTTACAGAAAAGATATGTTTGACTAGATGAACAATATCACAGATTGAGAAAGATATTTGTGCAGATGTAAGAAGCAACTCTCAGCAAATGAAGGAACTGACAACACAAGTAGAGTCTTGGATGTGAGCTTTTGAATTAATTAAGGAATGAAAGGAGTTGAGTGTTGTCCTTGTTATTTGCTATATTTGTGCTCACTCCCCCTCCCACCCTGCAATATTTATATATTCTTGCAAATAAACAGAGTTATAACAGAGATGTTCAAATCTGTCACTGACTCTTAACAGGAAAAACATCTAAGATCTGAAAATTTAGGAAGACATTTGAAATCAAAAAAGATATTTTAAAATATGTAATATATCTTAAATAATTTTTCAGATACATTTTTTTCAGCAAGAAAGTTTTAAGTGTTTTTTAATGTCTGTGCAATTTGAAGGGTAGTATTTCAGGATATTTTGAATATCTGAGGAATTTAAATTTATTATAATTTGCCTTGTTTTATTTTCTTCAGTAACTACCATTTGATGAATGTCTCTCTTGATACAGAAAATTAATAGACAACAAGAAAAAAAGGAATCTGGTTATGGTTATAGTGATAATATACAAACTAACAATCTATAGGATCAAGTTGCCAAACAAAAATTACAAACATTTTTGAGATCTAGTCTATTTTAATTTATACTGGTCTTGAAATGATTGTATTGATCTCACTACAGTTGATTTTCTAACATGATAAGAAGAAATATTTTCCTTCAGACTCTGTAAGATATGCAGAAGAGAGAAAGATCAGTTTGAATCCTAGACCAAAATGTGATAAACTTTTTATTAGAAAGGAACATGTTGAGTAGATTGTTGAATTCTTCTTCTACACAGTGAGTGGTTAGACCACAGGCATCCTGAGGAATAGAGGTGGATAGAGTACTTTTACTTAAAGACCTGACCTCATCTTGCAAAATTCTTTGTTAGGCTGTATGAAGAGAGAGGAGTAAACATATTTGATGACATTTCCTTTAACAGGAAGAGTAAGCACTTCCATGGATCATAGCATGTATGTTCGAAAAGAAAATCTGTTTATATAGAGAAAAAAACTTTCCTTCCAGACTTCATGGGGAAGCCATAAAAAAGAAAAAAGAAAATAATAATAATAATAACAAAAAACTTTCACTGTATCCATTATACAATATTTTCTGTTGGGTATAATGAATTTATAGCTAAGAGAAAACAGAGCACAAAGATTTGAAATACATACAAGTTCATGTTTTCTAACTAGTCAGCCTCTTTTGATAACAGAATTTTCCAACTGAGTTTAATATAATGTTTTAAATATTTGGCTTTGTTATATTTGTTAGCTTGCAGTATTACAGGGTTATGATTGTTTCCAGAATTCAGGCATAGTATCATAGTATCACAGAATCACACAGAATCACAGAAGAGCTGAGTTTGGAAGACACCTCTGGAGATCATCTGATCCATCTCCGTGCAGGTCAAATGGTCAAAGCAGGGTCACCCACAGCAAGTTGCCCAGGACCCTGTTCAGATGATTTTGGAATATCTGTAAGGATGGAGACTCCACAGTCTCTCTGGGCAACCTGTTCTAACGCTTGTCCATCGTCAGAGTGAAAAAAAAAAAAAAATGTTTGTTTGTTTGATTGGTTGGTTGGTTCTTGGTTTTAATGTTCACAAGAATGTCTTGAACATCTGTTTCAGTTTGCATCCATTGTCTCAGCTTGCCACTGTCTCAGCTTGCCATTAAGAAGAATCTGTCTCCATCTTCTACACTTTCGTCTATCAGTTTTTTACACATATTGATCCCCCCGAGCCTGCTCTTCTCCAGACTGAACAGTCCCAGCTCTCTCAGCCTCTCCTCATATGTCAGATGCCCCTTAATCATTTTTCTGGCTTTTTGCCAGATTCTTTCTTCAAGTAAGAAATACAGTCTACATGGTTTTTAGCATATGTCTCACTTCTCTTATAAACACTAAAGAAAACAAATAAACTCTAAAGTAATAAAATCATCTTCCATAATTTCCTTTTGATTATTTTTTTCAAGATTCTTTTTTAACTGCATGATTAACCTAGTCAGAGATGGCAACAATGGTCTTGCTTTTACAGTGTCTAAAGAATCTCTTCAACTACTATTTAAATAACAGTGTTTACAAGGATACTTCATACATATGTGAAATAAAAATAGCTCAGCAACTCTCAAAAAGTGGATACAATGGGCAAGATAGAAGTGATCATTTTTTTAACTCAGAAGTCTAGGAAAATGTGAAGCTTGTGTAAGCCCATTGTCTAGGTGACTTTAGTCTGTAATTGCATCTTTAGGATTAATAGACTTAGAATTTAAGATCTTCAATTGATATCTGTGGCAAGTCTACATAGCAATAAATTAGGCCAGGATTTCCACATTCTATATCGTCTTAGGGAAAAAAATTAATTGGACTTTTAGTGGTCATAAGTCACATTATTTCTTCTTTGAGAAACACTTTAAAAACTCATATAGATTTATGCATTTTCAGCATTATTTTCTGTCTTGACAGTAATAGGAAGAAAAAAAAAATAAGTTATGATAGAAATATTTTTTTCATTGTAGCTTTACAACATTATGCCTCGTTATGACCAAATATATATTTTTTTCTATGTGTTTTGTTTTTCCTACACCTTGGCATATACCATCAGACTTCATTTCTTGATAGCCTATTTGTCATTTGTTCTGTACAACCACTGGGAAATCAAAGATACACTTTTACATTGCTAAGATGGACATCTTTCTGTCATTATTACTTTAGTGTGTTTTGTTATGAAATTTTTAGCAGTTTTAGCAGAAATTTCTAGTCCAGATTTTGTCCAGATTTAGTCCAGATCAGTTTTTAAAACATTGCAGAATCTGTCAAAATCTTAAAAATCTAAATAAGAATTGAAATATATAAAGCCTGAATGAAATTAACCCATTATATAAGAGTAAGTTTCTTCAATTATTCCTTTTTTTGATTGCTTTAAAACAGTAAATAAATAAATCAGCCTCAAAACCGAAAGAAAACAAGAAATAATATTGCCACTTTGTAGACAGAAAAAGCTTCAGAACCAAATCTTGAATGAGTTCAAATACAATATAGACAATATGGTCTATAAAGAAATCTTTTTTATAGTCAGAATTTTGGGGAGTTTGGAAATATATCCCTTCCTCATCAAGATGAAACCTCTTCCCAAGATTTTATAAAAGATAAATGGAGATTCTCTATAAAATAGCCAGTAGCTCAGTGAATAGATTTTTGGCATTGGGTGTTAAAAATTAAATGTTTAAATCCTTTTCTTTTTTTTTTTTTTTTTTTTTTTTTTTTTTTTTTTCCTGTTTCTGCATTTTCAGGTATTTTCTTCTCTTGACTATAACTTGGGGAGGCTTAGATTTAGCTCTTTGAAATCATCCTAACAAAAGTTTACTTAGAATTTTCTTGAGGTGTTTCAATTGCAATTTCAGTTAACTATTTTTTTTGATAAAAGCACATTTTCTTGTAGGAGAGAAATAGCCAATGAGTTATCTGTAAGCAGATTGCAAATCCATTGTTTTTTACTGTTACCATGTTCAAACTTTTCATCCAGTTACCAGCCAACCTACACTGCCTCACCTGCCAAAGTAATATACATAAGCCCCAGAACCTCAAAACAGTTTCTGGGTGGTCTTATTTCTTGCAAAACTAAGACGTGATTTATTGACATTCTTGTCTGTTGACACAGGAAGCAATGCACAAAAGACAGTTCATCTCATATTTGACTTATGAAACAGCCTCCAAATATCTGACATTGTGTGTTATGCATCCACTGAGTTTTTTAAGGGCCACAACTTGCACAAGAAAGAGGAGGATAAATAATCTACTAGTAGGATCACTAAAAATGCTATAGCATGTAGCTGATGTTTCAGAAATTTGACAAACTGTATTCAGTGTTACCCACTGTATACTGTATCACAAAAGGGAGATGGCAAATAGTTTTCAGTTGAATTTATGCCCTCAAAGAACTAGACTAATTAGGTAAATGGGGCTCACCTAACAGGAAGAATACACTAAAGCATGGTGACCTCACAGTTAAGATAACAACACCAAAATTTAAAGGAACACCTTGTGTTATGCCTTTGCTAATCTTCACTAGACATCTAAATAGATTTCTGATTCTTATAATTTACAGTTTCTATAGATTTCACTGCTGTTCATTAGTGATAAGCATTGATTTCACTTGAGAATTAACCTGTTCAAAACTTCTTAAAAGGAAATCACTGATTTATAGATTTATGTATCTGAACTTAGGAACTTCTGGCAGAGAGCCAAGTAAATAAGGTACCTACATTAATCCAAAAGAGAAGTACACTTGTGTTATTTTTTCCCATTTTGAGACTATATTGCACATGGGGAAAATTCTTTGCATATGGTTTCTACTGGGCTGCTGAACACATTAGACATATCATATAATTAGCTTTAAATATGCTACTGAACAAAAATTTTCCCATACAAAGTATTTCTCAGAGAGTGAGACTGTGTTGGTAACCCAAGTTTAAAAATAAAGTATGCACTATTGACTTTCGGTTCTGCTGTAGATAGCAGTTTCCTCTCAGAAATTTTGTCTGAGGCAATGGTAGTAAGAGCTGAGGGAATAAAGGAAAAAAAAAATAGAACACACTGTTTCTCTAATTAGTACTACACTATTGCTCACTAAAATATATTAAATTGATGATAAAACTATTTACTACAGTGTATATGCCCCTTAGGCACTCATGCTTTGTATTTCAGAAATCTGAAACTCATCTTTAATTTTATAATAGAGTCAAATCTGTATCTTTTCATTTGTCTTGTATGACAACAAGCAGAAGATATAATAGGGACTCCATAAAAGCTGCCTTAAGTTTTTCAGTATATTTTCCAAATATCTGCATTTTGATGACTGATAGATAGAGCAATCTTGCCAAACCTCGTATTGTGCAATACCAAATTAGCTAAAATTTGACTGCTTTGAATTTATTCATAATTTCCCGGAAAGTCAAGATGCACAGAGATGGATCTTTTATGTAAATTAATTTCTTTAACATTAAGGACCTTGTCTCACATGTAATGATGTTAAAATATTAACTTGATTTCCTCAAAAAATATATTTTATTGCAGCCAGTGTGTAGCAGAGCCAAATATTGCATTAACTGCCATCTGCATCAACATATTGTCAGTCAGGTGCAAATACTCAGCTGGCAAACCTGGCAGCCCTTCTTCTTTTTTTTTTTTTTTTTTTTTTATTATGGTTTTATGTCATTCTGGGATCCATCTTCTTAGTATTTTATTTTTCCAAAACTTTTTTAAAATGACACTTCTTCCCTTCTTTCACACAATTTTCCGTTACCTGAATATATTCTGAGGAACTCCACCTTACTAAAACGATGTCCAGCTCACACTTGGTCCGGAGCTGATAAGACGTTTTACAGAACAACCTTTGCCAATGACATAGAATAGCATTGTTCCTTGACATATGACAGCCAAAGCGGGAAATATTTATATTGTATGATGCATATTAATTGAGTCTATTCTCTGTGTCATTGAAAGACAGTAATCACTATGCTCATCTTTATATGCCCTGTATAATATTACAGTCAAAATTGTTCTGGACAAGAAGGGAAAAACAACTAACAGGTAAAACCAAGGAATTGTTTTTTGTCCAATTAATGTTTTAACTGTCTAGGAGACAGAATTATTAGTCTAGTTACTAGTAATATATGTTCACAGTCCAAATCAGTGCAGACAAGCCTCAATAAAACAGCTTAAAATATCGTGGAGAAGATTACCACTGAAGTATCAGTCCCCTACTCTGGTGTAGGAGATGCTCACCCTACAGGAACTGCTCTGGGTAGCAGGGTCAGTGTAGTCCCTTGGACAGGGAGGGTGAGAGCTGGCTGTTGGCCTCTTGAGAGGTGGATGTCATTGCCAAGGATTTCCTCTTCTTTGCAGTGAGGTGCATGATGCTGAGGCTGCTCAGGTTTATTTTCCTCCTTTTTCTCAGTACACTCTGCCTATGTGTTCTCTCTAGTCTCCAGCTGCCTGTTATTCAGTGTTCTGTGCTCTGTCTAGTGGTACAAAAAACAATGGAAGAATTATTTCTAAAACTTGCAGATAGTATCATGTTACTTCACATATTCTTTGAAATAACTAGTAACATAATAACATGTCTTGGAAATTTTCTAGAGATTCTTTAAGGTACAATATTTTATGTGTCTATATCATTGAGAAATATGATTCTGATAGCATGCTTTAAATTCTCAAGTGAAATTATACAAAACAAAAGTTTTTAGGATATTTAGCAAGCTGTATTTTTATGAAAATAGTTATAAACACATAACAGAATAAAATCCTTCAAGTAAATTCAGCTATTGAAATGCATGTACCTATATACACTTTAGCAGTAGTGTTAAACGACATAGTGCTGTTACACATGATACACTATGTAGAGATTTCCTTCACAGTTCCTCTCAAAATCTCTGTAAAATAGAAAGGTGGTTTGACCTCTGTGTCCAGAGTCCGTGGTTTGAATTTGGCAATGATTAAGAAAGAGCAAATAAAAACATAAATATTCTAAAGGCTGGAAAATAATCTTACAGAATTACCATTCTGTTCCCTTATTTTGCATCTATAATGAAAATAAGTCTCCACTGAATAGAAGAGAATAAATAAAAAAAACTAATGAATCAATGATTTTCAGCTGTATGTCTCATACAGTGAAGTGTGGTTTCAATAGTATTTTAAAAGAGTTCAGGCTATGAAATTTGGAAGAGGGTAATTCTGCAATCATTTTCAATAGTGATATTCATGAACAGCTTGTGACTTAACATTTTGAAAAGGTAAATTCTTTGACAACAGTTCAAATTTCTCGCGCATGTGTGCACACACACACACAAAACAGAGTTTTAAGGATAAGATTTTGACTTAGACTCACTTCTATATTTTGCAGAACAGAGTTATTCTCTGATTTTTAAACTGCACTTTATATCAAAGTATACATACAAAATAGATATGTATATTATATATCTAATAAATTATATTTAAGTATAAATTGTATTTTAAAATATTTATTACATTAACCAAGAACATTTATGTAAGGCTTTTTTTTTCCCACAGGGCAGTAGTATAGGCACACTGATTTAAAAAAAAAAAAAAATGTACATCTTCAGCATATAACAGCATACAAGGAAAGATTTCAGGACACTCAGGACATAAAACTGCAGCAGCCCAATGCAGAAGGCATAACCGTATGTCAGATGGGTTGTGACCATCGAAGCAAAACCAGATAGAAGTCCTTAGCTAGTAAAAGGTAGCTCTAATCACATATGAATTATGATTTCCTAAAGCAGAATCTATAAATAACCCACTATTATAAAACACATACTTCTGTATATTATTCAGATAAACACTAAATAGTAATTCTACATTCTAATAATTCCTGACAATAGCCAACAATTTTCAGTTACAAAATAAAACAGTCTGCACTCTGCATTCCCTTAGCCTTAATCTTTCTATTCCTTCTGTCTGCTCTCTTGCAAGGGGAGATGGGCTAACAGCTGGAGACAAATCTGAAGTAGTGACAGTAGTCACTGAAAAAGGCCTAGAAGATGCTGCCACAGACCAAGTACATATGCATGTACCCCCCACCCCCCAAAAAAAGAAATTAACTTTTTCAGTATTTTCTTCAGCAAAAAAATACTGCTCAGAATCTTAAGTTCTGTATGTTTAAATTTCACTCAAACTGAACTAAACTATATTATCTCAATAGAATCAAGAAAATTCATGAAATCCTTCAAGAGGATTTCCACTCCTTTTAGAAAAGCAGAATATGAAATTCCATTATTTTTTAATCTGGAAATAATATTCTGATTGTGTTTTTTAGCATGGAAATACTATGTACCAAAGAATTTCATCATTCCCCCTTCTCATCTCACGGGAATCCAACAAGCACACAGAATGAAACAACTTAATTCAGCTCTTACCAAAGTTAACCAAACTATTTTAAAGCACTCACATGGGTTAGAAAGAATTTGGTCTGAGCTAGAGCAAAAAATCTGAGTGAGTTCTTGTCACAGGGGGAAAAAAAAAAAACAAATAGCGTGACTGTGCAATGCTCGATTTACTTAGTGGACAGAAGAAGGAGTGTCAGGGAAAGCTTTACCTGTTCAGGAACACACATGTGCACACTGCTTAGGGGAAACCCATCCTACCTATCTTTCCCAGGCCTGACCAGGTGCCAGGTGAGGCTGGGGTGGCTGCATGACAGTGGCCCATGCCAAGGCTCATTACAGTCTGTTTGCACCGTCCTGCTTGTCCAGCATCCCCACACTCAGCCGCTGTTTGCATCGTATTCAACTCCTAGCCAAGGCACAGCTGAAATACTCTTGTGCCAACTGTTGAGTCATGAATTTGGTATTAAGGAAGTCTCATTTGTGTGAGACTTTGTGAATTAGTTGATCCTTGATAACTCAGAATCAGCATGTACTTCAAACAGTGTTGTGAAAATTAGATGTCAATGACTGGAAAGCAGATGCATGTATATTGACATTGAATATTTAATACATATCACTTAGCTCGCACACTCTTTTAGACAAGATAACATTTTTTTGTCCTGCATTTATATAGCTTCTAGCTGCAGTCTACACATAATAATGAAATCTAAATAAAAGCTTAAGCACATAAATAATTGATAAAACATAAACCAAATATTCTGCTTGTTTCAAACATTGGATTTGCCCTGAAAGTCCCAATTGCAAAAATGAGACTGATAAGCAGCAATCTGGCCTTACAACATGATTTCCAAATTGAACACACACATAAATACAAAGATGAAGGGGGCTTTTCTAGTTGTTTATTGCTACTGCTGCTCTACAAACTCAGTCACAGATCTGATGATCCCCTTGTTTTGGCTGCTGCCATCAGTAACAGCTCTGAAAGTTATTATAGGCTGTCAGTTGTTAATCCCCAATATATCTGCACTATGTCCTTTAAAAATTATCTGTCATAGTTTTGTACAATTTAACTGATCCCCACTTGCAAAAAGGTTTTGCTATGGATAAATAGAGTCCAGTTCCATATCTCTGCTCTGTGCTATGGAGCACTAGCCATTAAAATTTGTTTTAATTTCTTATTTAAGTGGCAGAAAATGAAGCTTGGTTTTGAATATAGACAGGGCAACGGATTTGCAGCTGCACCCAAGGAATGCATAACGCTCAAAGACACTGAGATCTCAGTGCTTCTTAAGCTTTGGCTTATGGTAACACATGCCAAAAAAAATGGAAATTGACAGACAGTCTTCAATTACGCAAAGTCCAAATAAGCATTTTTACTAGCAATGTCGTACAAAAGGACATTGCCCAAAGAAGTGATCTCAAAAGTGGCAACATCAGGACTGCAGCTAAGTCCTTCTGCCTAGGGATGGCTTCTAGGCATGCTCCAAATATGAACCACTAAAGAGCAGAATTGTTTGGGAGAAAAAACTACTTTGCATATATTTATTTTCCAGAGGACATAAAAAGAGATTACACTAAGCAGATATACAGAATGTACATTAAAACTATGCTCTGTACTACAGCCCTTTAGCGCTCTGTGTTATGACCTGAAGAACTGTAGAATTTAATGACTCTACATTATGTGTGTGCATTTGCATGGCATCTCATATCAGCACATAATGCCAAACTCTCACGTGGCATAGCAAAGAAAGAATACTTCTTTTTGCTTTACAGCTGCAAGCCTTTTCTCTTGTATAAAAAGAAAAATATATATATATTTTCAGAAGTTCCACTCTCTGAAAGCAAAATGGCTTCCTTCATATGCAGTACAGATATTTCCCATTTCTTGCCTTCTGAAAGAAGATTTTACAGTCAGTAGGTATTACTCAGGAGAACCCACCTTATAGAATGAGAAATAGCATGCAAATAATTACTTACCTAAGATTGTATCATGTTTTTGTCATTCTGAAGCACAGTGTGGTTCCGCTGTCTTTGTGGTTTGCTTCCCAGCATATCTGAGATGACTGCTTTTCTGCATTCCTGCATATCATTGTGCAGTGCTTTGGGATCTTTGAAAATGAAAAATGTTGCACACAATAAATATTACTTGTTATATATAATATGTGGAGTGTATAACTTACTCAACATCATACGTTATTTCTCACTCATATTCAGTTTGTTTAGCAAGAGAGAAAATGCCTACACTGGGTTAAGCCTGTTCTGTTGAATGCAGCTAATGAAACAACAGTCCATATCTTCTTGTGACATTCCATTTGGTACTGTATACGTTATGAATATGTTGATAAGATTGTCGTCTCTTTGATATGTTCCAGATACCGTTGAAATGAATGAAGCAACATCTCTAAACCACACCAAAAAAAAAAAAAAAAAAAAAAAAAAAAAAAAAAGAAAAAAATAAAAAGAAAAACATCCCAACCCTGCTAAACATACTGATACTAATATATTAGGTTTGCTACCTTTGTATTCTAATCAGTGCATAGGATTTTGTAGCTTTATCAGTGATAGAATGAATATGCTCACTCAGACTTAGGCACAACACTGAGTTACAACAGGGTAGCAGCTCACCAGTCACTATCTGAGTTGCTTCTACTCTTCTGTTATTTCTCTTGGTTGCACCAGTTTGAGGCAAAATGCATTACATTGTACAGACAGACTAATATCTTGAAATGGTTATACATATATAGTATCTTGAAAGGGTTGTACAGTTTTCTGAAAGTGGTGCAGTAGTTTTTAAAAGTTCCCAGTGGACAGGAGTTAAGATAACATCTTAAAAATATATTGTTAAGTGAATGTATGGTGCATGTCTCCCATGCCATCATGGGTACATGTGACGTAATGTAGGATTTACTGAGGTAAGATTTATGTAGGTAGAGAAGGGTGATAGAGATTGTTATTAAGTCTAAGAATTTTTCCATAAAATATACATCTATTGTTTCAAACACTGAGAATTCTGCAAAAAAGAATGGAGATGTCTTTCCCCCACTTTTTCCATTTACTAACAAGACCAGACTTGCCATGTTTGCTAGGTGCGAAATTGCTCAGCTTATACAGCCCTTACAAATAGTATTCATTAAGGAGTTAATCCTAAACAAATCAATATTTATTAATACATCATTGAAAAAAATCTTTCTCCTTGTGAGCTTAACATTGCAAAATTTTTGTTAAAGAAATTGTATTTTATGCTGAGGAATGTTAGCATGAAAAGTACATATAAATGGAATCACACCTTCCAGGAGGAAAAAAAAAATCACTTTAAAAGGAAGTGTTAAAGTTTAATCAATTCCTGCTGTTTCAGCAGCAGGACTGTTAAAATAAAGAAGTATGAATTACATAGCTTCAAAGAAATCATGTTTCAAACATGTTTGCGTGGCTTTAAGGGACGGACCACGTTATTCTGGAATGCTGGCTTCCAAAGTGAAAACAGCGTTCATTGAGCATGACTTTCTTCATAACTTAATGCAGCTCTTACCAAAATAATGCTGCCAATATGCTCTATGGGTTCCTCCAGCCAACACATTTTTAGTAGAAATTGGCAGAATATATTTCACCCATTTGAATGAGTAGCATCGATATATTGCATTTGGATAATTATCTCATAGTTTGTTTTAAATCTTGCAGCAATTTTGACAGCATTGTCATATTAACAAATGGAATTTATAAAGTTTTTTAACTTGTTGCCAAAAGAAATTCAGCATAATTTGGAATTCCTTTTTCTAAATGAAAAATCTTTAATCCAGATATTCCTATGAGAGTTAGAGAGTAGGTGATGTGAGGCTAGGGGAAACACCCAAAAAAGACATATAGTTGCAAGTAAAAATAGTTGGGATTTTTTTTCTTTAAAAGTGCTGTTCTTAGTATGTCAGAATCAATAGCATTCTCTGTAGTTTCTGGTCTCCAACAGTGAAAACATCACCTTAGTAGTTAACATTTCATACCCACTCAGCTGGAATGGGCTGGCACCTTTAAATAGAATGTCTGTCTATCTGGGTGAGGTCAACCTCAGCAAAGGTTTGCATACTTTTTTTATTTTTTTTAGCTTTTTCCTATTAAAAAGACATGACATGTAACCTGCTGAGTATTCAGAATAGCTTTTTACATCTGCAAGCAAAAGCTATAGCTTTTAGGACACCAATCATTTTCAAGAAATGCAGTTTTCTAAAGATAGGATGCGTACAACTAAGCCTGGAAACAAAAAAAGCGAACAAACAGTTAACTCTGCTTTCACAGATCCCATAAATACGTGATTGGCAATGCCATTCCTTTTTCCACAGATCCCCTCCCACAGAATCTCGGAACACCGATTTTGATAAAACTCAGCAAATACACAGACACTCATATAAAACTTCTGAGCTTCCAAATATTCTTTCTTCATCAAAATACCAGAATCATGTAGCTCTGCAAAGCGTTACTGTTCTCAGATAAATGTCAAATTCCTCACAAGAAACATGAAAGAAAAGAAACTGGTTAGTACTTAACCATATCAGGAGCACAGCTCTTACTGTCATCACCAAAGTAGTATATATGTTTAATCACCAAGGTAGTATAATTTTTGTTCTTACTTCTGCTTCTTTCCAAATTTTCTCTCTTTTCTTTAAAAGAAGCACTGTTTTACTCAATGCACATATTTATTTGTTAGAGCGCAATAGCTCACTCCTCCCAAGGATGAGTGAGCTACTCCATGAAAATTCCAGTTTATATGAAATATTGCCTTGGAAAACAAAATCAGTGACAACCTGTTACACACTTAGTCCCTTACCAGATCAGAATGCAACATTTTATCTATCAAAATATCTGTAAGAAGATCTTAGAAATGATTTCTTTCACAGCAATTCAACAAGGTGACTGTACAACTATGGAAAAGTCAGCAGAAACTCATTCTGAAGCAAGCTAAATTGGTAGAATATTCTGCACAATCAATATTTGACTCTTAAACTCCCTATTACCAAAGATGAAATAGAGGCCAAATCCCATCAGTTTGAGAAACTAAGTAAAATATGATTCTGCTTAACTCCCTTCTATTTTGATGGCAATAGAAACAGAAGCTCCCATTGAAATTGGATTTTAAATCAGATTACTAAAGAAATAGGTTATTTACATGTAAATAATACATGCTTTTTCAATTTTCAGTTTTTAAATAACTTATAAATAAGTCCAATAAATCCTAAAGGTTGTGGAGAGATAGAAAGATAACTGAAAAAAAAAGGAGATGAGTAACTGAGAAAGTTGGAATGAGAGAATAAGAGACTGGTATCTGCAAAGTGGGTGTAATGTAGACATCTGTCTGTCTTACTAGACACATCTGTTGACCATGGTGGTGACTGGGAGCTCTGCAATAATGCAGCCTCTCTTTGTCTCACTAAATCCCCACAAAATGCTGCCAAAAAATCTCAGGAAAGGGAGAGAAATCACAATACCACAACCTCTCCTCAGTCATCCTCATGTCATCCTCAAAAGTCCTCCACTTTGACCTCTGCAGTAAGAAAATTTCATATGCTGAACCACATGAGAGATGTTAGCATGCCAAACTTCCAGGCTCTATGTAATCCCAGATAAATCTTTGGAAACCCGTGGAAAGAATTCACAGAGATGCTGGAAGAGAATATATCTGTAGCATGACAGGCCAAATGTCAGCACTGTTCAACTAGCATCCCATATTAACTTGCATCTTCTTAATATTAATGTTCAAAGTACTTACAATGAAGCAACACTCATATCAGAATTTGGCTCATCTGGGAATCCATTTCAGTGGAGAAATTAATTAAGTTTTGAGACATGGTTACTGGATAAAGATTTATTCCTATATGCCTTCTCAAAATACCTCTTTATAGACAGATCACCTACAGATCCCTATATCCTGTCATTTTTCTCACACATTTCTGTATTTAGTTTAGATTAGTGCATTTTTGTAAATTCTTTCTTAGCCAACAAACCTCCAACTACATTATTTAATGGGCACAAGCACCTGGAAGATGTGAGTTTGAACCCTGTAAGGTGTCTATATCCAGGATCAAGCCCTCTCTTCTTAATTATATGCCATCCAAGATTTACATAAAGAAATACATTCTATGAAGGTGTCAGATGGTCTGCCAGGAACTGAAATCACCTGTTCACAAAGATAGGTTAGACTTCAGGCAACACTGCACCTGTTTTTAGAGATGACAGAACTTAACACCTGAAAGCAGAGGATTATAGTAAATTTACACATTGACTTAGTTCAGAAAGATCATGACACATTTAACATCCTTAGAAAACCTCACTCCCATTACTGATTATTGGTAGCTTGACATTATCAGAAACAAATTTTGCTGAAATATAAAATTATTTTCCTCAGAGAAGAAAGTGTGATCAGCTTTGCTTCCTTGTGTTTTTCTAGAGCGTGGGCATTTCCTTATCAGCAAGTCCTAACTCATCATTTATTGTAAGGGAAGAACCTCTTTGACTTCACTGAAAGTGGGATTGGTCCTAATGATGACAAAATATTCTCAAAGAGCTGCTTCATTTTGCGTATGTCTATTTACTACTTGTCTTCTAATGGTTACAGTATTCTTCTGCCTTAGCAGTGAGATGAAGTAGGGAATAATCTTAGTATAATATTTTGACAGAAAAATATCATATCAAAATTATAACATGACATAAAAATGTGAGTTTCTTTTAAGAAGTAAATATGAGAGTAAATCTCTTATCAACCAAAAACAAAAAAAAAAAAAAAAAAAAAAGGAGGAAAAGAAATAATGAAAATTCTCAACAACACATTCCTTCCCTGAATACCACAGTATATGTTATGATTCACATATATATATATACATGAAGAAACATAGGCAGGCACTGATACCAGAAAAAGAGTGTAATAGATAAAATAAAAATTCAATATATTAAGTGCTGAACCTGTTGTGTTAAGGTTACAGTGCTTTCTAAGCCTGTACACATGCAAATTAGCAAGGCTTAGCACCACTCAAATCTAATTTGAATTGTTATTTGCCGTTCTAATTGCCAAACCTTCAGCACAAAGCTAGTGATGGAGTTCTGCTTTCATTATCCCTCTCTTACAGCTGGTGGTAAATTAAATACTCAATATAGGATGATTTTCCTTTATTAAGACAAAAAAAATAAAGTGACATACTGATTGAACTTAAACTGTCAGATGTTATTTCAAGTTACTATCTGTAACTGTTACTATAACAGCAGAATATAAATGTTTTCAGATACCTTCATTTAAACTTTTGTCAGTATTAAAAGATGGCAATAACTGAACTTTTTAAAGTATTAGACTTATTTTGCATCAGTTTAGAGAGTGTCATGACACTTACTCAAATTTTAGATCACAAAATGTGATGTAAACTACTTCAAAGATGATAGGAGAAAGGCCTTCTAATGGTATCAGAGGGCTTTGGATAAACAAGATAGACAAACTTCATCTGGACAGACTTTACAGAGAACCCCAAAGGAAAGAAAAAGAACATATAAAATAGCAGGAATTTTTCCTAGATTTTTTCTCATTTATTTTCAATCACTTAGATTCAATGGAGGAGCTTGATTGATCTTAATTTACACAGCTTAGTTACAAATAATTAATGAAGCTTGTAAATTTGCAGGAAAAATAGATTTCCAATACAGAAATACAGCAGAAAAGGTTGCACATATTTTTAGGACATCAGAGAGATTTAGTGTATGATGTACAGATATTCTTAAATGTTTTTCTTTTAAGGCCAGTAACATTGCACCTATTTTGTTAATGCTTTTTAACGTTCATTTCATTAGATATAATGTTAGCTGCTTATTAACTCAGAGAGGAAATTACGCTGAAACAGCTTCTATAAAGTAGTGTTTTTAGCTTATATCAACAGATAATGAAAAAGCATATGCTATTTCCTAAGATCCTTTTATCCATGTGTGTAATGGCATATATTGCATACAGAATGTGGCTTGCAGAAACTATTTAACCATTATTTGTTCTTACTTTTCCTCTATTTACAAAACTCTGTTGTCTTGGAGAAATATTCAAAGGCATTGACAGTACTTTGCAAGGTACAAGAAAAAAAAAAAAAAAAAAAAAAAAAAGCCTTAGTCCATGAGTGTAAAAAAAAGATGCAAGTTATAAAGGAAAATACTAGAAATGGGGAAGGTAATTAATTTCCTGGCTATCATGCATACCCAGGGGAAGTGCCACATATTTTCAGGTTATTTTTAGCTGCTATTTAATTATTCATGATGTATTTGGCATTATTACTGTTATTTGTGACATAGGTTTCCTGAATTGCTCTAGTAGCAAGCCATCTCAATCAGATAGGTAGGCATTCTAAATAAGCTACATTGTATACTTATTGCTCTTACTAATTGAGAATGACTCAGGACATCTAGAGTGCTAGAGATATAACAGTCCTTTTCCATCTGTACCGCG
Organism: Nothocercus julius; assembly: GCA_013398735.1. Lineage (NCBI taxonomy): Eukaryota > Metazoa > Chordata > Aves > Tinamiformes > Tinamidae > Nothocercus > Nothocercus julius. Next base: position 13,255,872 of record VZSV01000009.1, on the reverse strand, counting down.
TAAGGAAAATTTCCTTTCCAAAAGAGTCTATAGAATTCACTCTCAAAGATACTTGTATCAGCCTTAAATGAAACAAGTATATTATGTATTTTAATACATGAATTTTATAGTAATTGTTTATTATATTAATTGCTTTTAATTAACTATATGAGGCATGATGTAATTTTCTATCTGAGGTGAAAATAGTACTTGCTGCCAGCATCTATTGTTAAGATAAATATGAGAGTGTATAAAGTACAGGATACCTAGAAATGGCTGCATTTATCATTAAGAGTCAGATGCATCACAACTGTCTGGGTCTGCATTTGACTTGTTGATAATGATATCAAAAGGTATTCATCATTTAACCAAGTAAAATGGAAGATAATGCAAAAATAAAGCCTGCTGCTGCCTTCTGAATAACCAGCACTGAGTAGTAGAGGAGTTAAGAACTGGATTTGTAGAAGATTGAATTTGTTCTTTGAGCCCAGCACATGACATATATACTGTGCAAAAAGTCATAAACTGCCTGTGAGTTTAGACCACTGTTTAGCATGCACTGTCATTTCCAAGCAGAGAAGCATTTGCACCTGCAGATGGGATTTGTACATGCCTGTTGGGGTACCAGATGTCTTGAATTACCAAATTACTTTCACACACTCTGTTTACAAAAATAGCCAGGGTTAGGGGAGGTCTTCCTCCTTTCCTTTTAAATTATTGACTCTTTCTGGTCACTGGATGGTACTGATAACTTTTTGTAACCATTTTTATCTTACACATAAATATCAAAAATGTAATTTCTCTTTCACGTCACAGTGATAGAGTACCCTTTTTTTGTTGTTTTTTTTTGTTTTGTTTTGTTTCCACCTTCTAAATCCTTCACAACAGAATGAATGGGTCTCCACTGGATGATAACTCATAATATTAAATTACTGTAAAACACATATGCAGTAAAAACCTATAGATAGAACACAATAGTTTATTGTTGTCTTAGAATTTTCGATGTTTTTTATGTTGTTTCCAGATAGTCCAGGTAGTTTTTAATTAAATCCTCAGCTTGCATCCTCAGTACTTGATGAGATTCATTTGTTTCAAATCTAATTCTATGCAAGTTAATATTTTGTTCACTAGGTTTAACAAGATCAAACTCAAACTTATTGTTTAATACCAAATGTAGACTATTTTCTTTTTTCTCTGTTATTATTGGAGAACATTGTAACTCTGTTGGAAATCAATAGCAACATTATCATTTTTTGGGGGGGATTAGGTATCACCTAGAACTAGTGAGCAACCAAGAATGTTTATTCAATTTATTTCACCATTTGAGAAGAAAATATAAAGCTATGCCTTACTGATTGATTTAACAAAGTTTGGGATATAATTCTGTGTTACTAGTTTTAAAAAAAGTTTCTTAAGAGAGAGAGTTGTCTGCTTTGTCATAGTAGGTGTTTGTTTCTATAGAAAGGCTCTTTTGAGAAAAGAATCCTAACAGAAGAGAAATGGATACTTTTAAGCACCAGTAAAAGGTTTAATGTCTGTGGCATATATATCATTTAAAAAGATCACCATGGTTATCTTTGGCATTTGGAATTCCAGGAAGACTTAACTACTATTTATGTTTTAAATCTGCATTTTCAGTTAGGTCACCTGAGATTTGGGGAAAAAAAGAAGTGTCAAGTAAAAGAAAAATAGAACACTTATTACTCAAGTAAATCTATTAATGCCATGCAAGCTGTTTGAAGCCCTAACAGGAAGAGAAACACAACCTCTCTGTAGACCTTTCACACATCGTACTTTGTTTTAACTATTTGTGTTTGTTTCCTATCCATATAATACAATGCTAGAATTAAATACTCACCGACAGATATCAATAGCAAAAGTGGCAGTGACTTTAGTAGACCAAGACCAAAACCTAATCTTGTAAATATTCACCAATATGGAAAGTTTTCCCTTCCCTAAATTAGCTAGTTTAATTATCTTAGATTTTTACCACTAATGACACAAGTTACTATAGAAAGTCACACTAGTCAGATATATTACAATTCTTTGAAATTATTGATCAAGTAGAAGATAAACAGAATGCAGTCAATTCTATTTGGTGGATTTTCAGTGCCAGTACTATTTCACAAGTCAATCTATGACCTTATAAAAACAATTAATTAGTGAAAATTACCATTTGTATGTGAGACATCTTGGAAAATAAGATAAAGAACTTGTAGATCTTTAATTAGAGGAGCAATTGCAATTACTCCTTTTAAGGCTTTTATGGACTTGAATATCCAAGAATATGTATAATATTATCCTAGCTATATGATACCACTATGTGTTTTGCAGAAGTATATATAATTCATGAGAATTGCAAGATCTGAGGCTAGATTTCTTCCATATATGGAATGCTGAAAGTGCATTGTTTTTTTCCTCAGAGGTTCTTCTATTCCCAAAGCATAGAAGACTATTTACTATTTGATTTTTTTACTCTTATGATTATTTTATTTTCTACCCATACTAACAGAGATAATATTATGTTAGATATTTCTGAAGGATGAAAAATATTCAGTCTATAATGTCCAAAATTCAGGATTTTATTGCTCCTTTACAAGTTACATTTCAAATAAACTAACTTTAATACACATCTGGAAGATTTATTATTTTATTCTAATATCATTATATCTGTATTTATATTCTCGTTAAAGACACAAAAAAAAAATCTAAAAAATGTAGATGGTCTCTTTCACTGAATATAGTAGCTTCTTTCTTTTCCTTATATGACTTTCAAATATTAGTCAATATAATCATTATAAGACCTCTGAGGCAAGGCAGTATTTCCAATTACAAGGCAGTATTTCCAATTTCCTACATCCTAAGATTTCCCAAACTTACCAGGATTTAGAAACTTATTGTCTGCATAGGTAACCTGAAATAACTAGGTGAAGTACAAAAATGGATCTGAAGATTTCCAGATCTGCTAAAGCTGCACCATGAATTTCTAAGCCCAGTTAGTTTCCATTACTGGGGGAAAATTTATAAGAATTCAAACAGAGACTGAGACTTTAACACTATGTGCATTATTAAAGCAGTCTGACTTAGGTTAATTTAAATTATTTTTGAGAACATTCTCTTAGCAGAAATAAAAGTCTGTTAAAAACTAGAACAGTGAAGGTAATAAGATGTACTGATTGAAAGAAATTCCTTTGTCATGATGATCTTTTTGAAAATGAAATGTCTTATATCTTGTTATCAGTTCTTTAGATTATCAAATGCTATAAGATATAATTATGAAGCATAAAATGTACATTTTAGCACTAAAATGAGCATTTTTATGTATCAGATACTATGGTAATGAGTACTGCATAAATAGATTCATAGAATAACCCATGTTCCTAGAGAATACTGAAGTTCATCTTGTCCAAACCCCTGCTCAAAGCTGCAAAAACTTAGATCAGGTTGCTCAGGGCCTTGTCAAGTAAAGTTTTGAATATCTCCAATGATGAGTTTGAACACTCCAATGATTTTTTTTTTCCGTAATATCTAATCAGAATTTCCGTGTTAGAATTTTTGTCCTTTGCCCCTAATTGTTTTACTGTGTATCTCTGTGTCTGGCTGCAATTTCTTTTTATCCTTCATTACTAGGAAGGACTTTTGATATAATATTTTAGAAAATATTATGAATGAAGCTTTTTGGTCTAATTGTGCAATATTCCCTATTAGACTGTTGCAACATTGATTAGATTATCAATAAACTCTTGGTCTGAATCGATACAGAGTGCTTCCTTTTGCACTTAAGAACATTTTGAGTGGAACAGATCAAATTCTGCCTGCAATCTGTCTGTCTGTCTTCTAAGCTGAAGGGAGAGATGAACCAGCAGTATCCTGGATGGAAGTGGACCAGCATTCAACCATCATCAGGTTCATGAACTGCATCAATGCAGACAATAATAATTTTAATAGTGAGTCCCCTCTAAGACACAAAATGTGATTTGACTTCTTCTTGATCTATACTCTTGAAGAAGTCTTGTTGATCAAATGTAAATGTACCGTGTATTGAATGATGCAGCTTACTTTCCACCGTCAGACAAGTCAGTGGCAGTATCTTGAACACCTCTAGGTTTTGTTCAATGAGCCTATCCACTGAAAGAATAATTGATCTTTATATTTAAAAACAGAAACAAAGCTGGTATTAGCTGGTGGGTTTTTTTTTTACCCTGAATTTATCCCTTTTATGTTCTAATCCTTCTTTTCTTACAGAAAGTGTTGCTTCTCCTTTTCAATAAATAAATTTACTGCAGACAGCTTTCTTTCAGACACAGTGGATTTCACAGATAATCATCAAAAGGCCAGGAGACACTGGAATAATGGAAAATATGACTTCCTGAGAGAATACTATTGCTATAGTTGTTCAGAAAAGTAGTACAAGATTACAATGCTTTGGAGGAGATGGCCACCATTACATTAAACCAGCACAGAGTGAGTGTTACCAGAACTCCTCTGTATTTTTAATTTCTCAAATACTTCTTCTGTTTTATTCCTGTTAACAATCTTGGATTCTTTCATTTTATCTAAATTAGAGCATTCATCCTTTATAATTCTTTATTTTTAACCAATATAGTGGTATTTTGGAACCAGCTTCATATGTGGAACATGAAGGGGAATCTTGTAATCACCTGAAAGAAGAAGCACAATTCCACTAATTCTTTGCTGTATGTAGATACATACTGATTACTTTTAAAGGAATTTTCCTATATACATTGCTTAGCGATGAAAGAAATTATAACTAAATTATTTGATTTGCTTATTATTATTTGTCTGCTAAAATATCAGAGTTGTTTTCTGACTGAATATGTAATTGAGTTATTCACTCAGGAAAAAAAAAGTCATCATAAAAGGAACCATTTTAACACTTTTGTGATACATAGAACAGGTGATTTGTTGCACATTTTAATATTCATTATTTAGCTTTCAGAAGCATTTACTTTGTAAGTAAAAGGAATCTGTGTAGTAAGAGAACTTTACTGAATATTCAAGTAAATGACTAAGATAAAATTCAGAAACAAGTACCATGTCTATATTTATGTCAAATTTGATCATTACTTATTTTGAACAACTAAAAACTTCAATACCTATGATACTGGATTTGTTTGAAAAAGGTGGCTTAACTGTAAGGCAAGAAAGTATAAATGTTGGCTTTCTTTTCCAAGTGTCTGACTTCCTACTGATCCTTAAATTCTTTTGATGGAAATTTTGGTGGAAACAGAACTCTATTTTCTGTGCTCTAATTCATATAAAATGATTTTCACACTTACTCCTGAATAGGTTTTCATATCACAAATTCACATTACTAGCTATTGTCATTGTTAACTATTGACATTTTTGACCTGAGTCCTAAGAACATTTCACTTGCTCTGAGACATGTTCAGATACTCACTTATTTCACATATTCAGGGACGTCATCTGCTCTTAATCCTTCTCCAATTATTCCTCCAACATATCTCCACCTTCAGATGCCAAATGGAAGGATTACACCTGTGCGAGAGAAATAATGAAATATGTCTTAAGTTCCTCATGTTTTGACAGATTCTGGATTAAAGGAACATATCATGTCCTTATATCTTTCTATTGGACAGATCAAAAGGAGAAGATAAGTCTTCATATTTTTAACCACTGTAATGTCTGATATCTTGCTTTGAAAGGATTCCTGGTAACCTTACACATTAAGATTCCATAATCTTACACACAATCTTAATACATTTTGTTTTGCTTAGATATGTTATCTTGGTATCCATATGTTAAAATATTTTTAAGACACATTAAACAGTAACTCTGTCCCTTCATATCTGTCTGTATATCAATTAAACACAGTGACATGTTTTACATTTGCAGCTTTTTATTAGAACAGTGTTAACTCCTACAAAGATGTACTTCATACAACAGTGAAAGTAAAAACTTTAGCTTACTCACTGATAAACCTTAAGGAAAGGTAAATCTATGCAATTACATATTTACCTCTGTAATGAATAGCTTTGCCTATTTAGGAACATGAGGAAGTTTTTACTAAAATAAGAAGTTCATGGAAAGGTTATACTTTTTGGAAATGCTACCTCAAAGAGAGATTGAATCTGTAGATACAGGGCATCTGTGTGTGTCTGTGCAGGAGGATAGCTGCTTCAATTCAATAGTGCATCAGAAGACCCTCTGTGTGTTTCTCTGCCCAGTAAATCATTATCATTCACTGTGCATGGCACATTTGAACAGCTTTCTACTACCAAATATCATAGCGGTAAACAAATACAAAAGGTGAGAAAAAATAGTCCCTTAGGCAAAGCTAAGCTGATCCCAAGACCAACTGATCTATAGAGACACTTTTCATTCCACAGCACAGATGATGAACATGATTATATAGCCAGTTTTTAAATAGGCCTCTTTACAGTTTACTAGGTAGCTTATCTCATATTCTTTTCTAGTTTTATTAGATACAATAAAGTGCATGAAATGCAATAATATCTTTTCAAATATATTATTGAAACATAGGGAAGGTGTTTCAGAGGCAGAGCTGCAAAACTGAAGTTCTTATTTTAGACAGGGAGCTGCACAGACTATTGTATAAGAAAGATTAAAATTTAGTCTACTTAAAAATCTGTGATAAGATTAAATTACTGAATAATGGAATTCTCCTTTCTTGTGTTGCATACAGTTTTTAAAAAGTAAGAAGACTTTTAAAGGTCAAAAAGTAGAAACATCTTGTCTAAGACAGCTGGGTTTATTCAGTATGGAGAAGGGTACACCGCACTGCTGCCTTCATCTAACCAAAAGAGAAAAGTATTCATGAAAGATGAATTCTTTCTTTTGTTTTTGGTAATGTGATCGCCTCTGGGTTCTGAGGTAGACACTTTAATCTTTCTCAAGCAGACTACATATGAGATTGTGACAAATAATAAGCATTCTTAAGACAACACCACTCATGGTTGGTGTTCCTTTCTCCTTCTTTCACCACAATCTACTTCCTCCTCTCTGGTTTCCAGATAAATTTTGAAAATTAAAATATAACCAATGGTGTCAACTGCCATAAAATACTATGTTTTTTTTTGTACAGCACTGAACAGGGCATGGGGAATTATAACATTTACACAACCAGTTCAGTCTGATATAGTCATCTGAACCACTAAAATCATACAGCCATTTATCTAAACCAAAGGCCACCCTTAGTTCCCTTCTGTGTTGCGTGTGTGTGTATTGTGATAAATTCAGCTTTCTTTGCAGCAGTCACTCTTTGCATGCTCCCCTCAGCTTTATGGGCACATCATCCTTGCCCAACTCTCTTTGCTGGTCTGACTTACTAGACAGTTTTCTTGTTTGGTCCGCAGACCTAGTTTTAGGTAGTTTTATCTCTGGTCTTAATTCCCATCATGCCTCTTTGATGGATCCTCAACTCAACACATTCTATCTCAGAATCTTATCTCTGTTTCTGTCCCTTCTTGATCCTACAGAACCTCCTGGATGGACCTAGACTTCATCACCTTGGATTGTCTGGTGCCATCTATGGACTCTTCGTCACCAACTCGGCCTTGTTCAGGTACCATGGAACTGCCCCAAGGTAGAGATGGCGCTGCCCTGCCTACACTGTGGTCATCCTAGGTGCCTGCTTTGTCCTCTTTTGGGGGCAGTTCCATTCCTGCAACCTGCTGACAGCAATTTGGGTGGCAAGTGTGGAAATCCTGGGGAAAGAGAGCCAGTAGCCTGGGGAATTAAAGCTCCCTCCTGCCCAAAGTCTCAGTATGCTGAATGACAACTCCAGTACAGTTACCATATTTTCAATTAGGAACTAGCTGGTATTTAGAGGGTTGTAGTTCCATTCAGAAAGAAAAACAATTACATGACTCAACCCTTTTTAGTTATAAAGTAAGCTTTTAAAAACAGAGAGAACCATATAAAATGAAATAGGTTATTTTACTCAGTATCTCCAGATGCAATTTTGTTAGTGTTTTTTTCTGTCTAGCACGCTGACCAAAATGATGTCTCTCATCTCTCTGAGATTCATAGAAAAAGCATCTTTGTCTACCCTTGCGGATTTTTTATCTGCTCATAAACAAACAACTCCATAAATATTTCTTAGAATTCTGTGCTTACATTCAAAAAAGTAGCACTCCTATCTGACTGTACAGGTTACTTTCTTTCTGGTGTTTCATTTTTACTTTTGTTACTGGCTCATTGTGTTTTAGCTATGCCTTGTAAACAGAAGAATCTTCACTGTTCTTAAATTTTTTAAACAAAAAGAATGTGTTATATGCACTAACTTTTGTATGTTTTTACCATATCCTCCACTCTAATCATACTTTACAGAGTGATCCTTCCTCCTTGAAGACACATTGATGGAAATATTCCCTGGACTTTGAGCAAGAAAGTATCAGGAAATTACATCTAGAAAAATATAGAAAGGTAAAGAAAAAAATACTAAATTGTTTGAGAAAAAAGAAAAATAATTATGTATTAATTTTAACTAGGAGAAAAGAAAGAGAGAAAGAGAGAGAGAAAGAGAGAAAGAGAGAAAGAAAGAAAGAGAGAAGGAAAGAGAGAAAGAAAGAGAGAAAGAGAGAAAGAAAAAGAGAAAGAGAGAAAGAAAAAGAGAAAGAGAGAAAGAGAGAAATAAAGAAAGAGAAAGAGAGAGAGAGAGAGAAAGAAAGAGAGAAAGAGAGAAAGAGAAATGAGAAAGAAAGAAAGAAAGAAAGAAAGAAAGAAAGAGAGAAAGAAAGAAAGAAAGAAAGAAAGAAAGAAAGAAAGAAAGAAAGAAAGAAAGAAAGAAAGAAAGAAAGAAAGAAAGAAAGAAAG
>VZSV01000009.1:13220785-13236549 GCA_013398735.1 Nothocercus julius | reverse complement strand
AAAAAGAATTCCTACAGTTTTCCTTAAACGAAAGGTTGTTTACAAGTTTTGCTAGCCATTGCTTGCCTCAATAAGATCCTTCATAATTTTACTACAACTAGAAACAGCATTCAAAAGCATTGACTACTTATGGTTTATGGTGCTCGTAAGTTTTGTCAATTCTGGCAAGAGGTTTGATGAAATTATGAGTTGTCTACTCAATTATTTTCTATTAAACTTTCTCAGAGAGAAACAAACATTATAGTAGAAATGAGAGTGTTCTTTTGACCTATCAGTGTATGAATTTTAGAGAAGAGAGACCCTAACAATATATTTTTTTCATTATCCGTTGCTAATTATTCCATTGAACTTGTCTATGTTCATTGCTGTTGTCACACTTGAGTGCTCTTGAGAAAATTAAGCAGCAAGTATATATGTTTGATATCTGATAATTAGGTAATATTGTTCTCACTTGGAATAATCGGTCTGAAAAGATATCATTATTCATTATTCTGTAAGTGTTAGAGGTATTAAGTCTAAGTGCACCTGATTTCTTGGTAAGTTGATTCCAATTAGACTTAGTTGAAAAAAAGTTGTTGCAGAAGCTGGTAAAACCAAGCACAGGGGTAGAGGGAATATAGGCTCTGATAATGTCCTAGAACCAGTGAGTAAAGGCTTTCCAGGTCTGAATATATGAACACTTGGGCAATAGATTGTTTGCTTGTCTCATGCAGATTCCTCTGCCTCTTGCCTTCACCTCCTCCTTCTCATACTCCTTGGGCAAAATTGCAAAGAGAAAGTTGTTAAGCATCAAGGAGAGGCAATAAAGCTTGGATCTTCACATATCCTGGGAACTTCCTATGGTTTATTGATTCTCCATGCTGCCTTGTGCTGAACATTTTCAGACCTCCCTCACCTAGTCCCCAGCTCTCATAATCTCTCTTCTATGCTATTACTCCCACTGCTTTTCTTTCCACTCTTTCCATTTTTGTTTAGCTGATCCTGATTCTTTTTCATTCTCATCCACTCTGTTCATACTACACATGCATACACCTAGGATCAACATAATATTTGCTAACATCAAATCTTACTACTTTTGTGTATACCTTCAATGAGCTACTCCCTTTCTAGACTATTTAGTTGTATTGACTATTTTGTTGCTTGGTCTTGGGCTCCAGTTTATGCATCAGCCTCCTGTTCCATCATTACTTAGTAGGTACTTCTCTTACAAATGAATTCAAATTACATTGCAATTTATTTTTCCTCTCATGTTGTATTCATTTTAAGTTTGCAAATTATTTAGTGAACTGTAGTAATTACAAAATATTTTGTATAATTTCAGTTAAACAATTTTAATTTGGGGATACTTAAGTAAATATTGTGAATAATCACAACCCCCAATCACTTATTGATAACTAATTTTATTTTTTTAATATCATATATTATGTTTTGCATAACTATGCATTATGCATTATGTATTGAAATATGCACCATATTATACCTTACTTAATATATGCTATATATTTATGTTAAATAAACATATAACCTTAGGTATCTTTTTTAATTCATGTATGCAAGAAGATAAATGGTATTTTTATGCTATACCAAGTTCTTCACAAACACATGCTTATGACCCATGATTTTATTATATTTAAGCTGAAACTTCATATGAACTTCACTTTTACATAATATTTTAAAAATGTGGGTAGCAAAGATTTTGTACTGTTTTGTCTAGTTATACGTAACATGTTTATCTTCTACATTCATGTTTTATTTGGAACATCAAGATATTTACCAGCTCTTGTGAGTTTGGGTGTTTGGGTAGTTCTTATTTTAGCATTTAAGAGAAGTAAAGTGGACTTAAATAAATCCACAAATCTGCAGATTGTAAACATGCTTTTCTTAAAGGAAAGGTAACTAACAGTCAACAATATTCACAAGGATTTCTGGGAGATGTGCATGTTGCAGATGCCTGTGAAACACTAGCAGCAAGGGACTTGAACATGCACACATGGAAATCCATAGCATCTTACCTTTACTAGAAAGATCTTGTCACTGCTCCCTAACTGAACTGATTTTAAGTCTTAGAGCTGAACTGAGGAAAAAAACTCCATCAGCTCTATCTTCCAGCAGGTGGACTGTCTTTGCTATTGGAAAAAGAACTGCTTGCAGATCAGATAAATTCTAAAAACTCTTCTTATCTTAGGTTACCAGCAAGTCATAAACCTACTATAATTTGTCTTATTTCTTGTACCTAATAAATTCTACACTACTGTGAAATCCTAAAACACTCCACAGGAATGATAGAGTTCTATAATAAAAAACCCATATATTGTTTTTGTAAATAAGAAAACAGGATGTTAGATGAAGAGTTTTTAAAATAAATAAAAGGATCACACATGGAATTTTGTAAAGTTATCAAAAGGTGAAACAACTACCAACATGAATGTCAGTCCTAACTTTTGAATGAATTATATATCCCTAAAAGTTGTACAAGAAAAATGTTTAGAGGTAATATTAAATAACCAACTGAGCATGAGCATGCAATGCTTTCTAATAGCTCTGAGGCTGAATTTTTTGGTATTTCCAATATGTATTTCCAATATATAATTTCCATATTACTTAACATGAAGTCATGGTTAACTTTATATTTCATTAATGGCAGCAAAATGAGTAAAAGAGAGTACAGGGAATACAGTTCTACTGTGTGCACTTCAGAAAGGGATGCTGAAAAATTTAATAGACTTCGGAAGAGAGAGCTCAGGCCCTGGGTGTACCAGCAGCATTAAGTTGCCTGAAGTGCCTCCTGAAATTGCCCAGACCAGCCTCATCTGAACCTCACCACCACCACCATCATGGTCTCAGGGGCTCCAGTTAAGATCAGACCTGGGCACCCAGACTGCTCAATCTCTCTCATGTGTTCCTGTACTCAACCTCATTCTTTACTGCTCCTGACTTGTTGGCTGGTCTTCCCAGATTTGTCTTTGACCTCACAAGTCACCTCACACTTGATGATCACTGTCAACAGGAGATGTTGCTGTAACCTCATGGCTGTGCTAACCTGCTGTGGGACTGTGCCCTGGTCAAGGAGGGCACTGCCCCTTCCACACTGTGGTAACCTTCAGCTCTTGGCTTGTCCTCCCTCCTGGAGCAGCCTCACTGTTGCTGCTTCCTGAGAGTGAGAGCCTTACTATTTGAGACAAATAAAGCTTTTCTTGTGTATTAAACTAGAAATAAGCAACTAGATTCATCTTCAGTAGCTAAATGGTGAGACATGTCTCTGTTTCCTAATATCTGTCTTGGCTAAGATATGAAACCTACAGAGGTTTAGGCTAGAAATTATGGCTAATAACTTTTATTGCTGTTATTATAGGGAAAATGGTAAAATTCATACATTGTCACTTAAATCTGAAAGTCCCATGAAAATACTATAGTTCAGAGTTACTGATTTGAATGTGGAACCTCAATAAAATTCCAGACAATATTTTTTTGTCTGAATCAAACAAAATGCTTGTCGTATTGCCCTCTGGCCTCATTAAAGCTATTATATAAGCTTTAGCACATAATTAGTGTGCAAATTAAAATGACAAATATAATTTATTCTGTCTTTTCAAGTATAAGTGTGAAAGTTAGTAATAAAACATAAGAATTATTATTCTTCTATCTTATACAATTGTCAAAGGAATGGATAAAGCTACTGTGCCCATGCAGAAATGGTGGAAGACAAAATACATAGCCAATACGGAGTGAATTGTGTGAAATCCAGATCAGCTAAGACAGGCAAGGACTTAATTCTTTATTCTTTCCTATTCATAAAATAACATGCTTAATCTTACATAACTTAGCGTGTCTGACATTAAGCACACAGTCACAGAAAGGGGGCTCACAGCAGGATCCATTCTGTATGCCTCAGGTTATACATATCCTTTTAAACCTTTTACCTATAGAAAGGCTTCCATAGATAAAACATACAGACACATCTACAGATACCCTTTTAAGTGGAAAAAAAAGAAATAGAATAAATAATATGATTTTCCAAAAGTGCTTATATATACACTTCCATTAGTCCTTTTCCATTTCTCATAGTCTTTTCTGTTGTTCTTCCCTGTAAATAAAATGCATCAAAAATACAATATCCATTATTATGTTCTTCTTCTAGTTGGAAAAAAAAAATGTTGTTCTGATAGGCATACAGAGTACTAAGCATCTCAAGACATCTCAAATTCTCTGCCCCATAAATCCACCTGTTTAGGTGAATCTCTTCTGTTTTCCTCCTTCATTACCCAAGGCTGCCATGACTCACAACACCAAGTATAGCAAGTGTCACAGACATCTTCATACAAATTTTGAAGCAGTCTTTTACTTTCAGTCCAGCAAGCAAAAAGGGACATCCTTGGCACTTAACAGCAAAAATTGCTCAAATAAGTATATCTTTTTTTTTTTTTTAATCTCCTTCACATATGCCCTTCTGTCCCTCTCTGGGCAAAGACTATCTATCCCTTTTGAAGTATTGCCATCTGAAAAATCTGTCTTTTCTCCTTCTTTCTTGTCTTGAATCTTTTCCATAATGTCAACAAGGAAACAGATCTCTGTGCTGACTGCCAGCCTCTGCATTTAGTTTCTTTAAAAAATAGAGTCATCTAGTCTTTTACATCATAGCATTGACTTGCCAAAACTGTAATTCCTGAGCATCCTTGCAGTTGCTTTTATCTTGGATGAAATTATGTGGTTTACTATCTACTACAATTGTAATGAAGGTGGTCTACACATCTTCCATTTTAAATATTAACTAATAAAGGCAGTAATCTTTATAATGTTGTAAAAAAATACAGTTTTCCATTAAACTTTTTTTGTATAACAGCAAAAATGTTAACATGTAGTACTATAAATTTGGTTGTATGTGAAAATAACTCTCACCAAGGTACTTCAGATTTGTGATAAACTCATCAGTTTCAAGATACTATGTTCATGGACAAAGTCATGACTGCAGAAAACAGATCCTTAGCCTCTACAAACAGCCATAGTCAAAAATCCAAGAATATGTATTATGTGGATAGCTGGTAAAATTACACGTATAAACCTTGTTCAAAATGTCAATGAAAACAACAGGAAATGGATGTAACCTGTGTAAGAGGATATTTCCTGAGAGAAAGAACTATACAGAACACTGTGCTGCCACTTTTTGAGGTATTGAAATAAAATCTTGTTCTTCTTTAGAAGTAGCTTTTCCCTCAAATAAAACATCAAAAATGCAATGTCTTCAGCAATAAGAGCAACGTTTAACTTTTTGTGGGGGAAAAACAGAAGAGAAGAGAAGAGAAGAGAAGAGAAGAGAAGAGAAGAGAAGAGAAGAGAAGAGAAGAGAAGAGAAGAGAAGAGAAGAGAAGAGAAATAAAAGACACTAATCATATTAGCATTCAGTAAAAGAAGCAAAATCCAACTAAAACACTAAGAATATAACCAAAAATACAATGGGCTACTAAACATCTGACTTATGGTCCAGCATTCTAAACTACACAGTAATGCCCACTTAGGTAAAATGCTGCTCATGGGTGAAATTTGACTTTACGGTAACAGAGCCAGGCATCGAGAATAACTTCTGGATGAGTGTTGCTCTGATTCAGAACCATCAGATGCAATTCTATGACATCAGTTCTGCTACTCCTTATTTAGTTTCGTCTCACTTAAAAATGAGATCTGCATCACAAGTCTGCAAAATAAATTTTTCTACTGTTTGCCATGGTTTGTGATGTCAACTGTATACTGATTCTGCTTCTATTACTACTTGTTAAAGTAGGACCCTCACTGAAACATGACCTTGTTATTGATATTAATTCAGATTTGTCTAGTTCCACTCTTTTCAGAATATCCTGTTGTAGAAGACAGAATCCACGCCTTGGATGGAATCCCCCCAAATGTTTTAATAAAAGTCTTTGGTCTATAACACACAGGCTTTTGCTAAATATAAATCTGTTCTAAAAATCAGGTTCATTGCCCATTGCCATATATTTTAAACCTGAGATCTGGCACGGTTTCTAGGATTTATACTCACATCCAGTTAGCTATTACTTATACAACAAAACATAGCTACACTGTCACTTTTCAACAAAAATTACTAAAATCATTAAGTCAGCATTTTAAACAGAAAATATCTCCTCAGTTAAAAGACCCTGGTAGTGTCCTGACCTAGCAGTTCAGCAATATTCTGCTTAAAAGTATCTAGAGGATACTCCAGATTGAAAGCTGATCCATCAAATGCCCAAGGTGTACAATCAAATGTGCCTTGTTATTGTAGGAACAATTTATCTTGGCAAAGAGAAATACATTCTGCATTACCTTACTGCAGTCAACACCAAGGTACCATGAAGACAGTTTGGTGGTAACTGGGAATTCCTGATACCAGCAGAGCTGTTCTCATTTTTCTGCACCAGCAAGAGCTAATGACCTTCTTAGTAAGATGAAGAGTGTGAATCATTATTCTGATAAAATTTCTATCCCCTATGTCCTTGAACAGTAACAAATCTAACAAGGACATAAGCAATCCAGGAAATTCCAGCTAAAATAACAAAACGCAGTAATTGAATCTATGGTGAAGGAATATCATAATTAATTTAAAAGAGGCTGCCCAGACATGGTTTTTTGCCTGTACTGGGGACAAAGAGCTCAGTCCCTCTAAGCCTCCTAGCTTGTGGATTTATGCATACATTATGTTCAGATCAAAGTAAGAATGAAATATACTAAACAAAATGTATGAGTCTGTTACAAGATAGAAGGAATTATGATTACTTTTGCTAACAATTAAAATGGAGAAGTAAATCAAAATTCCAAGTTATATCTTTTATATTCGTCTGAAAAAAAAGAGGAGACAAGCCTATGGAAATTGAACACTTCTACAAATTCTAGTCAAGATTGAAAGAATACTGCTTTGTTGTCATTTCATTACATGCATTTTAAATAAAAGAAAATTCAAAAGTTATAATGCAGAGGAGTTATAAAGTATTTCTGAGATGTAGAGCTTAGCTGAATTGAATTTTAGAAAAGAAAACGGTAAGCAAAGGTAAAACATAAAGTAGATGTGAAATATTACTGTGACTTAACATTCAGAAGATAATGGCAATGATTTAATTTCAAAATATGCTTAGATTTTAGGTCTGATGCTAGGTAAGAAGCCAAGAAATACATTTTATAAAGCTCTTGTAAATCTCAGTAGGGCAGAAGTGAAAGGTTTTTGGTGAAATAGCATACTAAGGAACTGCATTACCATAGATAAAGTGAAAGGGGAGTAGTCATAAAATACATTTAAAGAAAAACAAGAAGATATATCCTGTTCTAATCAAATTATAAATGTGTACACTTGCGTACTATGCCAAGGTTATAGAGACAAAACACCAGAGCTTTTCATGAAACAGATGGCATCTAGAGGGATTGATGTACTGAAAAAGGAAATGATCCAAAATGGCCTTTACTTGATCCTGTAATTTTGTTCTGTTGGTTGCCGAAAAAAAAAAAAAGAAAAGAGAGAGAAAAACTATGTCTCAGAAAAAAATGAACTGTATTTCTAGCAATTTAATTTTTTTATCTGTGAAACCACTGTGAGTGCTATTTTTATTAACTGGAGTTATGATAGACTTTCCACTATTCCCCCCCCTACAAACTTAAAATTTCCTTGAATTTTGGCTTGTTTTGTCTTATATACATATATAATCATCAAGATAATGTTGTCTTAGGTAAATATTTTAACATGTTAGAGGAGAATAGGAGGGGACAGATTTTGCTTTAATAAATACAGGCTATATGAACTTTATTTTATCCATAATGAATGCTGTACAAATGCAAAATATGAAATTATTTCATTTCAAAAGGACTCCATCAATGAGTAGAAGATATTCAAAATAATTTATTAAGTTGTATAAATAGATCCCATAATATATAAATGTAATTGTTGCACATGCAAAGGATAATTGTATTTCTAAGTTCCCCCTTGAATGAGCAAATGTATGTAAAGAAAGCAATTTGAAAGAACTATATGGTACAAAGAAATCAAGGTTACTTCCTAAATATACTATGCAAAACTTATTTGTTTGCATATCCTTCAGGACACAGATAAGATTTTTGAAGAGAAAGCCAAAGTCACTCTTGAAGATGATGTCCCAAGTGATCTAGGGGATTACAGGATAGGGATGGCAATGTATATGCTTATACTACGTTTGCCATGACATTGTGGCTGCTGCCTTCTGAAATGTGCAAGAACACTGAAGGATCACAGATACGTTATTCTGTTCCATGGACTTTGAGTATTTTAGCTTTTCTTTACACTATGCCTGAGAGTAACAGAATTTAAGTAAATTTGGCATGTTAAGATCATATAATATGTTAATCATCAGGTACAAGAAATTATGAATATATTACTACACTGATGACAGCATAAAAGTGCACTTGTGTATTTTCTTCATACACTTTTTCTCACTGCTTCTGTCTGTGTCCTTCATGCACTTACCTTTTAAGTATGTGTTTTTTTCTTTCTGCCTACATTTCATTGCTTTATAAGATTCCATTTTGTGCACTTGGGGCCCATTTCAGAAAAATACCACTCTAAAATGAAGTCAGTGGGAATTAAATTAAATTTGGGATTAAAATTAAGCCCATGCTAGAATGCAGTTTCACACATAAGCTCAGATACTTGCTCAAAAGAGGACCATAAATGTTATATTGTTTATTTCTATTCTGCTTTCTTTTCAGTATCTGCTTCATTTACTTACACTAATCTGTTTCAATAAGTAGACACCTCTCACATTCCAGGCAGTGATTTAACAATATAGCTAGTTGCAGGTGACACTTCTGTTTTGCAAGAAAGTTTGAAATTTGTTTTTATTCTGCTCAGAATATTTTCATGGTATCACGGAATGATACCACAATGCCAGCTTTACACAGGAACTTCATCTTCACCTTTTAAATTCTCAAATTGACGTAACTCCATGACAAAATGGCATTATTTTACAAAAGCAAGCTATTCTGAACATTCTTCCGTTAGGTCTATCTTTATAGAGGAATCCAAGGTCAGGAATTTCTTTTGTTTTGTTTTGCTTTGCTTTGTTTTGTTTTTGATAGATCAGAGATTTTTTCATGTGGGTAATTCCTTTTGCTCACAGAACCCTAATCTTAACCAAAATCTCCTTTTTAAAACTGTCTAAATCTGCTAATATAAAGGAATTTAATACATTTCTCTTTTTAAATTGACATATTAAAACAAACCGATAGTTGTTTTATACGAACTTCAGAAAAAAAAATATTAATGACTTAAGTATTAAAAATGCCTAACAGAAAATATAAAACAAAAAGACCTTTTTCAGCATCACTCAATAACTCAGTATATTACAGTATACTATAGAATAAGAAATATTAAATTCTCTGAATCTTAATTTACAGGATTTGTCCTTAAAAGTTGCAGCCTCCAGGTAGAAAGATAAATTCCCTTTGCTTTTGTTTCCTCAATAGTAGGGATTTTCTATGAGAAATATATCCATGCTCAGGAAGAATAATAAATTTTACCAGTACTAAAATCTTTGCTACAGGTAATCATTTTTACTATAGCTTTTACCAAAGTCTCTCAAAATCTAAAGAAAAATTATATAATGATTTTATTTCTTTTCTCTTTGTGCATTTACACTCTTTCTCCTTGAAATATATGTATGAATTGCTTATGAAAGATTTCCATGTGAGTTCTCAATATAAACAAATGACATCTGTAACATCACAGAGTCTCACTAATCTGTGAAGCTGAAATATTTAAGCCCTAATAGCAAGTATTAAATAATCAATAAATTCGAGAAAAAAAGAATGTTAGCTTATGGTTATATTTGGGAGCCAGGAAGAGAAGACTTCAAATTCTGACACTTTTTCAGTCTTAATGTGATTCTGACTGAACTACTAGATGTTTTGGTGTCCAAAGTCCCCAGTGGTAAAATGGGAATAATTTTATTCCTCCTACCAGCCTGTCTCTTTAGATTATCAGAACAAGGGTTGCTTATTATTATGTATGATGTCTGAAAAGTAAAGTCCAGATTCCATTTTTGCTGAAAGACACTACTGTTATGCAAATTAAAGTTTAAAACCTCAATGAAGGTATTATAAAAACAACACAAAGATTAGCAAATTTCTGATTTTGCTAACAAAAATCTCATCTTGTTTATTGTCCATCACATTTGAATTTTATTTCCCACATCTTCAAGAAGTAAAATAAGAACATTTTATAAACATGCTTTTGAATTTATCAGAAATGCTAAACTAAAAGGACTATTTTGCTGTGTGTATTTATACTGTTGTTTTTCTTATATACAAATGTCTTCCTATTGAATTAACTTAATCAGTAAGTAAAAGGAGAGTAATTGCATTCATCAGAACAACTGTAATCCCTAAAATTTCTTCCAAGCAAAATAACAAGAGGAGGGTAATTTGGTGCTGAGTTCAAATCTTACAAATTTTCCCCTTGTATTGCATAAACAAAGAGTGTTATTTTTGTTATGTATTTCTCCTTTATACGTAAGGATGGACACTACAATCACAAAGAAATCTTCTTATTATTTTTAAATATGAAATCTTTTCTTAAAGGATCCTGGTATTTATGAAATCCTTAGCCTAATTGCTCTTCCATTTGTGAGAGAAGATAGGAGGATGATAATTTTTCAAACTTTCTGCAGATGGAAACATGAACCTTACAGACAAAAGGCCAGGTTTTGACAACTTGTGTTGAGGGAGGACCAGTCATTCCTGAAATTCCAATGATGTAGTGAACAAAATCAAGCTGAACAGACCACAAATTCTCTGAATATTTATTTATTTAACTAAATAATAATTCATATTATTGGTAATATTCATATTGATGATAGCCAGGACCCCACTAATTTATGATTCAGTTATTTTCAATTTTGGTTTGCTTTGTTTCAATTTGGATTGATTGTTTTATTATGCATGTCTATATTGCACAATAAAATGCAGAACAAACTCACTTTTTGACATTCGTATGTTAAATCAATCTATTAAATTTTTAATCTACTTTTAATCTACTTGTAGATAGTTCTTTGAGGGAACAGTCATCTTTTTATTATACAGAAGGACATTCTGTGCTACATATTTGACTGATCTTTAACTTCTAAACTGGAGCATTAATAAGGCACTTATGTTATATAATGCTATGACAAAACATACTATTCCAAGGTTGTTTTCCCCATAAGAAACAAGAAATAAACCAAATCCCCTACAACACAAAATCATGCAAACAATACTGAAAGTAATTTAAAAAATATTAGAAAGAAGTGTGAACTGTAACTGACATATGCTGTGAAGTAGAAGAAATGAGATACTTAGAAAAAGGTTTTTGGAGTTTGATTTTTTTTTTTTTTTTCTACTCACACAGAACCAAATGAACTTGTCACCTGCTTGTAACATCTTCACATCTGTTTCAGAAGAAGAAAAGAAGTTATTATGAAACAGTTGTTGAAATGTTTGAGTCACCTTGTGCTCTTAGAGTATGAACTGCATCAGGTAGATGTACTTTTAAAGATATGGTGAATGAAAACTATTTTGATCAACAAAAGTTACCCAGACCTGAGATTAAAAATCTGGTCTTGTAACTTTGACATATTCTTTGATTCCCTTAGCAAAGCTGCCTTTGTAATGGCTTGCGTTATGGAGAAAAGCACGTCTGTACCAACAGACAGTGATCTAAGTTCCCCGTACCATGATTTTAGTAGTTGCAGAGCCAAGACAAGCTAACTGCAAAAATACAAATTCTTTCATTGTGACCACAGAGTGTATCAGCATTTTACATTTTGCAAGCTCTCAGTCTCTTCAGATAGAAACGGGATCACAATATACAAAATAATAAGGTGATGTTTAAAAGATGCCAAATGGCTGAGAGATGCAGACACATTCATTTACAAGTAGAGAAACATAACTCAGAAATACAGGAGTGGCCTTTGTGGATTCTTTGTAACTGCCCATGTCAGGGCCCTGAGGATGCTGCCTGGCCACCTTGTCTCTGCCCAGTAGCCGCAGGGCATCCCCCCACCCTGCCCAGGAGCCCATTTCATTCTAGCCCAGTGCTTCCAGCTGGTCTCCAGCTCAACCACAGACTGGTCATGGGCACCACTGATGTAGGCGCCAGCCTGATCTCAGACTTGCTCTGTCACCATGATCCTGCTGGGCAATCACTAGTCTGATCTTGACCCTAACTTTCAGACTAATTTTCTGGCTTGACCTCACTTTGATATGAATCAACTCTACCTCCTGGTCATGGATCTCAGTACAGGCCATGCCCACCTCGGTCGGGGATATTGTGAGAGGGGCCCTGGGCAGTGAGGCCCCAGCCCTGCTGGCCATAGGATCCCCGTTGACTCCTTGTCCGTTGGCCGAGCAGCTGGCATGCAGCTCCGTGATGATTCAGTGAAGATCAGCACTGCACTTCTAAAGCGAACCTCCCAGCAGTCCAAATTCACTGTGCCTTGCCTGGCACTGTGCAGAAGTTTCAGTAGCTATGAACCATTCTGATGAAGCTAAAATATAACCATACACTTCAGAAACACCCTTTCAGGAGTCCTGCATTCGATCCAGGGGGCCAGAACACAGACAACCCAAATTAAGAAAACAAAACCCAGAAATGTTTATAGTGTGGATTTCAGGCCTTTATTTTAATGTATAGGTCCATTCCCACTGGTCTGCTCTACTTCCTAATACAGGCAAAGCCACTGACCCCATCTGTCTCCTAATAGCTAAAATCAGTTGTCTAGAAAACAAATCAAGAGAAAGACAAGCAGTTAAGGAGTTGGAACATCTTGAGACTGAGACAGTGTCTGGATTTAATAGCACTCACTGAGTTTCTTTCATGAATTTGATGTTATAATGCACTTTTCCTTAAGAAGATCTGCAGTTTATAGTAGTATCACTATGGGGCTCCTGAAAATAAATTAGGTGTTCAGCAGTCCTTTCTGAAGGCTGTGTTTAAGCCAATTTTGAGGTTGCAGTGGTCAACATTAAAACATCAGCTGCTACATAACTGGCACTGTTATTTCTTAGTTAAAATGAAACAGAAGTATTTCAGACACACTGTGGTAACTCTTGACTCTTTAAATGGTGACCTGATTATTTTACCATTTTTATCATGCACCACAGTTTACAGTGCTTAGAGTAACAGAAGGGATTTGCTTACACATTGCTGTTAGCATAAAGTCAGTTTAAATTACATGTACTAGTAGAGAAATGCTCTTAAAACCTCCCAAAGCGATATATTGTTATCTCATTCACTCAGTAATGAGAGCTAAACCAGAATGGAAGATTTATGAAGATATTAAGCATAACAACTGAGGATGAATTTCTCTTATCATACACTCCATACTATTTAACTTGTTTCGCTTAACCAATAAGAAAGAGAAATTATTCTGTAACCACCTGGGAGAAGAAGAGAGTGCACACTCCACATATACCTCTGAGGTGATACAAGTGCCGAATGAAACTAGAGAATTCAGTAAATACAAGACATAATAATATGAATCATTATACAAGTCTGGCTTTTTCTTTAATTATACCCTCTTCAGCCAATATAAAAAGTAGTGGAAGATGCTCTGCAAAATGTTTCAGAGTAGACTGAACAAGAGAAGACTGATTTTTTCCTTTCTTTTCTCTCTCCAGTGGCCACTTAATACCAGTTTTTGCTTTGTTTTGTTTTGTTTACATTAGAACATAATCTAGTGCTCCATCACTATTGAACAAATCACATCCATAGAGTTACCTCTGAATCAAACTTCTTATAAAAATAGTATAATCTTCTAAACATTTACTAAATATTATTTACTAATCAGTAGACTGATTATTTCCATGTTTACTACAGTCCTCTTAATTACTTCAGATAATTGTTGACTACCTCAGAGATTACGTTAAATTCTACATTCATTTTTACAGTGGTAAATTTGACTAAAGATTGGATAAACTTATAGATTAAAATAATGGTGTCATTCACCTATATGAATTCATCTCTTAGGCCATGAACATCAGAAAAGCCACCTGAGAAAAACACTTCTATTGAATAAGCTTTATCCATTGGTTTGAAACTGTGCTTCATAAAATTTTATCACATTATAAGGATCCTTTCGCATATCAATAAAAGAAATCCTGTTTGGAATAAATATGAAATTTAAGCGTAGTTTTTAAAAAAAAAAAAAAAAAAAAAAGTCATATCCTTCACAAGCACAACTTTTTTTGCTCACAATCAATATGAAGATGAAGCCAAGGCAACCCAAAGGGTGACCCTGCTGTCATTAGTTGTATCTCTATTGCAATGTCAACCTGCTGCAACTACCTAATATGTCACCAGAGACTAAGGAAATTATGACAGTGTGCTAGGACATATGGAGACATAAAACTATATCATAAAAAAAAAAAAAATCACCCAAATTATTTCAGGTAACTTTTTTATAACCACTTTTACTGAACAACATGGTTATTTTATCTGCTGTAGTTGAGTTTTGGTTCATCTCTAAATTTTTTTCTCACTAGAGCAAACAACAACAACAATATCTATATGTAGATAGAAAAATAGTGTTAGTAGGTCATACACCTCTATAAACTAGTTTATTATTTGATTGTGTGAAGAGCTGTTATGTTTTGAAACTCTTAATAGCTGCCTCTGTTCTTAGTTGGTAGTGATTATTCTTTAAACTTGTAGTACTATATGTAAAATGACTCTGATATATAGCAAGCCCCATTTAGTAGCACTTAGCATTTCTTCACAGATGATACAATTTTAGAGTTTAGTTAAAATAAATAGCAACAACTCTTCACCTCCATTCCCCCCTTCCAAAAATAAGAAATAGTACCATCCTTTGCTCCATATTGTCCTATGGGGAGAGATAAAAACAAAAAAAAAGGAATGGAAGAATATAGCTATATACTTCTTTTGAAATATTTTTGGAAAATTAGTCTGAAACTATTAAAAAAAGGTCATATTTAGATATATTAATAAAAAAAATAGTCTGAATCATGTCCTCCAAACTGCATCTCCGAAGATACTTAATTGACTGTTTTCACATCCTTTTGATCCATATCAGTTTGGGGTTGAAGGGGGAGCTCTTCAGATTACCAATGACTTCCTCTGATCAGCTAGAATTTACTTTAAGAATCCAGCTTTAGTTTATTTTACTTCTGCTGATTATAGCTGTATCAGCTAAGAAATCCTTAAATTTACCAACTTAAGCAAAATATTCATTTCAATTCAAATTTTCAAGATGCTCAAATTTTAGTCCTTAATGACTATTTCTTAATTGTATGTGCCTTAATGAAGGCACATACTATTACTAAGAAAAATTATTACTAAGAAAACTATTACTAAGAAAAAACAAACATAGGTTTCTCTAACACAAGATTTATTCTTTTAGTCAGTCATTTCTATTATGTATTCAGTGGTTTCTTAACACACTCTTTAATCAATAATTATATTCAAGACTCCAATGAAGGGCAGGTTTATTGGATGAAGAAATTCCCAAGAATGATTTGAGGGTTCACACAAGCTAACACACAGTGAAGTGTCACTAGGGATATTTTATGAACATTATGAACATTACATTTTGCGAAATTGTGTTTATATATTTGTCTCCATATTGTGTTACTGTAACTATGTTGTTCTAGCTCACTTATGCCATGTCTAAAGTCATATCCTTTGATAAGAACTTTTTTCTGTAAAGCATAAAGACACAGAATCATACACTCGTCACTCTTTTTTTTTTTTTTTTCTTTTT
>VZSV01000009.1:13200148-13220747 GCA_013398735.1 Nothocercus julius | reverse complement strand
CTCTTTTTTTTTTTTTTTTTTTTTTTGCCATTATAGAATTCTGTAACAACATTTTTATTTATAGAAAAACGTGGCTTTATATTCTAGGCCTTTTTCTTCAGGAAGGCTATGAACCCTCTTGCAACTGTTCATTGGCCTCTAAAAAAGATGGCACATTTAGCCTCTCAGAGGGACTTTCTTTCCCTTACTAGGTTATACAAAAGTTATTTTATTTCTTTGTCATTAAAATTACTGCAATTGATTATACACAAGGGCAGAGACACACAAGTATTTAATTGTGTCATTTAAAATGCCATGTACAATTTTTGAAACAATTACAACTAAAAACTGAATGTCATGAAATATTATTACCTGATATTAGATGTCTAAGTTGAAAAGAAATTGTTTCCAATTCCATAAGTAAATTAAAATAAAATTCTGAAAAATAAATAAATAAATAAATACATCAAAAGGAGCCAGCAGTTACCAGTGTAATTCAACCTTTCTGATAAGGGTCATGTTTATCTAGCACTGTCACTTCTTCATTGATGGTCAAGTATCTTGATTACTGCAGCCAAGGGTTTATTAACCAAGGATTTAGATTTGGATTTCAAAAGATTTTTGTGACTTTAGGACCTTGTTTATAAACTTTCAAGGTAAGTATTGGCAGGAAATGATGATTGGAAGGCTAATTGCAGTAGTTCTTACTAGCTTTTCAGAATAGTTTGTCCCAGTGTGTATAAAATTCAATTTTCAGTTTTGTGTTTCAGTATTTTATCATGTTTCTGCCAAAACCTCTTACTATAATTGATAAGCACAAGCCCACTTAGTTCCACTTTCGAGTCTTTATTTTTAAAATAAAATGTTTAGTTTATTTATTTCCTTTTTGTAACAGCGTTTAACGAAGTCCATAATCAGCTAATACAGTGGTGTAGAACATGAAGGAAGGAGTACTTCCTTCCTTGGATTTCTTTTTTGGCGTGTGTGTGTTCTATCTTGCACTACAGCCAGCATATATGTCTTTCTAGCCAATGATTCATTTGCAAAATATCCCCATAAGGTTTCTTTGAATCAAGATTTTCCATAACATCACAAGCTGCCCAGAGATGTTGTGGAGTCCCCTTCTTTGGAGATATTCAAAACCTGCCTGAATGCAATCCTGTGCCACATGCTCTAGGTGACCCTGCTTGAGCAGGGAGGTTGGACTAGATGATATCTAGAGATCCCTTCTAATTTCAAACACTCTGTGATTCTGTGATTGTGTGGTCACATCACAGCACATTACATTTATCTTGAGCAATACTTCTCTACTTCTCTCCATTTAGAAATTCACCTTCTGAAGAAACACCATCCAAATATATGGAGTTTTTGAATTTAAAAAGTTATTCTAGTATCTAAAGAAAGTGCAATATAGACTCTCTAAGCAATCCAAAAGCCCATTATTATCCCATCTGATAGCAGTATACACCCATGTCAGACATTAACAAGTGAGAACTCAAGTGACAAAATCATCTGAACCTTGCTTCCATAATATATATCATATTAAATAATGTGCATGCTTGTAAGAAATGCATATTTACATTTCTTTAAAAAAGAAAAAAAAAAAAGAACTGATCATATACAATAGTGTAACAGCATAAAAACTGGTGCTATTTTATTATATTATATTGGTGAGTTGCTAATACTCACTTTTATTTCCTAATAGACATCAGTAATCTAGGAGAAGTTTAAAGATCACTGTAAGCATCATTCAGAAGCTGATCACAAGTAAGCTTAAATAGTTAAAAAGAAAGAAAATAAGCTACGTTGTATTATGGTATTTCAGCAGAATAAGAAAAGAACTATTATTTTCTTCCTTGTGGAATAAACAGAATATATAATGAGCATTTGCAGCACTGCACAGAATCAATTTAACTAGAGAACAAATACACTTGTAACTCACTTGTGGCTTTGTCTTGAGTGGAATTAAGAGGTGTTCCCATTGCTTGTGGAATGTAATTGCTACTCTACAAGGGCCTAGATGGCCTAACGTGTGTATATTAAGCTTTGAACTTCACAAAATAAATTCTACTAATTCTGACTACGGGCATAGTAGCCAGGAATGTATATAGAATGGGATAGGATAGGATAACTGAGCATTAATGTCTAGTCCAATGCATAACCAACAAAAAAACTCATCCCCATTAAAGGAATAATATGGTATTACCAAAACACATCCATTTTTTATTTCAATATTAATACAAATTGACAAAAGGAATAGTGCTTGGTATTTCTGCTTGGCAGTACTTGGTAGTTCCAGGGAGACTATTCTCAGAGCAGGTAACCTATATATACATATATATATATATACATATTTTTTTTTACAGTTTTGTGTATGTGTGTGTATGTGTGTATAGTTCAGTATTTTTTTGAACAAAATTTCTGAGAAGAAAAAGAGCACATGTCTAGGAAAGCCAAAACATATGGTAGCTTTGGGGCTGGAGAAATTCAAGAAAGTTATAGTTACTGCTTGATACAAAAAAATCATGTCGTTGCTATTGGCTAAAAAAAATAAAATATATTTTTATTTTTCCCTAGACAGAAAATGCTTTGTCAGTGGAAGAGAAAAAGAAGAAGGCTGATTTATGGCACAATCCTCACATAAACAGTACTTTTTCTATCTTAGGGTTCATTTCTGTAGCACATGTGAGCCTAATAATTGTTAATATATTTTCTCCCTCTCTGTGATGCACTTTCATTTTCAGGAGGAAAACGGAGTTACAGAGGAAGAGGTATTAAGGAAGACAGTTCTATTTAAGCAAATTGTTCAAAAGTAAGCCTTTAAAACTTCTATTCAGCTAGCACCAAACACTAGAGGCCACCAAGGCTCTCAAGAACCTATATTTTTTATGTCATGCTTCAATATGGAAAGAGCTCAATAGTTCATCACCTAGACCCTTCTGGGACTGAAAACAGGTGTTCTACCATCTTATCTATTTCAGGAGTTTGAGCTGTTAAATACAAAATTGGCCCTTGAATTGCATTTAAAATAGAGTAAGAGATAACTATGGTGACATTTCTCCCTCCCTCTGCCATTAACTGACATATCACCTAAATGTGAACAATATGAATAATTGATTCTGCACAGATCTTGGGAAAAAAAAATGGAAAATGGAAATTAGGGCTTATTCTTCACAAGCAAGTACCTGGTCCCTACTTATGGACTGGTGTTTCACTCTATTTTCTTTCTCTTTTGCTATGGTCTAACATATTAAATACTTCACCTCTTCAGAAGGAGAGTGTTCTGAACCCAAACAACTCTGTTTTTATGAGGAACAAACTTATTTGATGTTAGGAATATTGGATTTTATCCTTGTAGACAACAGCAAGACTGAACCCCAATCTCAACATTTTTGGTGACCATGCTAGCCAACTGATATAATAAATAAATACAGAGAGACAGCAGAATCAGTTGCAGAAGGGACTAGAGTTGCAAAGCATAAATTGAAACTTTTGTTTAAAAAAAAAGGGTATGCATGCTATTAATCTTGGGGAAAAAAATCAATTTTTTGGTGGTTTAAGGCACAATCATTTCTCACTACATCTTAGCCAGGTTCACATTTTCATAATATTTTGGGGATATTTCATTGTACTGTGAATCTCCTTTGGAGGCACGTAGCCCTTCAAACGTTGAAAAGGCCGACTTGTGTTTTTAGTTTTACCTATGCTAGCCAGGATTGCAAATGTTTGAAAGTCTCAGCACTCTTCATATATACCTTCTCTTGGCTTCTGTCAAAATACCTTTTTTGAAAACAATTAGCCATTTCCATTTGGTAGAAATTAGGCAGAAGTATTTTAATTCAAAGCCTTACCAAAAGGTAGACTTACCGAAAGGTAGGCCTTACCAAAAGGTAGATAGCAAAAGGTAGGCTTTGGCAAAAGAGACACATGCAATCTAATAATGCTGCTAACCTTCTTTGAGGTTCAAGACTGGCAAAGAATATTTGCTAATAAGCTATGATTTTGAGACCTCAATGTGTGTATCCAAGGATGATGCTAATCTCCCAATCAAATCCCTGAGGTTGTTGTCCATTCTATGGTGTATGGTCCAACAGCATAAAGCATGCCCCCATGAAGAAAGACTCTAGAGAGCAATCTCTCTCCATCAGCTCTGTCAAATGGCATGTGCTAATGGGAGATGGGCTGAATGATAGAGAGTCCCAGAGAGGGTAGGTGATAAGTGATGCGCAGAATAGACCATGAGAGCAAGTAAGACAGCACTGCCAGAATTCTGACTTTCCGAATCCTGACTGTAAAATTGGAAGGGTAGAAATACCTCTGATACTCTGATAAACACCTGCTCTGGTGAGCTCTTTTTCAATGGAATTTTCAGGACTCACATAAAGAATTAGAAGGCAGTGTTTCATAATTCCTCTTTCAAATTTAAGTCTTCCTGTTCAGAGAATTAAGTTAGAGGGAACGTTCTTGAGAAAATGGACAGAACTGGGGGTAATTATCCCCGATATTGAGGCAGATCAGGATCCTTATGCTGTAAGAAATTCAGAGCACTTTTCTATTTTCCTAGTTCAAGCATCTTTAGCAGATCATTAGCTTCTTGCTATATGCATGGAGGAACTCATGGGCTTGGAAAACTGATGTTCTAAAAGCAGTTGCTGCAGTTTGAAAGTGGTAGTAGCAGTGGAAGGAGATATCATATACTGTGTTCACTATATGCCCGACTGGCAGTATCGGATTCACAGTCTGTCAAACGTATGTCCAATCGCCTTCCTAGGAGTGAATCAAGTTCACAAATAGTATGATCAACTATAGGCTCGACTCTGGCATTATCAGAGCATGATTTATTCAAATGCGACATTTGCAAAGCAGGTTTCGAATGTCAGCACAGGACATTCTCTACTACAGGGTGGGGTTTTAGCCAGCTCTGATGTACAAATGTGCAATCATCACTCACCCCAGAAGATGGGAGAGGGCTCTCCGTCTTGAGTCTCCTCAGACCACGTCCCAACCGGAGAGGAGGAAAGGGGTTCAGCCCATCGACTGCCTCAGAAGTAACAACGGAATCTTCCCTCTAACTTTTTTCCTCCTTACTTCACCTTTTATCTTTTTTCCTTACATTTAGGTGGAGCTTGAGTGACTATAGTCATTATTGTTATTGATTGGAGAAAAAGATTCTCACTTTTATTTAAAGGTACTGTCAATCGAAAATCCAGAGCGCGTGCTCAGTGAGGAGTGCTCATACCTCGGTTTGGGGATGGAGGTGTGTTTTGACATTATAATAAGGTTATAATGAGCAAAGTTCATACAAAAGGAATGATTTGCCACCCTGGCTGCCTCAGCACCGGACATGTTGTCGTGTATCTGCCCTTGGGCAGCTCCTGTGCGGCTGATCAGCGGCCCAGCACAGGGAGTGCAGCAGAGTTTGGCCGCGGTGCCCTCACTCCGCTCCACCCTCCGTTACTCCTCTCTGCCGCTGCGGGGAGGGCAGATTGTGGTGCCTGGGGAACCGTGGAGGAGCAGAGTCCGGCTCTACCAGCCATCCTGGAAGTGGCAGCTGTGTATCACCCCAAGCAAGCTCCTGGAGTGCCAAAACTGCTGTTAGGCCCCATTTTTTTCCTCTAAGTTGCCCCTTTTAAAGCAATTCTGCCACAGCGCATTAAGAAGAATATCTCCAGCAAGTCAAAGGAGGTGATCCTGCCCCTCTACTCAACCCTGGTGAGGCCACACCTGGAGTGCTGTGTCCAGTTTTGGGCTCCCCAGTGCAAGAAGGATGTGGAGCTGCTGGAGAGAGTCCAGCGCAGGGCTACGAGGATGATCCGGGGCCTGGAACATCTGTCCTATGAGGAAAGGCTGAGAGAGATGGGCCTGGTCAGCCTGGAGAAGAGAAGGCTGAGAGAGGATCTTCTGATCAGTGTGTATAAATATCTCAAGGGAAAGAGTGAAGAGGATGGGGCTGGCCCCTTTTCAGTGGTGGCCACCCATAGAACTAGAGGTAACGGCCACAAAGTGAACCACCAAAAGTTCCACAGCAACTTAAGGAAAAATTTTTTGACAGTGAGGGTGACAGAGCACTGGAACACTTTTCCCAGAGAGGCTGTGGAGTTTCCTTCTCTGGAGATCTTCCAAACCCGCTTGGACGCAGTCCTGTGCCACATGCTCTAGGTGATCCTGCATGTGCAGGGAGGTTGGACTCGATGATCTCTAAAGGTCCCTTCCAACCTTAATGATTCTATGATTCTGTGTGGTTGTGATGTGTACTCCTGGAAGAGCAGCAGTGGTTGTTGATGTCTGAAATTAAAAACCTGAGCTTAAAACTGATACAAGTTTTAAAACACAGTGCCAAATTTGCAGACATATGGTATTCTTGCAAACCACCAAGATAGCTTGTTTGAAAAGAAAAGCAAAATGAAATGCACAAATCCTGGCCTGCATCTTGAAGAATGAAAATGAGTAAGATGACTAATTTAGCATCTCAAAGATGTTGAAAGGAAAGCTGTAGGAATTTAGCAAGAGTGCTTCCGGAACACAATAGAGAAAAGCTTTCTCCAGCCAAGCAGTTGAGGAACGAGAGACAAGGGGAGATACTTAAGGTACTTCTAGGGTAAAAATACTTAAATACATCCACAATGCAAATGCATGTGCAAATGAGAAGTGGAAGAAGAAAAGGTTTTATTTACTTACATGCACTTAGAATTTTAAATATAAAAATCAGCATTCAGCATTTAACATCTATGCTGAAGAAGCTTCCTATAACAAGTAAATATTCAGAGTAATGGTTGAGAGAAAAAAAGGACTTCATGTATAACTCATGAAGGCTGACTTTATATTCTGCATTTCAAAATTGGTTATTTTCCTACGTGACCTGTCCTCGTGTGAGTAAATAATATAGAAACATCTACTGTATATACTAACTCCTTCAACTTACTTAACCTTTCTAGTTTCAATGTTTCAGCATTTTTTTCAATTTCCGTGTTTCAGCATTTTGAACCAAAATTACATGTAATGGAAGGATCAATCAATTCACTGTGAAACTAAATGATACCTACAGGACTCCAAAAGTGATCTACAAACGTAGTGTTAATGTATGTTCTTTCTATCTACCAAAGCTCTCACAGATTTACTCATGTAAAAATTATGTTCAAGATAGGTTTTTAAAATATTTCCCAAATATTCCAAATGCTAAGAATATTAATGAGATTAAAAGATGAAAAAGTTTTTTTAAAAATGAAATTCTTAAATGTGGTATGAAACTTTTTTTTTTCTTTGATACTGAGTTATGAGCTTATCCTCTCCTATAGGACTTTTTTAGTACATTGTAATTATGATTGTAATTTAAGTTATTCTAAGTGTATTGTAAGGTAATTGTGTATCTACAACATTTAAACAACTGTACTGCTATATGTGATAAATGAAAGATCACTTACAATCTTTAAAACTTAAGATCAGCAAATCAATACATTCAGGCTATTGCAAAAAAGTTATTGCAAATATATGCAAGATTTCTTTCTTTTTTCTTTTTCTTTTTCTTTTCTTTTTTTTTAATTTCCAGAAAATGTTGAAATGTTGCCTACCTGTTTATATTCAGGAAATTGTTTAACTTGTAATTAGATACCAAATACTTGAAATGTTTTATCTTTAGAAGAAAGGTATAATTCCAGAGGATATATTAGAAACTATTTGTGTAGTACTGGTTGAGAGTCATTAATACTATGGGATATTTGATTGAAACTTTAAAAAAGTGAAAACATGTCTAGGGAAAACACTGATGGGACAGAAGACAGGAAAAAGAAATATGTGAAATAAGACCATAATATTTTCCTCCTTGCCTGACATGGCCAAAAATTACCTGCTACCTAAACCTGCTGTCTGGATTTCTGTCTCAAGTTAAGGAACTGCAACATTAATTCATAAATATCTAACATACAAGTATATCTTCACTTAGATGTGTGTGTTTGTCTGGCTTGATTTTAAAGCTGTCTTAGTATTGTGGCTAAGTTTGTTTGCAGAAAGCAATATATAAAAAAAAAAAAAAAAAGAAGAAGAAGACCAGCATGCAGAGTAAGTATCTCTAAAAAGATTGTAGGGAAGTGAGCAGAAACAGAAGAACAGACATTGCACAGATGTGAGGTGTCTGAGGAGTTTATATAAGAAAATACATTACATATTGCAGCTGATCAAAGAGAAAACAATAATTTAGATTCTGATACCTTTACATTTCAGAAACAAAGAGCTTCTTTTTAGAGCCTTTAATACTTTCTCTGATTTTGACCTTGGTAGCAAGCTGAAAGAAGTTGTAGCTTGACAGGCCCAAGGCAGCATGATTTAGTCAGTCAGGGCATTTTACAGCGGTTTGATGAGACCAGGTGCATCTTGTTTGAACATTCAGTGAGGTAGGAATAGGTTGGAAAAGTGTGCAGAAGCATATGAGGAAAAAAAAATCCCCAAAGCAGAAAGCATGATTACAAGGTCAATAGAGCCCAGACACCATAGCCCTCTCCACCTGCTTGCCATGTGTACGTGTTCCTTCATGCTGTGCCAGGCATAGGTTCTGTTTCTTTCTTCATGACTGAAGTCATCTGTGCCTTTAGGTAAGGCATACATGGGACGTATGTGATCAGAGCAAGGCATTCTCTCTTAAGGTCAAATTTTTTTAGTGATCCATTTTACTATTTTTAACATTTTGTATGATTGACTTGTTTTAATCATTATTCACAATATTGACAACCTTTATGGCATTTGTAGGCTTATGAGTACTGTGTAATAAGAATCTCCGAAAATATATGGTCATAAAGAGCAGAATTAAGTTTCCCTGAATATATGTGAAATCAATATCAGTGATATTTTACTGACTTTTGAATATTTATTATCAATACCATCTAAGGAAGAATCAAATGTTTTTAATCCAAAACATTGTCAACAAAAATTCTTACCAGGTTATATAGACAGTTTTAGGACTACTTGCATAGCAGTTAAAGTTCTAATTTTAAGTCTAAATATAATTTGTTGTGTCCTCTTGTTTTCTGGATAACCTATAGCTAAAAAGAAATTCTAAAATACTTATATCGGAAGAAGACAAAACAGGCCTGTTGATAAAGCAAAAATCGCTGGAGAGGATGCTGTTCCCTTCCTGGGTTTACTGCTGTGCAGACTAGTGTTCTCTGGACAAGCCACCTGTGATCGCTTTCCAAATACTATACTCAGACTTTCCGACTGGCAGTGATAGGTAGCATATTGTTCACTCTTCCCTTCCTCATATCTACAAATATGAAAGAAGGGTATCAAACTCTTTTCACATTGATCTGTTCCCTATATTCATAAACCTGTCTGAATTTTGACAACAAGATGATTTCTTTTTTAGTACTGTAAGAAATAAAAATGAACATTAGCAAATTATATTCACTTCTCCCAACTAATAGAAAAGAACTTCAATAGTTCACCAGATCCTCATCCATCTTTTAAGTCCATTGCAGATTTTTATTATTATTCTCCTGATGATAACAATGTGCTTGTCAGAACACTAGTTGAAGCGAATGACACTCCAAAATATGCTACAAAAAGAAACTTACAGTCAGAGCTCTCCTCCAAATCGGAAAAACAGAGCCCTCTTTATCTTTCCATCATAATGGCCTGCACAAAGCAGAATTATTTCCCACTGATTCTTAAGAAGCAGTATTTCAGAATTATGGAGTGTTAATTTCATGCATTAAGAGATGCATGAAATTGCAGTTGTTAAAATAGTACATCTAAGTACAGCATTGTTTACAGAATTTTTTTTAAAAAGTCTTATTTTTGTAAATTCCCTCTTTTGCAGCAGTAAGATAAGTAAGATTACTATATCAGAGATATAAAATGTAAACAAAATCAAAGTTAACAGACCAAGACTGCAGAATGATCCATGCAATCCAAGCTTAAAATATGTGAATTCACAGAGTTGAAAGATGCTGTTCAAATAGCTAATACTTTAGAAAGAGAAATCTCAGAACTTTCCTTTAAAAGAATATAGGTATTTAGGAAAATACAATGCATAACCAAAAGGCTGAAAAGTAGCATTTTTATGTTAGTGAATGCATTTGTCCATAATTATCTTGTAGACATGTGTTTATCACTAATCTTCAACATTGCTTGAAATACAACTTTTAAGTGAACTGTTCCTGAACTTCCTTGATAAAATGCTATACAAGTGCTTATTTTTTTCCTACATTGATCTCACATACAGTAACTACTCTAATATTGTATAAACTGAAAGCTAAAGATTATAGTAATATTATTAATTAAGTAATATTATTAATTAATTGTAATTAAGATTATAAATGAGTTTGACTTAGTTGTGCATATTTAATGCATTTAATGAAGTACATAATACAAAACATCAGCAGCACTAAATGAATTTCTTATCATTTACATCAAATCACCTTTTTTTCTGCTACCATCCCATAAACAGCCCCTTACATCAAAATGAATATATCAGTTTTTTGGATGGTCGTTATAATGTTATTGATAACAGTA
Organism: Nothocercus julius; assembly: GCA_013398735.1. Classification (NCBI taxonomy): domain Eukaryota; kingdom Metazoa; phylum Chordata; class Aves; order Tinamiformes; family Tinamidae; genus Nothocercus; species Nothocercus julius. The sequence continues at coordinate 13,210,265 of VZSV01000009.1, read as the reverse complement.
AACTAGAAATGCAGTAGATATATGTATGATATAAAGGGTGTTCCCTCCACCTCCCTTTCTTAATAAAATACTGCTGAAAATTTTTAATATATGAAAAAATTAGCTGATGAAATAATTGACTTACTTTTTTGGAGATTCTTAAAAATTTTATTTGCTTGTTGATTATGTACCTGGAAAAATATCTCCCAATTTGAATAAAAAAGCTGAAAGTTCTTTAGAGTAAATAGATATCTAAAACCAGAGAATGCACTTCAGCTAATTGTATTAATGAACTTCACTGAAGAGGTTTCTTTAGTAAGAAAAAATCCTTGTGACCTTTTGATTTAGTATAAAGTAGGACATATAGTATATGAATCTTTTTTACAGCGTTATCATTATGTTCAATCAAATACCTTGTAGCATTTGGTCACCATGACAGAATAATGGAACAATAAAGTCTTATAAATTAATAGAAGTAGCAGTTACATACAATGCTTGTGAAACTTTGTCCTTATGACTGTTTTTCTGGTGTTAGATGCACATTACAGGAATTGCAGTTGTAATCTGACATTTTCCATGAACAATATTTGCAAATATTCTGTCTCTTAACACTTGGCATTGATTCTTTAATATGTGAGATCTAGTAATGATTTTTTTTTCCTTACATGTAAGTTTTTTTAAACCATCAGTGAAGTTAGTTTTTCTTAATGACATATACTATGCTTGTTCTCTTTATATTAACAATTACGCACTCGCTGAGCTTGTCCCTGGAGGTAATGTTGCTTATTAGAAAAATCGTATGGATGATGCGAATAGATTGGGGGAAAAAACAGTAAAACTAAAAATTGAATATTAGAATTAAAAACATCTGAAACATCAATTCTTCATCAATGATTGTCTGAATTGTCCCCATACCTAAATGTGAAAAAGATGATTGTGCATCATTTCCTAAAACTTTACATTTGCAGTGTTTGAACATTTAGGTAATAGTTCTGAATAAAAGCAATAAACTAAGCTTCTGTGGGAAGATGTTTTGCTTCGAGAAGCAGGTTTCTCATCTTCATAGTATTCTGTACAGGACGATAGACTCTCAGAAGCTTAAGGGTCCACGAATATTCGTAGCTCTAACATCAGCATTTTCACTACCTAACATGAGAGTGTCACAGGGGATAAGAACACCAAACAAAGTAGCACAGTGAATCAAGTTTGCAGTGTTATCATTTCTGTTTGTATCTAGACTATCTGAGTCATAAATTTTCTTCAAGATCAAATGCAGTTTGTGACTTCTTTTTTTTTTTTTCCTTTTTCCTAGCATATGGAACAGGTCTACTTGTCTCATGGTTGTTACAATTTCATCTCATTGCTTCCCTTAATCACTTCTCTTTCTTTATTCTAACTGTAATCCATAGGCAACAAACTACAGAAACTCTCTTATGTGTCAATCAGGCATTATTACTAACTTTTAAAAAGTGACTGCTCTTTGCTGATACATCAAGCTTCTCTCCTGACCTTGAAAAACAGTTTTAACTTGCATTGCTTGCTATATTTTCTTATTAGTATATCAGGAATGCCATATTGTACTCATCCTCTATTTTCATGTATTTTGAAATGCTATGCTGAACAGCTCCATTTCCAGCATACCATTCAACTTATCCTTTCTGAAGGATTGTTTTGATGTGATTACATCAGTCAGCTCTCATTTCCAGTTCAGCATCTAGTTTTCTTAATTAAATGAACTGAATCTTAGGAAAACAAAAACAAAAACAAAAACAAAACAAACAAACAAAAAAACCTACCATCTTCAGGAATTGTAAGAAATCAGTATTCTAATTCTACTTCTGGTAAATAAATTATCCCTCCATGTATTGATATTCTTTCACTGTAGCTGTAAAATTATTTCAATGTCTTAAATGAAAAGCAAGTCTTTCATTCAGTTCATTCCTATATCCTAAATATATAAAGGAAAAGGGAATTTAAGTGACATCACTTATCTAAATCATACCAAAGCTACAGAAATGGTTTTACTGCAGATATAATTGAGAAGACTTACAGACTTAGAGCTACATAAAGCTGACAGTTTACATCTATTATAAATGATATGTCTTGCTGCATTTTTCCTTTTAATTATTTTCATTGTTTTGGTCTGATGCTTATACTTTAGACTCAACATGTTGTCTCTTTCTCCAGAGCTCCAAACTCATTTGAAAAAATATCCTCTCATAGTGATGAAAGTTTCTCTTTGGCTGGGACATCTAGAAGATCTGATTAAATTTTATTTAGAAATGTAAGAATTAAAGCAGAGGGATACATGTTATTTCTGTGTGCAAAATATGTCAGAATTAGATGAGGACTTTATTCTACTATCCACTGAAGAGGTCATCCTTCAGAAATGTATGTGACATTGTATGTTTCTATGTTGCATACTTGCTTGTTTCCAGTTTGAGCTCCAAGTCATAAGATAGGAAATATGTTATCAGAAATTATACTATTGTTCACATATAGAAAGTAATAAAGCAGATCATCTTCCTTCTGAAAATCATAAATTATTTGCAACCAAAAATGATAAGTAAAATCAACCATGTCTGTTTTGAGGAAATGTATTCATATGCAACATTCAAATGGTAGGTAAGACTAAAATGCTATCAAAACCTGAAGCTTTTGGAATCACAGGGGATTGGGTAGATGGAATATACTCAGATAGTTGTAGGAGTTGAATCATGTCAATACTATAGAGAGGGGGAAAGGAAGACAAGATTTAGAGGAACATGAGAATAAAATTGATGCAATATTATTCCAGGAATGGTAGGAATAGAAATTTAACTGTCAGTATGTCCTCAAGTATGTGAACAAAAAAAAAAAAGCACCAGCAAGTTATCAATATGAAAAGAATTCTTTGAACAATCTTTTATGATTGATCTATCTTCTGATTTATCATGTTAGTGTCTGTTGCAGAGGACAGATAGGAGAAGAATAGATGATTGTGCTTCACAAAAACAAAGCTGAATAATCCAGAAAAAAAACAGCTGATACCCTGGAGTTCTGTTTTGTCTGAGAGCTGTATCTATTACAGGCAGGTAGCACATATTGCCATTTTTTTTTACTTCTGAGTCACACAGAAATGGAATGAAGATACACATTTCAAAACTCCCTATTGCCAATGCCAGGAATGATCATTAGGCCAAAATGCGGCTGAATATGTCACAGAACTATATTACAGAACAACTTTTGAAAGGATAGCTAATCCTGTTTAAAAGACCTTGGACAATGGTGATTTTTATTGCTTGCCCTATTAATTATAGTGTTGAATGACCCTCACAGTTAGGAATTTACCTTTTGCTTCACGGCTGAATTTGGCTATCTTTAAACTTCGAGTCCCTAGATTCTTCCATACTTTAGTATAAACATGTCTTACTCATTATTTATTATCCCACCAGATTGTGTCAAATTTCAAATCCATCCTAGATTTTGATATTTTAATCAAAAATTAAAAGGTAGTATCATATTTTGGAATAATTTTAACACTAGTTCTGCCATGAATATGATCTTGTAACAACAGTATTTTAAGATATGCTGATAAGCCAGTTTTTACTGTGACTAATGGTTGTCTTTTCTGCAAATTCTGTCTTTTGAATAAAATCAAATTGTCACCTGGTCAGAAATCAAGACCCTGGCAACATTTCTGTATTGTGCAATGATATTTTGAATTCACAGCTCTCTAAAAGAAATTAAAAAAAAAAAAAAATGAATGAGTTAGGAAGTGCAATCAATCAAGACAATATGTTAAGCATATGTTAGTATTCATAAAAAAAAAAGATTAGTATTCAGACACAAACTGTGAGACTTCAAGTGAAATCATTGAGGAAGAAGAAGACTTGACATATTCTTACACATTTCCCATGCTGGTGTTGTAGAAAAAAAAGCAGCTTTCTGAAGTTTCAGCCCAACCACTGCATTATAAGTGTTTCAGAAGACATGAGAAACGAAGTGCTCTAACTGTGCAGAAAGACAGCCTGATCTGATAGATGCAATCAGATTTCCAATAGAACAAATAACTGATAAATTTTATGAACATACCTTTCAACATCCCATATGAGCCATGATTAATATCTGACAGGTATGTTTTTTTTGTGAACTGTTCATTGTTTTATGATGTATTTTCTCTCTAATGCTCTTGTCCTAAATAAAATGTAATTATTTGTGAAAGCTGGGCACTTTTTAAACTAAAACTCCCTCATTTTTTCTCAGACCCAGCTGTTTAACTGAACTCACACTCGCCAAGATAATCACAATAAATTATGAGCAAATTATAGCTCTAAAATCCTGCTCAGAAGAGAGCAGGTTACCTCCCAAAGCAAAATGAGGATTGGAGGCTTAAGATCTAAGGGGATCCTGTAAAGGTTAGTCAGTCAGAGATGCAGTTACCCTGTTCTGCTAACACATAGGAAAAGCAAGCCTTCCTTTTGTTGCTCCTAAAGATAATCTCAGTTGACATGCAGTACTTGCATTAAAACAAAATTGATTGACGTTAGCAGTATTTTTAGTGTCTAGTTCTTTATTAATAATGTCCTGAGTTTAGAATGAATTATTTTTACCAAGAATTAGTATATACTTAAGTAATCTGTCATTTATGGATCATCCTTCTGAAGTGCCAGAACTTAGAAAATGTTCTGCTATATTCAGAATTTCCCTCCTCCAAATTATAATTAATTTGTCAACTTTTCAGCTATTCTCTTACTCTACTTAGTGCAACCAAGTATCCAGATCTAGTAACCTGAAAATCTTTAATTTAAAAGAGACTTATTTCACAACTCTCTTACAAATCCTACAGGAAGGATGCTAAATTATTAGTATATAGACTCCTTCAGTCTAAATTTAGCGTAAGAATCATAAAATTTTCCCCACTAATATCAATATCTAGTTCTAGGTTTTGTATTTTTTATTACTTTTACCTTTTTAAAATTCATTTAATCTTTAACTGATTTGAGAATTTGTTCCTTCAGTGTTCCTTGTCAGCATATTCTAAAAATTGTAATTTCTTTCCACTTGTCTTCTGGTACTTGATAATTTGGAGAATATTTCTACACCCTAATAGTTGTCAAGTTTTGTTCTACATCATGAGGACTAGAAATTAGAAATCCTCAGGCATGACTTGATTCGAGAAATATTAATCTTTATATTTCCACAAGGGTATCTGAAGCTCAAGAAAACCAGCTAATTTAATTTCCTTTTCATTTTTCCTCAGGTTTTTAAGTTACTAAGAAAGCTATTCAGAGGTACAAATTACATAGGTGCAACACACAGGAACTTTTTATTATTTGGCCTCTGACAATCATGTTGCTGTCATTAGTTTATCATTCTCTGTTAACATGATAGGGCAGATTGTGACTCTGTTAACTACACCCTGTTCCACAGATGAAGATCCATATCCTTTCCAAATATTTAGCATTCCATGGTATTAAAAGAACAAGCATTTCTTCAGCTAGAGATACGATTAGAAAATAAGTCCTTTCTAACTTGCCCATCTTCTCACACCCACATTTTCCCTAGGTGTACAATATTCATTTGTTCTTTTTATGCCTAAAATTCTCTCAGATAAACACAAAAAGGCACATTTATGTTACTAACTCTGAAAAGAGGGTCACTGTTTCTTAAAAAACAAACAAACAAAAAAAAACTTATACAAAAGAATCTTATGAAAATAAAAATATGGATTTGATAAAGCTTGTGGTCATCTAAAAATTGCTAGAGCAACAGCATTGTTATTGGCAAACACATTGTAATTGCCACTGCAATTTTTCACAGTTAACCTGGAGATTATTTTTATAAAATAGCTGTAAGTCTATTTCTATAGTAGCTCCAGAATCGCAGGTGCTTGTCTGAGGGATGGGGATATCTTATTCTGTTGTTTCAACTTAAACACTGTCTTGAGAATATAGGCTGAGTTAAATTCAGACTTCATAATTTGATTAAAAAGTTTTGATTTAAATGATTTAATTCACATAGCGAATGGGAATCTCAGGGAAAAAGAAAAAAAATAGTATTTCTGATCAACTCAAAGCTGTTCAACATGCTAATAAATTTGGATAAAAATTATAACATCTTTAATTTAAAACAAGATAAACTAACTGCCCCTTAAAATATTTAAAGAAGCATTGTTGCATGAAGTTTCATTAATATTCTGCTTTGCTACAAATGCATATTTCCTTTTTCATTTCATGACTCTGATACACAGTAACACATTCTCAGAAGTAATGGTTTTAAGTATTCCTGACTCAGTCTTTGATTTCTCCAAAATACTACTCATCTTTACCAATCAAATAAAGGAATTTACTATTTCATTTTTTTTTTTTATATTAATATATGATTTTTGCGCTTTCTTGGACTTAAAGCATCTTTTTTTTTTTTTTTTTTTTTTGAAAACCTTTTGGCATTTTTATCTCTTTTCTTCCTTGGTTCTGCTGATACAACCACTGAATTCTCTTTTACAAATAAACAAATCTCCTCAGTCTCTTTCAACCCATCTACCTTTTCATCAGAGTTTTCATTAACTATTTCATCTTCACAAGCATCACTTGCTCTCATTTAAAATTGCCACATATCACATCATATAAAAGAACAAGAGAAAAAAAAAATTACCCTACCTCTTAGAACAGTTCATTAAATAGCTTCAAATTAGTTTATTTTTCTTGTTCCTTTGGTCATATTTTCCCATACATTTCCCTTAGAGAACATTCAGTCCTGAGGATATACTGAGTCAAAATGCAAGCCTCGTACTTGTGTAAAATTCTGCCTGTGCCAGTGATAGATATTATCTATTTTTCTGTTTTGTTAAGAGTTGATGAGCAAGAAGGAGGTCTAGCTTCATGCCTATCTCTGACTGCTACATGGCAAGTCAGGGAGAAACCTTAGGAACAAAGGGAATAGTGTTCCTTAGAAAAAGCAAATAAGAATGCTTAACTTATGCCTTGAATATCTTTTTGAGGCAGGTAGAAAGAGGAGAAATATATCAAGAAATCATGCTCTTATACATGACTGATGAGTAATGGAATAAAGAAACTTTTCTCAGGAATGACAAGCAGATGGATAGTTTACTACAGTCCGGTGTGACACAAAAAGTTATTGAAATGAAGGCAGTGCTAGCGAGCAGGTCCCAATGTACAAGAATCCAGAGGACATATTCATACACAAATCTCTAATATTATTTTTCCCCTCTCACTCACAGGTTGCTGTTGTATGTGTTTAAAGTTTTTTGTTCTATTTTTTCTCAAATAAAAATAGCCTGAGAGTTTAAAATAATTTTGAGTGCTCACTCACATTTGTTGATTTGTTCACTTGAAGGAAAACATGTCAGAAGAACTTCAAAACTCTGCCTAACTGGGGTCCTCACAGAGATCCCACACTCTACACTTAATATCTTTGCTTCTTTGAGAGAGTTTCACTGCATCTGCTTAGTTATGCAGGTTATTCAGTTATTCGGGAGCTATCACTTCCACATATAAAACTGTTAAATCATTTATAGCTGATAGACTACTGCATAGTATTACCTTGCTTAATATGTGGATTAATTGTAGCATACATTGTCACCTGAGAACTATAAATGCAACACCAAAGTGTCTGCTCTGTGCTCTAGCAATGAGAAAATGGGATATGCTTTTATCATAGGCATAAACTGTCCACTAGGTTTTGCATTCAAAAAAAATAGTCCATTTTAAAAAGTGTCAAGTCTTGCCTTCTATTAAGGATGCTTTCACACTTGCTGAAAATGCAGTTAGAGGCACAATAACAACCTGCTGCTTTATGTTAATTTTACATCCAAGACTTCAGAAACAAAGAACATTTCATGTACATCTATTTATTCTGAAAATCAAAATATTATCATAAAATAAAGCATATCTGCAAACATAATTTGCATGATCGGTTTCACTATTTTATTCTCCTCTGAAATTCTTAATTTTTTTGCTGAGTGTTATTTTCTTATGATGTCAGTCTTTGCCACTGGATGCTCACAGACGGCCAAGTTGTCTTCCATTTAGCCGAAATCCATTCCTGAACCCCAGATTTTCAGACTAGATTTCGTTCAGACATTCCTACATATGAAAACTCTGGACTTCTTTTTTTTCTGTGGCACTTTGCATGCTGCAGATCTAATCTCAAAACTGAAATCAGTTATTTGTGAACAGTTCTAAATATTCCTTTTAGAGTTGTTTAATTGAACATATGAATTGTGGGCCTCATTACTATTATGTACCATTCCTAGAATCAGCTTTTGATTCAATTGCTCTGATCACAGATGGCATCATTTTTCCATGACTATCTGGCAACATTTGATTCCAGTTCATCATTTTGCTAACTACTGGAGCCTTAAAACCCTTGTCAGGAGGTATGTAGAGGAACTCTAAAAAAATGAAAGTGCTATCAAAATACATCTTTTTAAAATTATGCTATATATGTTGATTTTTCTTTTGAGAGAAAGACCCTTGACTACAGTATTTATTTTCTCATAAAATGTGTGGAATATATGACCATTATAAATTCTCCTGGGTTCTCTAGAAAGGCAGAAATAAAATGTCTTTTACCTTCAAAATCTTCCACTGAACCTGAATAACAAAGAGCATGCAGCCAGAGACTTTGCCTTTGATATCCAGTGTTAGAAGGACTAGAGTTTCTTCTGCTGGTTGCTTTGTCTTGTCTGTGCTCCTGGAAAAGAGAATTCAACACATATTGAATTTGACAGTTCAGGACAGATCTGGAAGTGTATTTGCATTCTCTCTTCTATTCATAAATGCCTTGAAAATAAGTGAAGTCCCATCAACAGTCAGGACTGGAGGTTGTGAGAATGACAGCATGTTTTACACACATACACGCCAATGCGACAACAAAGTCCATTTTTAGAAAGCTGCATGGAAACCTTTCTGCATCAGTGTCAAATTAGAGAGACTGTGCTGAAATACTGATTACAACTGCATATTTAGCCTGTGTCAGCTGAGGGAATTTGTCTGACTTATCTATCCATCTATTGCTGCCTGCTGCTCAAATGGATGTCATCCTGTCAATGGATTCGTCACTGCATTCAGCTGGAAGGTTTGCAGACTCTTTCAGCTCTGCGAGAGAGCTATTATGGTGTTTGCGGATGTCTTCAACACCAACACATCCCTTTTTAGTAGTGTCAAACCTCTTGGCAGCCTATTCTGTTGAAGAAAAGTGAATCCTTCCTGGAGGGAAGTTGGGAGTCTTATACTGTGTGTACTGTTCATTGGGTTTGCTTAATGATTTTTTTTCTGTCTTTATAGATGGTGCACATGCACTTTTCCATTACTGCAGCTATTCCTGCTTCTGTAGTTTTATCTGCTTCCAGAACTGTAGTTCTGTGTGAGATTTGTCTGCAAGACTTCATGTATAAAAAAAAAGGTTCATGACAAGCAGAACCTCTCAATACAGAACCTTTTATAAAGAGTTTTCTTTTATCTGATTTTCTTTTAAACTGTTACTAAGTGATTTAGGTTGAAGTTTGTGTTTAGAAAAAAATAAACTATTTCCTAGAAAGCCTACACCTTACAAGATACCTATCAAGGTTGCTAAGGTCATAATTCTTTTGATCCTAGAGTTTTTCAGGTACTTAGGTACTGGACCGCTTGCATTATCTGAAAGTTTCAGCAGACAACTCTTTTTTTTCTTGTTTTGTTTAGTATGTGGACATGAGAAGCTAAAAGGAATTGGGTATCTAGATGATCACATATATTAAACTTAAACTTGCAGAAAAAAACTGCTAGCATGATTAATGTATTACATTTTTCCATGTCATAAGTCATTGCAGTATTTAGTGTTTTGATTTTTGAAATTCGAAGGAATTAGGAATGCTTATAAGGATCATCTAAGAAAGATTATTAAACTTGACATATGAAAATGGTGTATAAATTAAGGAAAGATCTTAAGAGAGTGGCATACCATAATGTTAATTATATAATGTGTAGGAAATTAAAAAAAAAAAAAAAAAAGAAGAAAATCTAAGGATTTGTTTGTTGGGTTTTCTTTGAGTTTTGGACTCTAATGTTGGTTGCTTTACTGAACTATATTCTTGCAACAACTGATGTCATAGAGGTGATATGACTGAGCAGAACTAGGTTTATTAAACCTCATG
>VZSV01000009.1:13174040-13189658 GCA_013398735.1 Nothocercus julius | reverse complement strand
GCAGTGAGGAGGATGGGGCAGCCTCTTCTCAGTGGTGGCCACTGATAGGGCTAGAGGAAACGGCCACAAACTGAAACACCAAAAGTTCCACAGGAACTTAAGGAAAAATTTCTTGACAGTGGGGGTGACAGAGCACTGGCACAGGCTGCCCAGGGAGGTTGTGGAGTCTCCTTCTTTGGAGATCTTCCAAAGCCGCTTGGACGCAGTCCTGAGCCACCTGCTGTAGGTGACCCTGTGTGTGCAGGGTGGTTGGATTAGATGACCTCTAGAGGTCCCTTCCAACCTTAATCATTCTATGATTCTATGATTCTATGAAATTAATAGTTTAGTTATTTACGTATAATATAGTAATACTAGGAGGCTAAAGCATGAATATGGAACTTCTTGTAACCCATGGCTTGCTCACAAACAATATTTCACAATCCCAATGCCAATTTTTTTTAGTTTCAGGGAGGTATTTTTAAAGGTTGATTTAAAAGTACTAAAAAAATCTTTCAGTAAATATACAATTTTTCCTATGTAAGGAATATTAATAATATGATATGTATGCAAGGTATTCTGCTGCATGGCAATCATTCAATAGTTAAGCAAAAAGAAGTAGGAAAAAGCCTCAGCTTTCCTTTTTTTTTTTTTTTTATTCCCTCTTCAGAAAGTATTTCAGGGTTTTTTTTTGAAAAAATGTGGTGAGGTTCTGCTTAAACTCAAAATAGTATGCTGAAAAGTAGCTTGAAATGACTTGAACACATATTTGTCTTTAAAGTGGACAAGACTAAATGGAAGCTGAATAATTCCAAAACTATTTTTGAAAACTTTATCTGTTATTCCTATACTATAGGTCAAGAATGAAGAAACCACATAAATTCTTTCTTAGATTTCATTACATTATTGCTCCTTTTTGTATCCTAAGGTATAACAAAGGGCAGCTTAATTCATAAATAACTCATTTGGTGTTCTTCCTCACTGAATCTCAATTATGTTTTTTGTACAGTACAAAGACATGACGCAGTAATATAATGAGAAAACCATTAATAATTACACATCTGACAAGAAAAAGAAAAGAAAATGCCTGCTGTGACATAAAATGAATTGAAAAACCCATTACATAATGGAATGCATCCAATTGTATAAGAATATGCAGACAAAGTACGTTTTACACACAAAAGGAGATTCAAAGACAATGGCGAGTAATTCATTCTAAGTTACATTTTAAACTGAATAAAGGAAAGGAGAAAAAGTAGTTAAAAGGTTTGAGTTTCTATGGTTTTATTTAAATTTTACATAAATGTTTTTAATTATTTCATCCCCAGTTTCTTTACACAACTCAAACACACAAAAGTATGACTGCTGTACTTTTGATACAGTAAAATAGTTTTCATCAAGAATTTGATTTTAGATTCCTGTAGTTTCTTTAAATGGTTTTCTTGCACAGATCTGAATTGCAAGTTCTTTCACTATTGTACATTTATATGGAGTAAAAAAAGGTCAAGATGTAGGGATGAATAAACCATTTAAGGAAAATAAAAATGTAATTGAGCCTAATCCTCAGTAATCCAAAATTGGCTCACAGCTCTGTAGTGGTAACTGTCCAAATAATTATGTGGAACATACTATGAGGGTCTACTTAAAATGCTACAAACTATTTTTGAGGCTTATATCTACAAGCAAGATAGCTCAAAATTCAAGTTTTATGCTACTCTTTAAGTGGTCTACAGTTCTCAAGACCTTAGTTTTACTCTCCGGTTTTGTAATCAAGTGCATTTTAGAAAAAAATTCCTCAGTTTTTAGCAGTTTTATGTATAAATTCTAAAAATAATGCATAAAAAAGTCTTTTCTGCTTACTTAACCATCTGCATGCTTCCTCTTGTTATTTCAAGTCCTGAATTCCTCTACCAAAAAAAAAAGAAGTATAGGGAAGTATGATTTTTTATTTAAATCTTCTTTTTTTTTTTTAAGAGTCAAATAATGAGAAGATAGTGAATCACACAGGCATCAACGTGTTTTATTTTAGGAGTGTTATGGTAGTACTGTTCAGTAGTTGAATACCAGATCAGTGAAAGTATGACTATGGAGATTGCTTATAGTACAATACTAATGCTGATAGATATATTTGGTGGAGTTTTAAGGGATTTTGTAATAAGAATGCTTTAATAAATGACCTGCCAAAGCAAAGAAGCAATAAGGAACTGCATGTCAGAAATTGATTTTTAAAAAAAAAAGGTTTATGAACACCTACATAATATCAAGGGCCTTCTTCAATCTCCTTGTAGAAACTAATTGTACTTCATTATATTTTCAGAAAGTGGTAAATCTCAGAGGAAGTCATCAGACTGCTTAATATAAAACCATAAGATAATCTTTCCTTGGTGAGCATCAAGTTTTTCTGTATACAACAAAATTTTAAATGTAGTATACTTGAAAAATAATACAAGGAAAAAAAATGACTTTTTGATTACTACCAGCTACAAAGCAAGTAAAAAATCACTTAAAAACTGCAACATTCTGATTAATCAAAAAACAAATTGAATAAAATTAGAATGGATCAAGTAGAAACTCTTCAGTCTTTACAAAATATTTTATTTGTTTGTTTAAAAAAAGATTATTGTTGGATTATTATTGGAAATGGCTGCAGGAATAAAGGAATGAATGTATAATCCTGGTTCAGGAAACCACTTGCTAAGAGTGATTTTCTTTAAAATGAGTGTGTGAGATCTAAGTGCTACACCAGATTAGAATCTAATGTATCATAAATATGTGTAAGAGTTTTGTGTAAATATGTAAATATGTGTAAGAGTGTAAAAGTAAGACTTTTGAAAGTCAGAGTTAAGCTCTTAATTCAGTTAAGTGGTTTTGCAAATTGAGTGCCTATTTGCATATTTAAGTATCTAAAAAAAATTAGAAAAATATTCTTTCATATCCTGCTATTTAATTGATAAAAAAATTGGTTTCAGATTTTGTTTAAAATGACAAAATTAGTTGCTTGTCAATAAAGAATAACACATATCTACAAATATGTCTCCTGTACAGAGCATGCATCGTGACCCATATCAGACACATAAATTCTTGTAAGTATGGCAGATTGTAAACAAGCAGCAGAATTCTATAGCTCTGAAGTAAAAGTTATTTTAAATTGTATCATTTAGGTCAAAAAGTTGTCTCTTGCAAGAAGGATAAAGTATGAGAATAAAAGAGGTTAAGGTATCTGAAACTAAAATTGTTTAAATATAGCTATATTGTTACACTATTTTTGCCAGGTTGCTTCCCTGGTTGTACAGAATAACATTCGTCTTTGTGAAGGGCAAGAAAAGAGTGAAATCCCCAAAGACACCTTTGATTTCTTCCTTTGGAGAAGAAAAAGGACAAAGGAGAATATGTCTCTAGGGTTTGATTTTACTTTTCTGACCATATTCATTTACTTTGACAGATGGTAGCTCCATCCAGATCTGGTAGATCCAGTTTTTTTTTTCCCCTTCCTTCACACTCCTTTCGAATTAAGAGCTTTTTGGAACTCTTTAGAATTAATATAGAATAATTATTACTGTAACACTGGGATCAGAAGAGCAGGCTGAGATGTATGATTACAAAGAACAACAGAAATACACACACAGGCAAGTCCCTTCAAAAAGATTTAGCACTCTACAAAATATTCAGAACATGAGTGGAGGATTAGTTAGTCTTTTAATATTAACCTTTCTTCCAGCTATTCTTTCTAAACAGCATGTCTTTTAAAAAATTAAATGTGTATGGACATATATAGCAAAAGGTTACTTCTTAAAGGCTTACATATTTTTGTTTTAATACAGCACAGCAAAATAATGATAATCCACATGAAAGTTCCATACACCTACAGTGCATCTTCAGTGTGTCACGTTGCCCTAGTCTGAGTCCCTTCTGGACAGAACTGACAATCACGCTAAACCCTGTGAACAGCTTGGTGACGCAGATAGATGTTCACACAGAATTAGACGGAGACCACCAACTTCTTCTTTTGTGAACCTAACATGATTTAAATACGGGTTCCAGTGGTGAAAGTCTATTTCATTAGATTAATGGTTTCTTTTAAAAGACCTTTTTATAAACAAATTGTGAGAAAATTGCTTGAGAAAGAGAAAATTAGAGAAAAACTAGGGCCTAACAGAAGTTCTGGCACTACTGAGGCTTGCTTGGGGTGAGAGACAGTTATCACAACCAGGATGGTTGGTATGTACATAATCTACTTCTCCATGATTCCCTCTGTAACACGATTTGCCCTCCTACCACACTGATAAGAGCGAACAAAAAGTGGAACAGAATGGAGACACGATGGCCAAACTTTGCGGGATTCCCTGCGGAGGTGGTAACCTGATGGTGCCGTGCAGCTAAGGATTGAATGGAGGGTGGAGCGGAGTGAAGACACCACAGTCAAGCTCTGTTTTACTCCCTGCAAAGGTGGCAGGGAGTACCACGCAGCTTATAAGCCACATAGTACGATAAGATATCTAGGGCTGGGCCAATGGTGGTGACAGATCAGTCCCTTCCGACAGACTTTGCTCAAACATTTCCTTATTCTAAACTCATTATAATACCAATACAAAACCCCATCCCAAAAACTACCCGCTTCCAAGGAACAACCGCTCCTCACTGAGCATGCTCTCTAGATTTTTAATTGACTCCAGAGACTTTTTAAATGAATCAATAATGAAAGTATGACTAGGGCCACTCAAACTCCAACTAAAAGTAAAAGAAAATATATAAAAGGTGAACTAAGGAGGGAAATGGGAGGAAGAAGGAAGAGGGAAGAAGGAAGAGGAGAGAGGTAAGAAGGAAGAGGGAAGACTCCATCATAACTCCTGGATCAGTCGAAGGGCTGAACCCCCTTTCCTCTCCTCAGGTCCGGGTGCCGCCTGAGGAGACTCCTCGAGGTTGAGAGCCCTCTCCCATCTTCTGGGGTGAGTGATGATTGCACATTTGTACACTAAGAACCCCACCCTGTAGTAGAGAATTTCCTGCACTGACATCCAAAACCTGCTTTATAAATGTTGCATTTGAATAAATCTTGCTATTCATGAACTCGTCTACTTGTTTTGAAGGCGATTGGACCTACCATCGATAGACTGTTCGTGAATCCAGTACTGCCAAAGTCGGACATATAGCTACCACAGTATTTGGTATTCCCCTTAAGAGATGAGTCTAGCCACTCCCAGTCCCCCTAACCTTTGAGGATCACCTGGACGGTAAGGGGATTCATCTCTTACCAAATTTGCCTTCCCCTTCAAACCACAACACAAATACACAAATAGACTCCTCATATCATTACTTCCTAAAAAAAAAAAAAAAAAAAAAAAAGGCAAACCAGACATTAATAACATTCCAATTGTCAGACTCTGTATTCTTCTATATGATACTGTGCAAATTCAGCAAACAGCCTTTTGTACTGATCTTTGAGCTGTGTTCCTCAAAATATCTTCTTTCAGTGGTGGAGGCACCTGACACTGAAGTTATCAAGGTTTATATCTAATAATTTTAACAGGAAGTTAGATGCAGGAAAGGGAAATAACTTAAAGCAAACACTGAAATAAAGAACACAAGAACAGAACAACCTGCAGAAAATATTCAGATGACACATATTTGCATATGGCAGTTTTTCACTCAGTGGAATCGAACAAAATTCTTGATAATCACAATAACAAGTACTAAACAAATGTATCTCTATAGATATGGCTATGCCATAGATCTTATAAAGTGGAAATAAACAGTAGATAGGGTTTATATAACTGATCTAAAATATGCAAGTGATGTGCTTTTTTTTTTAGTGAACCCTAATTCTTTTTCATGTAATAGTGTATTTTCTTCAGTCATAGTACTATTTGTCCAAGAAGAGATACTAAACTATACTGTTTTACCAAAAAGTTAGCCCAAGCACCTTTAGTCAGGTTTTTTTTTTTTTTTTGGTCTTTTTCAAGACAGACTGTAAACATGTTGCAGAAAAATGTACAGATCTACATATACTAATTTACTTCAGTTATTTGAGAAAAAAAAAGAGTCTCTACTTACTGAACTCTTTAACTAGTGACTGTGAAGATATGCTATCTTTTTACTTTACCTCAATTCTTAAATATGCAATGGAAAGTGAAATAGCTTAAATGGGAAAGACTGATAATCACCTACAGACAACGTACTGGAAGTTAATGCGGTTGGTAATGTACGGGAAAATGTGAAATCCCACTTCTTCATGTTGAACCTGTCCATTCTCAGATGAGTGTTTCAGCCTGCTGAGCTAGTGAACACAGATGGTCAATGATTATATT
Source organism: Nothocercus julius (assembly GCA_013398735.1). Taxonomy (NCBI): domain Eukaryota; kingdom Metazoa; phylum Chordata; class Aves; order Tinamiformes; family Tinamidae; genus Nothocercus; species Nothocercus julius. The sequence goes on along the minus strand of VZSV01000009.1, from coordinate 13,183,374 downwards.
TAATTCATTTTTTTTTCAAAGCCATTATACATGTTCTGAGACTGACAATATGTTCCCAATCCCAAAAGTGAGATTGATAGAAATCCCTAATTTATGGCCCAATTTAATGACCTCTTGTTCAGCACCAAAACACCTAAGAAAACTGAAAGCAGTAGTTTTAGTCATATGCAAAAAGTTTAAGTGTTCATAAAAAATATTAAGGGAAATCAAAGATGTATTCATTAGATGGCTGGCTTATGGCTGGCTTATGTAAAAGTGGATGATAGCTAAACAAGTGCCAGTGATGGTCAATTTGCTATATTTCCTGTCTAATTTATGTTTCAAAACTATGTTCAATCTCAAATATTAAGCTAAAAGATTGAAAATGAAACATTGGCCTGCATGTGCATTTTTTAAACAATTTTTTATGCACAAAAAAAGAAGAATGTGCCTTTTCTTCTTTTTCCATGTCACAAATGAAATATCATAGCATTAGAAAACTTTCTTGTTCATTTCTAGTTGAAAAATACATCTCTCAACGTTAATCTCGTTCCCCATATTTGCTAATGAAATACTTCTTTCTTATGTAAGGATACAATATCCTAGAACACAGTATCATTGATAACTACAGAGAAAGTAGGCAACAACTTATTTTCAGACATAAATGAAACTATTGCTGAAGCGAAATGTTACATACTATATCTGGAAGGAATGCATTTACATACTTTCATTTCTAGAATGGGCTTCTTGCTTTGAAATGGAAACAGTTTTCTAACTTAAAGTAGGTAATTACACACTCCATTAAACAAGTAATTAACAGATTACAATTTAAAAAAAAATGAAAATGAGCAATTCAGATGCTGAATGCAAAGCATACTGTTATAATTAGCATAATACTTTTGAAATGGATTAACAAATACACAATGAAAATGAAAAAACAATCTGCTTTCTCCATGCAGATCATATGCAACAAATAACATTTTATGATCTAAACAGTACTATAGTTTAAGAAGAACCTAACGCTTATACCTCATGTTAATTTTTTTAAAACAAAGAAACAAAAATCTTTTAATTCCCCTAAGAATTAGGTATAAAGGAATAGGCAAAAAAATTGGAATATCACCACTACAAAAGCAACATACTGGGAGCATTGATTATGTGAAGAAAAGGAAAGGTTTGATATTGGCTTTATCAGCAAAGATACTTCTGCCGTTAACTCAAAGATAAATTTTGCCCTGAAAAGTACTGTAGACATGAAATTTTACCTACTACTATTTGAAATAAGAAAGAAGATTATAATAGCACTGAAGCATTTTCACATACTTATGCTTTTATATGTGTATTTGTTCTGCACATTTGCTGAAGTTTTCCAAAATATAATATGTCCAGGCAGAATGGTGAAAGCTGTGAAAGGGCTTATGAACTCATCACTTCAGCTTGTTTGCTCAAACTAGTATATACTGGCCATATATCCATCATACCACTGTAGTATGTACAGTTAGCAGACTCTCCTCAACTGCTGCCTTGAAGCTATGTTAGCTCTGCTTCAGAATTTCAGAAATTAACTTTATCAGGAATAAAATTTTTCACTTGCCGTCCGTCCTGCATTTTTTTCATCTTTCTTTTAGCTTTTAATTGTTAAAAAGGTGCTAAAATCAATTGTATTCAAAAACACCCCACCTAAAGCCAAGTCTTTGTAATAGTTTGAGAAAAGCTTATTAAAAAAAAGTCTCCTTAAAGGGTTATTCTCATAAAATATAATAAAAATCAACTGACCCCACCCTTTAGCAACCTCAAATTCTGCTACGCTAATGATTTTCCTAACATACAGGATGTTTTAGATTACTTAGATATTATTTTTGCATCTCAGATATTACTCAGATATTATTTTTGCATCTTACTGCTTCCACATCAGGACAGAATTAGAAAAAGTACTATTTTTTAATCTCAATTATACTGAAGTAATTAAAATAGATTTTCTAATTAGGAAGACAGTAAAATGCAATAAGCAGTTAAGAAGAGACTGCAAAACCAAAACTTCAGGAATATGCTATGATTACATTCTATGACACCAAAAATGTTCACAATCTCTCATTTCCTTTTTCTGTTTATATTTTATGAATTCTCCAATCCAGCTACTGGCAACCCAGTCTTGCTTAGTTTATAGGATTTGACAATAAGAGCCTATGGCAATATGGCTGCACAGGAGCAATGTTTTGTTGCATGCATTAATGTCATGATAAACTGAATCACTCTCTTACTAATGAGGTTGACCTCTTCGGGTGTTACTGCTAGCCAGGGCAGTGGAGATATTCAGATGTCTTCGAATCACTGAAGGCTTAATCTGCACTGAAACATAGTGACTGTAACAAAACTAAAAGTATTCTAAGTATTGTAAAATATTGGATACAATGCAGTGTTTTTAAGTCAAGAACAATGCAAGGCAGCTGAATCCTACAAAAGGGAATTATTATTATAGGGCTCAGGGATATGCCCGTGTGATGGGTTATCCCCACATATGGCTAACTGGTTTCTTCCACTTTCGTTTACTGCATACATGTTTCGACGAAGAGTATTTGTATCTGTGTCTTTGTATCTGTGTATCCTGGATTTGTACCTGTGATACACTCAATGAACTTGAATAGATCCATTTTTTTTTTTTCTTCTAAAACTCCAGGTATAATTTGGAAACTATTGGACTTAGCTGTCTTATTTACTATTATTCCTTTTCTGAATAAGTATAGGAATTGTCTATGGTGGAAAGTGAAGGTTTGTAAGACTAAATATTTTTATTAAGTTCTTATTAAAAGAAACTATTTTTTTTATGAAGTCAATTTCTGAAAAGAATCAGAAAGTTGTTAAAGAAAAGCTTGCTCATAAATAATTTGTCTCCAAATATATATATTTTAATGACTCATGAAGGCCAATTCTTTTCCTACTTAGTTCAAATATAGCATTACTGGACTGAGTACTCTTTTTTCCTGCAAAATAAGCTGTTTAGAACCTTTTTATAGAGGTTCCAAGAAGTCATGTATTCTAAAAGAAAAACAAACAAATAAACAAACAAATAAACAAAAGCTATCCAAAGGGCTAGTATTTCTATAGAAGAAGAATTCCATTTTATACAAATTTGAGTTACTCATCTTAATATCCTTCTCATAAAGAAAAAGTCTTGAGAACATAACAGATTAAGAATGAAGTAAATAAAGCATAAGTGACTGTAATGAGACTTATTCATTACTTACTCATAGAGCTATTGTGAGGCAGAATTTTAATCAATAAAAGTTGTGTACACAGCCAGCAACTCTGATCCCCTTTTTGCACCTGTCAAAGATAAAAATCTTCTAACTTTCTATCTGTGAATTGTTTTTATGATCAGTCCTTTTTTCAATGTCATACATTACGATATGATAATCAAGAAATAGATTCAAAAACACAGCAAGAAACACTAACAATAGATAACAAACTAAAATAATTTTAGAGGATAAAACAATGCAAATTCATATGGTAATGAATGTGGTTGCCTTTCAATATTCATTCCTTATGTGAAGTCAAAATAACATTAATCATCCAGTCTTACTTTAGAGTTCAGCATAACTCACAGGTCTGGATCCCTACCTTATGACCTTATGATCACAGCCTGATCACTGCCTTTTGGAATCACATGATACAAAGAGAGCTTTTGGAATAACTTCAAAAATTTTCTTGTTCAAGGAAAAGCAAATAGTTTTTAATTAAGATAAATTAGAGGAATAACCTTCTATCTTTTATTAAATTTTTGATGGAAGAGATGACATAGGAAAAAATTCCTATTCATTACTATTTTTTTCAACATAGAAAGTGAGATTTTTACAGCATCTTTTTTTTTTTTTTTTTTTTTTTTTTTTTTTTCACATAATCCTCCTTGCTATTTTTAATGAAATTGCAAAAGCAGGACAAGTAAGTGATTTACATCAGAACAATATTTTGATTGCTTAAAAACATGGCATTATAAAAACACTGTTTTTTTGATAAAAGACAAATTAGCATTGGAATGTGGCAATTATTTTGATTTAATTTTTGATGAATAATGCAGTGAAAATGTTATAGATGGTGACACAAAATGATGATCAGAGTATTTGAAACAATCAAAAATTTCATTCTGTGCTTCCTTGTTTTCTTCTACATCACGTTAGCAGATGGTTCCCCCTTACCAAAACTAACCCACGTGTAATAGATTCCTCAGGAATATCAACAGCTAAGCAGCAACAACTTGATTTATGGCTGAAGAATCTTTGCCTTTAACTTCAAAGTGACTGGTCCTACTTGCTATACTGAGATTGTTAGTTATCCTGCAATTGCTATGGCTTCTGCTGTAATCATTAGATATCAGAAGTAAATGTGTTTTAGTCCTGTTGCTAGATACTGTAAATTCTCAATTAATTCAAGTGTTGAAAGCATTATTTTGTTTCTCAGAATCTCCCAGCAGAAACCACATTCTTTGTTTTGGACACCATATTGTTTGCATCTTCTAGTGACATTTTAAAGCTTTGTCTTTATTAGAGAAATGCACAATCCACATACTGATAAATGTAGTTAAGCTGTTACTCTGCAAATGTCTGACATCTCTTATTGTTTTAACTCCAACTATAGCCTCAGGTCATGTTAGTTGAGAGGCCTTCCTTAAGAATTTCCATTACCTATCATTTTGCAATTGCTTTGTATCTTTAACCTAAAGCAAAACTGCTCAAATAAATTTTAATAAAATATGCTGGACTGTTTTTTGGAAGCCTACTAGTCATTATTTAGGTCTCCTTGGTAGGAAGCTGGTCATCTGCTATAATCCTGTTAGCCAGCCACATGTGGCATAGCTCCTCTGTACCTATAAATTGTAGTTTCACTGCAATAATTCTTCAGGCTGCAATAATAACAAGGAACATAAGATCTTTATAAAATTTTGTTTGGGAGTACAGGGCTCATGATCAGATCCTTGATGAGAAACAAACAAAATTTTTTCACATTGTGATCTATACATGAGTTTTTGGGTTATTCAGCCAAAGAATGTCAAGATGAATTAGGAAGAGTCCTTACCATATGTCAAATGGACAGAAACTTGGTGGATTTTCAGTTTCCTATAAAGGGTTTGATTTGTTGTCTGGAATCATATGGTCATCTTCCCATTCTGAATTCTCTTATGGAGTTGATCCTCGCTCCAATACTTTTGGCATATTGATTGAATTTTGTCCTGGAGGACTCCCATGGTTAAACATTACAGAAACATTTGGACTGAAGCAAGTACATCTAGATGACATATTATCTGATAGAGAGATCCCAGGTAACAAACCAAGTAATCAAATACTCTCTCCTAATACTGCACTTCAGGACTACATTTTCGTTTTTAAAAAACCTAGAATATGGCAAAAAAAAAAAAAAAACATTTTTTTTTTAGTTAAATGAATTACTCTCTCAATTAAAAAAATCAAAATCATGGAATTATTGAGCTTGGAAAGTACCTCCAGAAACACTGTAGCCAAACCTCCCAGCTTGAAGCAGGGTCACTCAGAGCAGGTTACCTGGGGCTGTGTCAGGATTCTGAATACATCCAAGGTTGGAGACAAGGTTGGTACCACTAAGAAGCATCTGACTTCATCTTCCTTATTTCCTCCCATCAAATACTTATACACATTGTTATGTCCCCTGGGCCTTCTCCTCTCTGGGCTAAACAATACCATCTCTCAGCCTCTGCTCATATGAGAGATGCTCTAGTCCCTTAATCATTGTGAATCTTTACTAGCCTTACTTCAATAAGTCCATGGCTATTCTGAACTGAGGAGCCCATAACTGGACCCAGCACTCCAGGTTTGGCCTCCACAGAGCTAAGCAGAAGAAAAGGATCACCTCCCTTGATCTGCTATCAGTGAGCTTTCTAATGAAGTGCAGGATACAGTTGGTCTTCTTTTTCACACAGATGTACTGCTTTGGTTAGCCTTCAGAATCTGCTGCAGAGGGGTTTTTCTCCCCAGTGGTAGGACTTTGCCTTTCTCTTTGTTGAACTTCATGAGATTCCTGTCTCTGTACTTGTGCAGACTGTCAATGTCTATCTGAATGACAGAAAAAGCATTTGGCGTATCAGTCACTCCTCTCATTTTTATATCTGTGAACTCACTGCAAACTCTGTCCCAACATCTAGGTCATTAATGAAATTGTAAACAACATTTGATCCAGTATCACTTTCTGGGATATACCATTAGTGACTGGCTTCCAGTTAGACTTTGTGTCATGGATCACAATACTTTGAGCCTGACAATTCAGCTGATTTTCAGTACAGCTTATTGGCCACTTACCTAGTCCATGCTTCATCAGTTGGTCTATGAATACTTAAATGTACTGAGCTTTACACTGTCAAAAACCTTGCTAAAGTCTAGTTAAATAACATCCACCCCTGTCATCTCATTATAGAAGGCTCATAGTGTTTTCTAGATTTTCAGAGCACCAATCACTGACAAATTTTACATGTCTTTTAGACAGCACTGTACTGTTGACATCAACCTTTAAACCAAATATCTTATAAAAGAGAGTTCTGTGGCCCATTGTGAAAGACATTCCCATAAGTCTTTTTGTGACATATAATTTTGCATAGAGGAAAAGAGCATATTTTTTTCTACAACTGTTATTTTAAGAAGGAAGATACAAATAAAAACAACCTCCGCCCCTGCAAAAGGAAATATTTCAAGCTTGAACTTCAAATATCTGTCCCTCTGGACTGTAGTTTATGTCTGCGAAAAAGTAGATGTAGAGTGCAATTCAAAAAGGCTCACCTATTTCTAAAAGAAAATACTGAAGTCCTGCCAAGTACAAAGTACTTTCAGTCTTACATTTAAATATCATCTTAGAAAGGATTTGACTGAATAAGGTAGTCTTATTCATATGGAGACTGTTTTGGAAGAAGTAAAGAATCACCTCTTTTTTTTTTTTTTTTCAAGAAAGGCGGTAGCAATATTCATTATGTTTTCCCTCTCATTCTTTCCCAGTATGAGACAAAGTCTAAGCGTTTAAGAGAGAAGTCCAACCAGACAAAGAAATACAAAAAAAAAAATGTTAATTAAAAATGCCTTACTGAAATTCTCAGTAATAATAACTAGAGAGACAAAGAGCCTATCAGCATGCCACAAGGAACTTTCTGTTTAGTACTCTTGAAGCTGTAGAGAGTTTTGGGTTACAGATGTATGGGAGATATTTTATATTTCATCTGTAATAGTGCATCTATTTATCTCTAATACGATGACAAGAAGGCAATTCTTCTTAATTTGGTGCTCATCAGCATGTAGAAAATTTCTTTGTTGTTCATACTTAGGTATAATGTATTTTTCCTAACTTTTCCCTGTTTCAGCAAAAGTGTCACATAGTACACTGAAAAATCCAATGTTACAATGATATTCATTAGCACTACTTCTATATAATTGCTTTGCACACACCTCATCCATCCAGCTGTTAATGGATCAGTGTTAGAAATAGATTTGGAATGTGTCAGCATTTTGATACAAAGGGCAAAAAAACCCACCTTGGTTACGATTTTCAGTGCTTCCTAGGAGATTTGAATGTCCAAGTTCCATCCAGATTAATTGGTATTCATACCCTCTAGGTGCCCAACTATATCAGTGTTCAGATCCTGTGAATCTTTTGGGAAATAGTATGAGTTTTATCACTGAAAAGCTCAGTATGTTTAAATGTTCATCTACTGAATGCAAATGTCTTACATAACCTGCAAAAAAAAAAGTGTTAAGAGTATATGGTAATATGGAAAAGGAGAAAAGCTAACATATTTCAGAGATATTAGATATGCTTGTAAGCAATATTTAGAATAACTCTGACAGCTTTCATTACAGTTTCCTCTCCTATTAATTTCTTTAAATATTTCCCCTCTAAAGAAATGCATTCAACTATGTTATAATTAACTTGGCTGCCAAAAGATATTATATATCAGAAGATGTTCACCGGCCTAAGGTAGTCAAAGAGTGGCAGTTGTATTGTTCAGTGTTTAATCAGGTCAAAGCTGTGGCAACTTTAATTATAGTTATTGTCAATGCACTGCTTAATGCTTGCAACAAACCTTGTCATATGTCAGCTCTTGAAGCTTTTCTTTTAGCCAAGTATAAGGGAAAAGACTCTACCCATTAAATTTGACAAGCATGTTTCCATAACAAGAATAGGTATATTGTTACTTAAATTTTAGGTGGTTTGGACATGTAGTGTGTGGATAGGAAGTGGGAAAACATCTCTGGGTAAAATGGAAGAAAATTACAACTGCTGTAGCTAAGACAGGTGGTAAGAAACAAGAGCAGAAAAACTGAGGTAGGCAAACTATGCAATCCTTTCTTAAAATCCTTGCATATCTGAAATATTATCTTAAAAGAAAAAAAAAAAAAACTTATGCAACATTACAACAAATCTGAGTCATCATCCTAGACTAAGCTTTTAGACCTACCATCCACACATCTGCCATTTGTCCCAGTGGAATAATTACAGTAGTACTTTGTCCCTCTTGTGTCCATTTTATCATTTCTTTTATTTTATATGAGTATTACAATTTATAACAATGTTAAAATATTCTATACTGCCCATTTGGTTCATTCTCTCCATGTTTCTCTCCATGTCCCTCTACCCTGCCTACATTTTGCTTGGCTCACAGGGCTTCCTATTTGAAGTAAACAAAACTGACTCTTTCAAGAAGAAACCTATCAAGATGATAGTTTGCTCCAGGATCTTCTCCCTATAAATCTGTTTCACCATAAAGACAAATCAGATTTCTCTCTCTTTGCTTGGGACAAGCAACATTATTCTATCTTGAAAGGCATGTGCCCCTTACCCCATGTGCTGTGTTATGAAAAACAAGACATCAGACTCATTTTGGCCAGCTGTGTCTGGCCAGCTTTCTTTTTTGGTAAGGAGTTTTTGTTATAAATAGAAACACCTAAAATGTCTCAGAGTTGAAAAATACCATTTTAGGGATGAGGAGACAAAGAAACTCATTTTCGTTTTTTTTTTTCCACCCCGTCTTTTGCTGCTATATTAGTATTAGCCACATAGCTTTGCATTGCAAGCCATAGTTGCATTGTTGAGCAAATGCTTAGCTGTTGAGCCATTGAGCAAAGCAGCTTTAAATTTAGAAAACTAAAGACTGCCTATGTGACTAAACTATTTGATCACTTACAATCATGAAGTTACAATGATGCCTCTTGCCTTGGCTATGTTTCAAAGTCCCTTTGGCTATGAGAAGGAAAGAAGGAAGGAAAGAAGGAAGGAAGGAAAGAAGGAAGGAAGGAAAGAAGGAAGGAAAGAAGGAAAGAAGGAAGGAAAGAAGGATGGAAGGAAGGAA
>VZSV01000009.1:13156593-13173223 GCA_013398735.1 Nothocercus julius | reverse complement strand
GGAAAGGAAAGGAAAGGAAAGGAAAGGAAAGGAAAGGAAAGGAAAGGAAAGGAAAGGAAAGGAAAGGAAAGGAAAGGAAAGGAAAGGAAAGGAAAGGAATCAATGTACAGGATGAAGAACTTCTGTCTTCAAGCCCAATTTCTGGAGAGTGGGGCAAGGCCTATATTATAGCTTTACTTTGACATATTTACACATGTTTATGCTTGGAGATAAGGGATACCAGCTACACTTAAGGAGAATACGCTGAGTGTCATTTGTAGGAAATATCCAAAGTGCTCATCACACTTTGACAGTTCCTTAAGTTAGGGATAATCATTTTGGAATCAGTATAATTCCTGAGCAGTTAGTTGTATATGCAAGTCTCTAGTGTCCTCTGGGCAGCAAGATAAGGCTATCAGCTGATGTGGGTGGCCTCCAGGATGCCAGATCATAACAGGAGAATACATTACAAACAGATAGCAGAGCTTTTCAGAATAACAGAATAAATCAGGTCAAAGCAGGATCAGCAATGAGGTCAGATCAAGTTCCTCAGGGCTTTCTTCAGTGAGGTCTTAACTTCCAAGGACAGAGATTTCACAACCTCTCTAGGCATTCTCTTCCACTGCTTATTTGATCTCAGAATGAGGAAAAAAAAAAAAAAGAGAAGCTGCTCCCTGTGTGCTGTGCTTGGTCAGCATGTCAGCGCTTCCCCAGCCCCTATCTCTGGAAAGCTGGTGTGCTTATTTTAGATTAGATATGCTTTCCTCCACTCCAGTGAATGGTATACATCATGCCTTATGGGAAGAATGCTCCAGCAAAGTCAGAAGTCACAAGGAGTAATAATGTCAGTGGCGGTGAAAGGACAGAGATAAAGTCAATGGCCCTGCTACCTCTCTGTCTTATGGAAAATTAGTGTCCTGTCTAATAATTACTTTACAAAGAAATAAAATTCTCAGTGATTCATGATCAATCATAGTTATGATGGGTATGGTCCATCATAATAGATGTCATGTATCACAACAAAACCTAAAAGTATATCACCTTTTTAATGATTGAAGTGCTTTTTGTGCATCTGTGTAACTGAATAGCAATATAAAGGGCGGCAAGCAACACCAGTAAGGTAAAACAAGCAACTCAGAACTCTTTTGCCCTTTGTTACCTTGCCTTTTGTTCTTGTTAAAGCTTGGATTCTACAAGCATATATTCTTCTACAGAGTGCTAAAAGCATCACTAGAGACAGTCTGAGCACTCAGAAACCCTAACAAAATTAAGACTTCTGAACTGTTTGTATTGATTTTGAAAGTAGGAAGAGTGACAGCTGGCTTTGGATATATCATGAAAGTGTTATTGTGTGCTTTTTTGGTGTCTTGATCTTTAAATCTTTACATATTTATTTTAAGGGTATGCATTTTTCAATTAATGCATTTTAACTAATACATTGTTTTTACTTTTCGGGTTGGCAATAGAAAACTCTTCCAATCTCTAATTGCTAGTGGTAGTCATCTGCAGAATAGAAAGGCTTTACTGGAAAGTGAAAAGTTATTAAAGGAGATTACCTTTATCTGTTAATCTAAAATTATGATTATTTCTCTAAAATCAAACAGGTTATATTACCTAGGTTTTGGAATACAGCCCAAAGTAAGATGGATGTTTATCAATTAAAATTCAATTAATTCATGCTGTAACTGTGTAAAACACACTGTCTTAGTGTGTGTCAGATCTTATTCTTTTTCTGAGTCTCTTGAAGATGTATTCTGATGCCTAGCTTCTAATTTTTCAGATAATTTGTAACAGGGGTTTATGATGCACAAATCACAGGACAAAATAATTCAAATAAATGATTGTAATAAGTAACTTACACTTATATAGCATCTTTCATCTTGATTGAATACCAGGTATCTGAGTCATGCCTTATTTTGTGCTGCTTCAAACAATCCATCCCTCATGTATACCTCGTCCAAGTGCTAATTGCTATTTGTTGTGAAAGGAAGCAAGTAGACAACAGCTCTTGCCATATTAAGAAAAAGAATGCTAATGGTCCTTCTGAAGGAAGACTGTTGTAAGCAATTTCAGTGGACAGCTGGGAATAATAGAGTCATTTATAGAAAATACTGTTTGCTTTTAATATGCCAGAGACATGGCAGGTATGTATCAAGAAGAAACATTTTGAACATATTTTTGAGCATATATTCGTAAAAAACTGCACCACAGATTAATCCTTGAAAATAACTCTTTTTTTTTTTTGTTTGCATATTTTTATGTAGAAATCCATACCAAAACAGATTATTATCAAGGAAATAATATAGCTTCTTTATGTTGATGAGTAATGCTTACAGTATAAAGAAATGGGAAGCATAAGAAAACTAAAAAAAAGACAGTGTCTGTTCAAGACATTAATCAAGACAGGGAATAAAATTTACTTTCTCCCCCTCCTTCGAATTGCATTCGCATTTCCTCTTGCTGTTGTTGGAAAAACATTAATACTTAGTTTTCTGGATGTCTACTTTCTGCCAAACAGCTTAGCCTTCTTCTCTTGATTCATACTCAAACGTTTGACAAGAGTAAAAGTACTTTTAGACAACTTTCAGAGGCAGAATCATCTTGAACAGATCCCCAGCAATTTTTTTTCTTGCTTAGACAGCACCACTTACTTTTAATTTTTAATACTGCCATAATTTCCAATGTCTTTAATTAAATTGCATGTTGATAGACTTAATAACGTCATTATTTTCTCACTAGCTAGAGAATTAGTGCAAAGTTATAGAAATAGATCAGTATTCCCAAAGAAATCTTGAAGAGTGATTGCACATCCTGTTATTTTGAAAATGTATGCTAAGATCCTCTGGAAAAACATACAGACAGACACACAAAAGAGACTTCCATTTTCAGATTAATCACAAAACAGAAATCCTGGCAATAGATCTTGAGTTACACATCACGTATTTGACATCTCTATCCTTTGGACAGTTTTATCAAGATATCTTGGTGTTTGGATTGATATTTCACTTAAACATATGTGCTATACATACTAAACAGTTAACATAAAAATCAGCCTACATGGGGAGTGCTACATTCTAGAATGCTATATTTTAATGCAAATCAAATAATAATCAACTATTTCTCTCCTCTGAACAGCAATGATACCTACTCTATCAATAATAATCTGTGAAATAAATGTTAGCAACTATTAAGAGGTGAATTTGTCAAAAATAGTAACAACTGACCTAATTCTACTTTCACTAAAGACATTGGTAAAGTTTTCATTGCATATAATAGAAATAAAATTTGGGCAGTTCTACACTTTTAAGAATTCCATCCTTAGGCTGAGCATTATTGAAGTGCTTCGTTAAAATTCTACTTGTTTTCTACTTTATTGTTTTTCCTATGGTGAGCTTAATTGCTATTGTATGAACAGTGCATTTGACTACACCTATTTATTAGCTTCCAGTTGATAAGCATTCACATTTTGTGGTAAGGTATGTTAAAACAGTACCCTACTTCTGTGAGCGTAGTTCTTACAATGGACTCTAAGTGTGAACCACACACAGCAATTAGTTTCTATTGCCATTTGCAGCTGAAAGCAAGGTTGTTTTTGGTGCAGATGCTGCAAGATCCTAGTCTCTCTACTTGCATGACTAAGTATTATTAAGGTGCTGCATTATGCTCTGCATGTGGCTAGGGATTTTCAGAGATTATGCAAGTTTTGCATTCCATACATGTACAACATTCAATTCCAAGTTCACACTGGAAGCATTTGTTTTGCATAGCCTTTTTTTTTTCCTCCAGGATAAAAAAGAGGAAAGACCACTACGATCATACAGACAGATAAACAGGAGCAATTATAATATTGCAGAAAAACAAACAAACAACAACAAAAAAGAATTCTTTCTTTTGTACTGGATCTATTTACTATATATTTGAACTTAAATTTGTTTTCTTTCTTTCTTTCTATATCGTTTGCCTTTTTTTTATTTATCTTTTCCTTTTAAGTGATGCAGTTCCAGCATACTGCTCTTTTGAATTTGCTGTTTAGCTGTGGACCCATGTTGGGAACATTAGAAGAAAGTACACATCCCAAAAGCATTTGAAGGAGGAAGAGAAAAGCAGTTGTTGTCACACTCCTGTATTTACCAAAAAATTTCCAAGTTGTTCAGATCATCAGAATTGTTCATATTTAGCTATCCCCACTCTGATAAAATGCAGTCATTTTACAAGGGTTATATGATACACAGATTTATATCAGATGGTCTTTAGCAAATCAGTCTCAAATACTCCTTTCTTTTCAGAATTATTGTAATCAGCAAATGTATCTTCTGGAAGTCATGCATATATTTAACCCAATTCTCTTTCAGTATCCATTCAGTGCATCAGGATTTGAATATTTTCTCTATGTTTCTTTATTCTTTAAAAGGTTTTGACTGTCAGTTGCTGTGTAGGTGTATACCTCTTCTTCCTTCTCACAAAATCATTCAACATACTGCAATATACAAACACTGGAAAGACATGTATGTTTGTATGCCATACTAATAGTAAACACGCTCTTTCTTATGGAAAGCTTACTGATTGTGCTTAAAAGATCAAATTTTGATATGCATTTGTTTTCTCTTGTCTAATGTCTATACCTAGATGTATTCTGTGTATTTTCTTATATACTGTCTTCACCCTCTCACATAGCACTACAACGTCAAGCACTCCATTTTCATATTACAGATCATGAAATGGGCAGCTTATTATAGGCAGGGCCAAAGGAAAGAGAAAGATAACTGAGAGGCCATTATGTGGATTAATTCAAAAAGCCATTTTAGCCTTTGGAAGATATCCCAGTGTCCTAGAATGAGGCAGTGACAAAGTTGAGCTTTATGTCTCTTGTGTGCAGTCACTTTCCCACCTTTCAGCTGACACTGTATGCCCTTTGGCCATTTCTGAGAATGTAGCTGAGTTTTAACTCATTAATGAGATAACAACCCAGCAGCTGACACCAGAGGCCTTGTGCTTCGTGGGCATGTTAACTGAATTCTAGCAGGATTCCTTTGTTGTGAGCAAGAATGGATCAAAGAGAACAACCTGATTGCTCAGCAGCAGCAGACGCACTGACTCGGTATCAGCTGAGTTGAGCAAATGACTCACGACGGTTGTCTAAAGAAGAGTGCTAACTGTGACTAACTGCTGTAATGCCTCTTTTAATAGTAAAACGGTAATATTACTATGGAGGATGCAGGAAACACAAGAAAAATAATAACGAGCTGGGAATATGAATATAAATTTGTCTTACATTCTTGCTCTTTCTGGAGGATGTTTTAAAGTAATTTTATATTGTTGACTCAGTTATAACTGTTTTCATTCAAAATAACAAGAATTATGTCAATCAATACAAAGTTATATGCTAGAAAAAAAAGTCTCTGTCAACTGTCAAGAAAAAAAAAAAAGAGTTGTGGAATTAAAATCTGTTTTGGATATTAAGTACATCAGGTATTTTATACTATCTTAGAAAATGTTTTGTTTACAGTAGTATTTTATGTCTCCACTTACTCAGTGAAGCATACAGCATGCCATTTGCCCTGTTTATTCTCTTCAGTTATACAGCCAAGGGTATTATTTGCTATTACTACAGAGATTTGGACGGAACCTCTATCTTATGTTATTAAGACACTTTTGTGGCAGCATCTTGTCAAAAGGTTCTGTTATATTGCACCATAAAGAGAGATTTTTTTTTTTTACATCTTTGACACTACATCCAGGATAGTTCTTCAGTGGTTTAATATCTTTCCAATGTGTGAATAGAAAAGCAATATTCCCAATGAGTATAAAAGAGGATTAAGGTGTGTGCATTCCTTATATATGGAAGATCATCTCGTTTGTTTGGAAGACTGTAATACTCAGTATGGGTGTAAAATGAGGGGAGAAATCTGTCTAATGTCCATGCCAACTGCATAAGCTTGTAACTAGGGACAGGATTCTCTCCACAACTCAGAAGTTCAGTAGCAGATGGCTTTTCACAGATTGACATTTTGAGCAACACTGGCTTTTTGAATTTCCCCAAAGCTTCAATAAGAAATCTCCCAAAATGTCACAGTTTAGCATCATTTTAGGAAATATAGTACAGTTTGGGAATGTTTTGCAAAATGATTATTTTTGCCTAGTTCTAGTAACAATGAAGAAAATAAATAGAAGTAAAGTGAGAAAAGATGTCTCTATATTGAGGTTTTTTAATATGCTTTAACATTCAGAAGGACTTCTGCTTTGGCTTCCACTGTAGCTAAAGTGTTCCCAGTGGCATAAAGGAATGAATCACAGTACAACTGAGCATGTGGTAAGGTGTCAACACCAATACCATTCTTAATCAAGTGAGGTAACAACTTCCAGCCTTACTGCCAACCTAGTTCTCACATCTCAAGGCATTGTCTGGTGAGCTTAAGTACCTTAGAGAACTGGGCTTTTCCACAGAAACTTTTTCTATACTTCGGCATCTGTTTTAGGTCATTTTTGCCACCAAATATTTATATGAATTTTGAACTGCATATAATTCTGCCTAAGAGAAATGGTGACATGCATCATTCACTTAGTGAACTGTAGAAATACCATATGTTCTATTCTACTTTGTTTCATGATAGCAATTAATACTAGATTAAATTTTAAGAGGTTAATTTGGAGAATAATCCAAGTTTAAATTATTTCCTTATGTTTAATAAATTTGTGAAATCTTACTATATCATGACAATTGCAATTATTCCCCAGTAGGAAATAGTATGACAACCCTTATGGGGGATAGGTCTTGTAAATGTCATTCAAGTAATTAGTCCCACAGAAACCCACAGTGAAGATGAGTAATGTGAGATAGAAAAAATGCAAGATCAGTCACTTCAGGAATGTTATTTTTTATAAATAATTCTGCTAAAATGAAAACCTAGAGGTATGTCAATGTGAAAACTAAAAACATCTGAAAATTTTCAGTCTTGTAAAAAAAAAGAAGTTTAGTGTACTTGGTTTGTATAACAGCAGATTATTTCTGAAATGCCAGTTTTAACTCTGTACATTTACTTTGCTGGCAGCTCCTAAACTGCTTTGACTTCCATCCACATCCTCTTTTCTGCAGCTGCTTCTAGATGGCTTATATAGAATATGGTTGTGGCAATGAGCCAAAGTTAGCTTTTATAAGGGGGCACACTTTACTTCTTCAGGAGATTTGTGGGAAGTCTCATGAATAGACTTTTTGAAAGAGCAGTTACATTTTCTCCTGAGGAAACCATGTTGCTATGCGAAGGAAAAGATTAAGAGGCTCTTCTTCTCCTTAGTGCTCCATTGTTGTGCAGGCCATTACTGGAATTCTCTTAGAGGAAATGGGACAACATTTGCTATTGGACCAGCATTGATTATTCAACTGGAAGACAGAGGAATTGGGACAGAAAACTCTAAACTCCTCAAATCTTACATGCTTTGCCAGAGTCTGGTCTCCCAAATGTTGACTTAAGCTATGACAAAACTACACAAATTATATACATAAAAAGACATCCTTTTTTTTTTTTTTTTTTCCCTATGAATTTAACCTGGAAATACTATGCCATTGGGGATACCAAAGTAGTTTAGCCAAAAAGTTGGTGTTTTGGGAGGAGAGGGGGAATGTCATACTACTGTTTGTTTGGAAAATATGTCTGTTTTTTATATGCATACACCTGCTAGAATGATAAAAGCCAAATTCTGCTCTCAGTTTCACTAGGAAAAAATTAAAATATTTTTAATGGAGCTATCAGTGAAACAAAGATACATCACATGAAACTCAAGAACCAGATTGAAGAATATGCAACAAACTTAAATAGCTGTATAGCAACATGCTTGAAATTGTAGTAGTAATTTTAATATTTGTAGTCATTCCGCACTACCGAGTTCAGTAAATTCAGTTCAGGTTTGTACCTGTCAAAGAAGTAAAAAAATTATCTTGTTGTTTTTGGGAAGGATGTTTTGTGCTTGTGTTTATTTTAGTTTGAAAATGCTAAGCAACAGCTGAAGCTTAAGATTTCAGTGAAGAAAAATAATTAAATAAATAAGCAGTGAGGGGTGGGAAGAGGGAAAAATGCCCTGCCATGAGGACTGGGATCATACAGACCTTGTGAAAGTCTGTGAACTATCTTAGGATATCTTATGGTGCTCCTGGGATTTGGAAACAGTGTGTATAAGGTTAGCACTGAAGTTACAAATGAAAGTGCTATGAGAAAAGCTACAGAAATAAACTGCAAACAACTTTTTGGTTCATGGATTTTGCAATTCAATGCATCCTAAGGGAATTGTTTTAGAAGTGAACATTTAAAGTTAACGCCAAACGTTGCTGAAATAAACAAGCATTTCACAGTTTCTGACACTTGATCTAAATTGCCTTGTGTTAAAGATTTTTTTTTTTCCTTTTGAAATTGTGTGATGGCTGGCACTAACAAAAACAAACAAAAAAAAGTGTAAAATTTAAATAGCTTCTCTTGCTATAGAAAAATTATATATAGTCATTCTTATTGCTTCTTTGGAGCCCTTTTCCTAAATAATAGAATTTTAACTATGTTCATCCACAGGACATATAGCGGAAGAAATTTCTGAAATTGGGGAAGAGTACAGCACTAGCTTATGAATATAGAGCACAATTTTGTATCAGGTGAAGGAGGCTGACAAACTGAAACTTGGTAGACTTCAAGGTAAATAATTATAAAGTTTGATGAAGTTTTGTTCTGGGAGCTTTGTTTGAATAAAAGCTTGCTCAAACTCCAGAGCACAGTGAAGTTGGAAGTTCTTGAAGAAAATGTTCCAGACATTTTTAAGTATTCTGCAGCTCATGTTGGCCTGAGAATATTGCATAGCTCAGAAATTCCCATGGGTTTTACATTTACCCTTGGAAATAGTCTACAACACTCTTTCAGCAAATGTAATGAGTAAAACAAGATCTTTGGAGAGCTGTAAGAATATACTTTCAAACTCACATTTTAAAGCCATGTGAACGGTGTGTACAATGCTTTTTTTTGGCCATGTAGGTGAGTCTGTGAAGTTTTTCAACTAACAAAATAGTAATATGTGGCCCAGACCTCAGAGTTTATGTTACTAGTGGGAAAAATATGTTCTAGTTTCTTGGTGAAAAACAGATATTGTAATTCCAACCATTGATTTCAGTCACTTTTGTTGTACTCTGTTGGGCTAATGGATGGAGCAGATATTTTATCTGGAAGGAATCCCTGAAACATGAAGTAATCAAATATTCAGGATTTTTTTAAAAATATCATCATCTACACTTATGAGAATATTCTGGAAGTACTTACACTTTTACAGTCAACTGTATATGGAGCTGCTTATAGTTGCTTTTGCGTTAAAGCATATACTGCCTTTAGTTATATTGTCATTGTTTACTTTATTTGTAATTGCTTAAATTTTGCCCTCACTCTTAAAGTTCTTTGCATGGTGTGTCTGATTTTGCACTTTATTTGTTTGAATTCAGTAATATTTCTTTAATGCATGCATAGTTAAAACAATAAGATTATTGTAGCACCTTGCCTCGAGAGCTGTCACTGAGATTGTGTTTTCATAGGCCTTTTATTAAAATTGCTGCTACTAAATTTGTTGGCTGCAGTTACAGTATTTTCCTACTGAGATATTCTTTCTTTCTGCATTAAGTGTTTTCAGTAGCCAGAGTTGTACATTAAAGGTCATTTTTGTTGAATGCCAGAAACCAATACAGGCATGTGTACACATCCAGCTGCAAAGAAAATGCCACTAAAAATAAAGATGTTGCTATCTTGGGTAATGATATGTCAAGAAATGAATTTTAAAATCCAAAGCAGTTCTGTTCTCTTCCTCTTCTTCCTATCATTATATTTTATTAGTCCTAACAGTCTAGTTAGGAGAATGTGAAGAGGTTTTTTTAAATAATCTTCTCAATATATCCTCATCAAGAGTAAGCTTCTTCTTGTGTTTTTGTTTCTGAGTTCATGCTTGACTGAAGGATCAGTTTTTATATGCTTAGAATGGATACCATGGTCCTGATGTCAACAAAGATAACAAACCAGAGAAACCTTTTTGATATTTGTAGGCTCCCTTTTCTGCAACAAAATATTTCAGATTGCTTCATAAATGAACAGAGAATGTGGATGCCAATGCTGTACCAAATATAAATTATTTTGGCTCTGTTTTCTTGTATTTTCAGCACACTTTACAATAAAGTCTATATTTACAAGACATGGGGCCTGCTTCTGCCTTTATTTACTTTTTTTTTATGCTGGTGCATCTTTGTTGACTCTGGTGATGATAGTGCAAACCCAGTGTAGCAGAATGGCAAGTCAGATCCCAGGGATGCTACAGTTATTGGATTTTATCAGAATATTTTGATGAGTCTACTTTTACTGTATTAAATAACTTAATTCCCCAAGGGAACACAGCAGCTATTTAATATCTCTCAATAATACCAGGTGACAGACAGGTTAGCTATGACATGAACATGGCATAAAAATGTGAACCTCCCCTCTTCCTTTAGTGACAAGTTAGTTGACAAACAGTAACGAACTTAGTATCTGTCCATGAAGCTAAAGATAATTCAAAAGACCTCCAAATGAAACTAACACATTTATACATTCAGAAGCTCCTTTTGACGTTTGTGATCTTGGTAGACTGCAATGACTCAGTTAATAGACTGGATTATCTTGCTACACTTTCTCCTCTGTAAATTCTGTAGGAAGAGAATTGAGCTTATTACATAAAATAGTGGCCAGGTTGTACTGTCCTCAGGCATTTATGAACATAATGGATAAATTTCCAAGTGTATTTTAGACAGAAAAAGGATGAAATGAGACCAACAGTTCTCCTATTGAAGAAGAGAACCTACTCTAAAGATAACTCATTTGCCTTGTCATAAAAATAGGGAAATTTAGAAAATTGCTTAGAATCATATAATCATTATTGTTGGAAAAGATCGTCAAAATTGAGTCCAACCGTAAAATAATAGAGCTTAAAACAACGGTTTAGCAAAGACTGAGTAAAAGTTACAGAGATGTACTGGCTATTAATGAAACTGGAAAATGGTTCAGATCATCCTTTTTGTGTATTCATTGGGATGTCCTTCTTGTTTGCAGCCCTTTGTGCTTATCTTATTTTACTTTGGACTTCCTTGTTACTTGGATGCTTCCTACCTGCAACAAGACCTCTCTTTGCCCTTTTGGGCTATGTAAAATGCTTTTATACTGTGTTTGACTGTGTCATCAGAGTGTTAAAAATATGCTTTTATGCTATTATTGGTCATGGTATTTTAGTATGCATATTTAGCTAATCTGGCACAAAGAAGCTAGTTTTCTACTGGGTATATGAACTGTATGTGTGCACAGATGGTCCAAGGGACATTGGAGTTGCAAAAGAAGAGGACAAGATTTCAGAGCTGAGAACAAGGAAGAGAATCAGGAAGCCCAGGGAATCAGAGTCACTTACTTTCAGCACAGATGGGCTTGCCTGATCTGGGAAACTGGGGAACAGTACCACTGGTGTTCCCTAACTGAAAAATGCTGAAGGATTTGGGGGGTCCTGTTTACATCTCTGACATTCTTGAACTCTCTGCAACCAATAACTAGTGCTAAGTAGATGTCAAGTAGACTCCTTGAGCTGAGAATTAGATCCTTGTGTACAGCAGAACAGATGTAGATTCTAGTGCAACCAGCCAGAACAACAGCTTGACTGAGGCCTATATTTAATCTAAGATAAAACAAGTGAAGTTTGAATTACTCCTTCACTGGCTTTCTAAATATTTTGGCAAAGCATCACAAGAGCTAGAATATAGTTAATTGAAAATTGCCTGTTCTCTCCAGTGCTACAAAGAGACACAGGTCAAGAAATCATTCATGAACTGAAATGGCTAGGATTTCATGACTACATGTACATTCCTGGAAACCAGCTCAGCAGTCGGTGTGTTTGGCAAAACGATTCCCATCTAGACATTCTCAAGGGACAAAACTCATCGCACTTACAGATTCATAAGATGCTGCTGTATGTTTTCACTATGTTTAAAGAAAGATCACTTATTTGGAGGGGGGGTGGGAGGGAGATAGGTTATGTCAAGATTCTTGTCTCATCTCCACTCTGAAAAGAAACTTCCTTCCCAGGCTCTTAAGATTGTTTGACTGCTTGATCAAAATAGTTACAATAATTTTTATTAGATTAGTGATTCTACTTTACTTGTAATGAAACAATGTTGACAGTAGAAACAGAGTAAAGGTCAACTGAACTCAGTTTTCACTGGATGTTTGATTAAGAATCTTATCAATATGCAGTAATACAAGTAATAGTTTCTATATTTCCTTGGACTAAAAGTTCATGAAAGATACTTTTTCTTACTTACTTACTTATGCTTACTTTTTCTGTTAGATCAAACAGAGGCTTTAATGTATAAATCTGTTGTCCAATACTATAAAAAAATCTATTGTTATTCAAATATTACTAATGCTTTCACCTATGTTGCTATGGATGCAAAAATTGCAATTGCGTAAGTCGTTAACCTTCTAAAGTAAGGGACATACATGTTATGACTGTTCAGCAACTACATAACATAGTTTCACTGCAGAGGAGCAAGGACTTGCAGATGGATTAAAGGGACATATATATCAGCAAGACAGAAAACAATATTTCTCATTTTAAAGGTGTCAGGTAGAGCTAATGGGGAAAGATGACAGCAAATAGATATTTCTGACCAAAAATATTACAAAAATATTTTGTGTTTCTAAAGTCTATGTAATGACAAGGTTGAGATCTGAATATAAATAGGCTTGGATAGAACTCCAGCTGCAGATCATTGAAATAGTAAATGTTGCATACCACAGAAAATTTAGATATTTCTTTATATTGTGTCATAATACTGTATGTAAAGCACTGAAATAACTTCTAGTTATGTATTGGCAGATAAGACCTGTATTTTTGGCCACACAGAAGGGAAATGTTAGTCAGCACGAACCAGAGATCACCACAGTAATTTCATTTGCATTCCTATCTGAAAGAAAGTATGAATGTTATGTTCAACATCTTACCTTGTACTACACTTAACAACTTTTTTTTTGGGGGGTAGGGCTAGACTCAAGTAATTGAAGTACTAGAACAATTTTATTAAGGGAAAAATGACTATTTTTTTAAAGGCTAAAAGAAGTGAATTAAACATCAGTCCTATATTTACTCAGTTCCACTTATGAAAATATTTTAGAGATTTTGCATGTAACTTTACATAAAACACTACTCTTTTCTCTGTTTAATAGCCAGAACCCATATGTGGCATGCAGATATTTATTTACATATTTCATGCCATTACCAGAAATTATTGGGTTCAGTCTTTGATAAAAGTAACCTGAGTAGATTAATTTAGATTTAAGGTAATAGTAGGATAATTTGTTTCTAACAACAAAAAAGAGTAACATTTTTTTTTGGCACGCATTTTGTAAAGGTTATATATTTATTTCTAGTTCTGTTCAAGGTTAAGTTGCACAGGAGAAACCTCAGTTAGAAAAAGAAAAAAGGGAAAAAGAAAATGTTGCATTACTTTCCATAGGCATCAATATCTGCAAAGCCTTTTCAATGGCTTTCAGAAGTAGTTGCTTTTTTTGTGAAGATACAAAGGTGTCTACTTCAGCTGTCTCATGTTCAGAGGTAATTCAAACTGGTGGTTTAGGTTCACTCTAGCATGCCCTCAAGAATGTTACCTAACCTTCCTGTGTTGATTTAATCTATGCATCCAGTTTACAGCAAGACTAAGAGGTTATACATAGCGTTCTGAGAAGAGTACAGATTTTTTTTTTCTTTTTCTTAGCATTCTTGTTCATCTTACTAACATTACTTCCATGTAGTGAAGATTTCCCATCAGACTTACAGTTGGGTCTTGATAAGCCTACAGGAAAAGAACTAATTAGCAGTACGAGGAGGATTTATTTCCTGTGGTACTTTCACAATTAAAATTTGCTCTGCATAAACAAATTGCATTTAGTTTTATACTGTATGGAAGTTATGAGAAGAAAATATTAAGATGATGTCAGTGTCAAAAAATGTTGATATAACACCTGGCTATTATATTTCACTAAGTAGCTGCAATTGTGATTTCTTTGATCTTTTCAATAAGTACTTAACAGGGCTATTGACAAGGAAGATAAATACAAAGTATTCAAATGAGAAACCTAATTGCTACATTTGGCATCTAGGTTCAGAACTTATATCCTTAAAAAACAACCAGACAAAATTTCCATCATCATACCTAAATTCTCAAGGCATTTGGAAATGACATCATGAGTAGACCTTAGTGCCATTGGAAAGCACAGAATTTCTGAAGTCTCAAAACCACCAAAAAGCTCAATTCCAATTTTAGATCTTACATTCCAAGACTGTTCGCATGCAGAAATTTAATTTTCCTAAACCATTTGCAGGGTTTGACCCTGTAACATGAGCCAGAATAACTTAACAACATCTTGTGTGAGAATCCAAAATCTTCTCCCTGAAATGAGTGCTCTAAGCTCCAAATCATAGAATTATTTCATCCTCTACAAGAAGGCGAGCACTGTATATTGAACATCTTTACCAAAAAGGGTGAAGAATGCTTCTGTTTTCCATTTCCTAATTAGAATACAAATATATTAGATACCAAATCTGTGCTTGGCCAGCATTCATTTTACCCAATGAGATTATTCTATGTTTTAAATTATTTTTGCTTAAGAAGCTTGAAAAAAGATTATATCCCATCCTAAACTAAGTTTTTACTGAAAAGTTAAATTGATTTTCAAATCTGGACTTTTTTTAAAACTAATATGCTGATGAGAGTCTTTTATGCATTAAGGTCACAAGACAGGGTTTTTTTTGTGCAGAATTAATAGAACAAACAAACCATTCTGACTCTTTCTCAGTGTCTTGTGGGAAGCTTCCTGGCTCTTAGAGGCATGTGGTTGAATGCTGCAATAAGAGTGGGGAGACTGCCAGGTTAAAGCAATGTAATGTTTCTTTGCAACCTTTGCTTTGTCCAAGCCAAGTCCCTCCTTGAATGAGAGCATTGCTGTACATTCTGACTTGTGTTCAGGAGGGAAAAGAAGCATGCAACCAAACAAACAGAAGAGCTCTTTAAGAAGAAAAATATTATTTAAGTTAGATCTATGAGCTCTATGTGTGAAGTAGAAAGTTCCTAATGTTATGTGCCAAGGCTAACTCTTCAATGAAAATATATCAAAAGAAAAAATAATACTGTCAAGAAAAAGAGGCAAATGAAACTTCATCCTCCCAGTAGTAGGATTCAAAGCAAAGGAAAGGAACAGAATCATTCTTAGTGAAGGTTATGCTAAAGCCTTTTAAATGTGGAGTACCATATAGCAAACGGCATTCCATCCCATTAACTCAGAAGGCAAATTTACTGAGCAAAATCAAACTCACAGTTGTTCAAAATAATTTGAAAACCTCTGCATATATATTTATTTCCTCATTTTATCCATTTTAAAAATCAAATTTTGCTTTAGCTTAAAGCTGGAAGATGGCAAGAGTACTGAAGCACTCAGAATGTATGTCATTGTAATGAATCCTTTGAGGATGTAGCACACATACGAAACTGTGATTCATTTTTATGGAACGAGGGCTGCTCATTATGGACACCAGAAGTTTTGCCCTTTTCTGCTCTACTAAATACAGTGATACTATTTCCACCACAGTCTTTCTCCAGAAAAAATATACTTATTTTTATTATTGTCTGTTCTTTCCAGACATATATAAAGGTACCTCTCTAATTTGAACAATAATAACTTCAGCAGGTGTTCATTGCTTGTTTATAGTTCTTTATTATTATTATTTTTATTTATTTCTCTTCAGGGACTGTGGCCACTAGTGCTTACTGCACCACAGGGTACATCATAAACAAAAGCTACCCACAGTGACAATTAAATTACTGAAATAAGAGCTAAAGAGAACTGTTTCAAGAAAGAATTACGGTTTGCCTCATACTTTATAAAATGCAATATTCTGGTGGAAATATTTGTATATGCAAATACACTCAGTGTGTAGATAATATGAATAGCTTTATATGTAGAAATGTGTTTTTGTACATGGAGCTTGAAAGCTTGATAAAATGGAGGAAATATAAGTCAGAGAATACAAGGAATGAAGCTTATAATATGGTCTAAATTCATAGCCTATAAATTCAGGGCTGTGGGTGTATGAATTTATAACTAAAATGATATTTGGTAGTGTCAGTTATTAATTAATAGAATATACTAATTCTTTCTAGGATTTTTTACATACTGTTTTCTTGAAAATCCCTGGCTTGTGCTTTTTCAACATTTATAATATCCAGCTGCTTTTCTAGGAGAAACAGCTCAGTGGGTGTCCAGCTTCCATTATGTTCTTGTGCAACTGAGAAATGTTAACAGTTTTAACAACCTGTTGTTACTCTGTGAAGAGTGTTAACTCACACATAAGTCCTATCAAAGACACAGTATTTGAAGATGTTTTACCATCTCTAGTAGATATAATTTCAAAGTTTGTTCTTTTTTTCTATACCTTGCTCTGTGTGATTTTTCTTTTTTTTCTCTTTTTTTCTCTTTTTTTCTCTTTTCTTTTCTTTTCTTTTCTTTTCTTTTCTTTTCTTTTCTTTTCTTTTCTTTTCTTTTCTTTTCTTTTCTTTTCTTTTCTTTTCTTT
>VZSV01000009.1:13126502-13156298 GCA_013398735.1 Nothocercus julius | reverse complement strand
TCCTCTCCTCTCCTCTCCTCTCCTCTCCGAAAGAAGCATCCATCCATTTTGCTTACCATTAGGTTATTTTTAAGTAGGAAGGCCTTATAGAGAATAGGGTAAATGACACAGCTATTAAGAATTTGCCAAAAACTCTACAAGACCTGTGAGAAAACCAAGAAAAGAACCTAGTTCTCTAGACAAAGTTCCGGGTCACATTTCTTAAAAAATGTTTTTTTACTTATACTTTTCTTAAGTAGTTCATTGTCATATGTCTGTGCTGGAGCATACATCAGAGATAAAGTTGGGCAAAATAGGGCCTTGTTGTGAACTAAATCAAGCTATGGTACCATGTGTAAACAAATTAAGCACAGTGGAGGATAAGCTAATATTAACAGTCCTCCTGACAACATATAAATGAATAATCACAAAACAAACAAACAAAAAACAAAAAAGACAAAGACTGTTCTACAAAGCAACCAATAGAGCTATAGTAGATGAATGAAAGTATCTCAGAGAATTCACCATGAACTGCAAATGTGAATCAATAGCTATTCTACTTAACTTTTTCAGTAATGAGTGCTAAAAAACAAACTTATTCAAGACCACAGAGCAGTGATGTAAAACAGGGAAAATGTTTTCTTATACCATAGACTTATTTGGGACTTATTTGGCACAATCAATGCTTATTTATTATAAACATATAAGGTTTTCTCTAAAGTTTTTTTTTTTTTTTTTTTTTTTCCTAGTTCTCTGAGTGAAAATACCATGTATTCAATTTGCTAGGTTGGCACTGACTTTTAGAAGGCCATAATTTCTGCATAGGGGGGTTCTTCAGTCTTGGCTTGATCTAGTTGGCTAGATCTACTAACTGTGATCGAATACTTTTTTTTGGAGGGGTGGGGGCAACGGGGCATGTCTTAGTTTAAAATTATTATATTCTTGGAGAAAAATGTTGTTTCTACATGGATTTTCTCTTTCTATTCATAAATTTGTTATATTCTACCACATGTTACCTTGTATTCATGGATGATAGTATGAACATATTGCTAAAATCAGGAGATTGCAGTCCAAAATGATAAATATTTTTGCTATTTTTTATGTGCTGACAGAGTGACCAGCTCACAATGAAATACCAATGGCACCACTGAGAAAGATGATGCAAGCTAAACTTTAAACTTTGTAAACTTTGTGGTTATCATATACCCACAGAGGACAAGAAACTTGACCTTGGTGAGCTCTGCATAATGAAGCATACTAATTCTGAGAGAGAAATTTAAGAACTAAACAATATGGTAGGGGCAATCTTTATACACCCCCTGAAACTGTGAATTCATAGAAGATAATACAAAATTCTTCGTGTCACAGACTATAAGAAGGGACCATATGTAGTTTAGTAGTCAGGCATGTTTTGAGCTGTCCTTTCAACTATATGTATATATAAAAAATTATTTAAGTTTCTATGTAAATATAAAGACAATCTTAAGACTAGGACACCCAAATCAGCAATTCCAATTCCCAGTGAGCATACTAACTGCTAGGTTATGGAATCACACTACTTTTAATGCTCTCCCTTTTCCCTGTTTATCTCCTGTGCAGAAGCACTTCTATCAAATGAATGAAAATGGTGTCCCTTTTCCATTCAGGCTAGTTGGTTACCTGACTGTTACAAAGCTCTTTTAACAGTGCAGAGGAGAAGAATTGAGCTCCCTCAGGCCCTGAATCCAAATGTCTTTTTCCTCAGCAGGTGATCTAACCATTAGGCTCTGTGCAAAAAACTGACGGTGAAGGCTCTACTTCTTCCATGGATGTATTCAAAACAAACAAACAACAGGCCATGATCCATCTTTTTTTTTCTCAAAATACAGAATGATTTTGAACTGTATTTCCTAATCAACAAATTATGGAGTTCCTAAAATTCTGATGCAATCATTTTGGCTCCAGGAAAGGTTTGGGTTTCAGAAACTTTCTTCGGAAGTTATCAAAAATACAGATGTGTTTTGCTCTGTCTCTGCTGAGAGAACACGTCATAGCCTTGTCTCCAGTTCTGTCTCTGGCCCCCAACTCCTGCTGCTCCTGGCTTGATCCTGGGCCTGATTCATTGCTTGTCTTGCCCAGGGCTGGTGATGGAAAGCGGATCCCACCACTCAGCTTTACTCATGCTATTCGGGCCCCACATGACTGCATCCTGCCTGTGTGGTGGTCACCTTCGACTCATGGTTTGTCCCTCAATGTTGAGCAGCCCTGCCTCAAGCTGATTCCTGGTTTTATTTTGGGGTGATTTGTTCAACTATTCTTTGCCTCCATCTTTCAAATGTTAAGATGGATCCCTCCCTCATTACAAGTACAGATAACTACATTAAACAATGCAAAATGTTCAGATGTGATTGTGAGAAAGAATATATGTTTGTATCTTTTAATTGCCATTGTAGCATTGTTATTTTGGTGCAAGACACTTCTGTTAGGAATGGTGTTAGGGAACAGAAAAAGGGCAATGGTTTTAAAGTAGTGCTGAATACATCCATGATATGTATGAAATTCTAGCTGGATGGTAGGAAATAATGGAGGTACATGTTAATAATAGAAGAGCTGAAGTCCTAACCATTTTCCTTCAAAATGAATGAGTGAATTAAGGCTCAGTTTACTAACCAGAATTTACTTAGTGCTAGAAGTAAGTTTGCTGTAACAACGTATCCTTGAAAATTTGGGCGTGTGGAAAGCGGTTTTTGTCCTCCTCGCAGCTCAACATTGGATGAGCTAAATGTTTTCATTTTACAGGAAAGAACTAGTAGCTAAATTTAGGAGGCAAAGCTTTCCTTTTTTCCACTGCTCATGAATAAAAGTAGAAAGCATTTAATATGTCAAAAATAATGGAAACCTTCCCTAGGGCTATCACCCATCTTGGCCTTTGCCATCATGCATTCTCAGCTGCCATTACTTATCAGGCTGTAGGTTGCTGTTGTTAAGGTGAGTACATAAGCAATTTCAAAAATAATATCTGCACCATATCCTTGGGGGCCATTAGTGTTCTTTGCTATCACATTTTTTTCTTTCTCTTTTCATACTAAATGAAGCCAATTTCCTTTCTTTTTCAATACATACTAAAATGTATAATACTAATGGATTAGACTGATTTCTTTCTTTGTTAAGTCAAACACTGTGTAAGTGCTTATTTATACACTGCGTTGCTTTAAAAAAAGAAAAATGGAAAAATGGAGACAAAAAATAAAAAAATAGGAAATAACAAAAGACCAAATCTATTATCTACATCATTAACAGGTAAATATCTTAGCACAAAAGGGATGATACTGGTGACAGTGATTTTGGCAAAGCCAGTTTTGTTTAGCCTGGCGCTTAAGATGCTGAGTGACAGGCAATGAGAAGATGCTATTTGATTTGCAGCTATGATTTACAAAATAATGGATAAGCACGTTAAAAAGGATAAATCGTTATTTCAGAAGAGCAACTGGAAGGAATATAAAAGACACAAGCACAGAAGTAAGCATTTTAAATGACAGAGGTATATATTCTCTTTTTTTAATATACATTTTTTCCATATTTAGACTTTCTTATCCCACAATTAAAGGTTTTAAATTAGTTCAAGGTGACACTTTCTTTAGCCATGTTCCTACTAAGCACAAGTTTTTGTGTTGCTCTCCCTTTCATTTTTCATGAGAAAGTCAGGCCAAATAAATGCCTTGTTCTTCAAGAAAAATACAGCACTTACTCATCTTTCTATATCAATCATTTATCATTTGTACAAACTACAGCATCATATTTGCAAATGGTTGCAAATGGTGGATAGCTGCATGTAATTTAGGTGTATAAAGAATGTTTCTGTTTTTAAAATGTTTTTATTTTCTCAGATTCAGGAGATTTCAAAGACCAGACTCCCTGAACCTCAAAGGAGAGATTAGCTGAAAACCTGATGAGTCATCTAAAATGTAACTGAACAAGAATTGCATTACTGGCTCTGTTCCAATAATTCAATATCTTAAACAGCATTTATTCACTCCCTCTAGGGATATTTTATATATTACAAAGCTTCCTCTGAGTGTTCACTGACTAGTTTTGACCAGTCTAGCTGAATGAACAAAGCTATATATAAATCGTGCATGCACAAAGAGCTTCTGTCCTTCTTTGTAAATGTGCACTTGACAAAATATAAAATAAAAATGTGTATGAAGACACTTCCCTGACAGTTCAAATATGCTCTTAAAATACAAGTTTTATTCACATTTGCACATATGCATTTTTCCCTGAAATTATTTGGGCTGTAATGGTTGAGAGTAGAGAAAAAGGTTTAACTCATTGACCCAGAGAGACAAGCAGAAAGGAGGAGTAGCTGTAGTCTGAGGATTTGTGGCAATCACAATATCTCTGCTATAAAGCAGATCTCAGCTATCCTTTTTCATGCTATAATAGAAACAGGATTTTCTCTGATGAGAAAATCTAAAGTTTTTGCTCATGTCTACCGCTTTATGAAGTTTTATTCATTTTCCTAACTTCATGAGAATACAGAAAAACAAATCAAGCATGAATCAAGAATTCATCATATCCTTTTACATCATTTAATTTATAACAGGATTATTAATTTGTGATTCTGGTTGGAGAGCTATCGTATCTTTAATGCTTTTTCCCCTCAGTTGGGAGGAAGAATTGTGCACATAATGCAGAATCAGTGAGGTTTATGTTCTCTCTTCTTTTACAGCCAGGTTAGATAAAAAGCAGACTATATCTAAAAAAAAAAATATATGTTCTGTCCAATTTTGCTTGGTAAATTAAAAAGAATTTTCTCTAGTAGATCTAATATCAGCATTTATCATCTAAGAGCCAAATTCTGATCTTTTTACTTAAGCAGAAGAGCCCAGTGATTAATCCTTGCCTTCAAAAGAGTAATTCAGAGGTGTTACACACACAGCTGTCATTACTTTGGAACCACGGAATCCCCAATCATCCAAAATTTATGAAAAATATCATAGGTTATATAAGGAATAGAATTTCTGCCTCACAAAAACTTTTTAAAAAAAGAAGGTACCAAAAATAATGCATGCATTATCTTAAATTACACAGTGAAATGTGTGAAATAACTGAAGACAGATCTAGAAATATCAGAGTAGGAAGATTCCTTACCTAAACTTTAACTACCAGAAATTAGTATTTCTGAGAATGAGGAATATACCTGAATTTTTAATTTTCTGTAATATCAGGTACATCTCCTTGGAGACAGTCAAAAATACCTTTCACAATAAACTGAAAAACAGAAATCAGAAATTAATGTTCATACCAAATCATCAGTTTCCATTGCCTTTGCAATGGAATTTATTGCACAGAAATGGAGTCAATGATCAGTGATAAATATTTACATTTAAAGAGTCCACAGGAATGATTAGAAGATTCAGAATCAAACCAATATAATCATCTCACAAAGAAGATGCTTAGACTATGTAGTCCGAAGAAGGATTCAGTTCAGCTACCTTTAGATGTGCAGCAAGCATTAAGCTTTCTTTTTGAAGAGTAGACAAGCAAGCGTCTCCAAAATTTATTTACCCCAACTGTTACAGGGGATTTTCTTAGAGTGGATTGAACCACCTTCTGGATGTAAACACATTGCACGTCATTTCCTTGGTAGTGACCACAACAGAATTTTCAGAGTATAAAAAGCATAAAAGTTCTCCTCCTTCTTAAGCTTTTGTTTGAATTATGAAATCCATGAGCCTCAAATTCTTCCTAAGGTATCAAATGGCAAAGTGGTGCCTACTGTCAGAGTCAGGCTACAAAGTTAGGTACACTTTTGATCTTTCACTATGTAGTTCACATATTCTTGTTCTTATTTTGTCCTTGTTAAGGTAGATAACATTTTTATTTGGGTAATAAAGAATTTATTTACTTCTTGTATAAACTAAATGGTTAAATTTGTTCATTTTTACATGCCATTGGACCACTGGTTCCCTCTCTTACCCAATGTATTTTTATGTCTCTTCTGCAGAATAACACATTTTAACATGGCAGGTGTGGACGGGACAAAACTTATTCAGTCTCTGTATTTTCTTTGGTAAGAAAGATTGTGTTCCACAAAGAACTTGAGAGAAATGTCTGGATTTTGACATGGAGTTAAAACTTCGCTATTTTTAGTTTTACAGACAGTGGTGTCCTGTAAAACAAAACGTATTTCAGAATTGACTCAACTTAAATATTAGCAGAATCTGAGCTTTTATATTCTTAAATTTCAAATTATCTGTCTAAATGGAATCAAGTAGTTAACGAAACAGTATTTTCTTAAAGACATGAACCTAACTTCTGGAACACAGCACAATGAAAGCTGTATTATTTAAGACCATGAATACCGAGGAT
The DNA here is from genome assembly GCA_013398735.1 of Nothocercus julius. Classification (NCBI taxonomy): domain Eukaryota; kingdom Metazoa; phylum Chordata; class Aves; order Tinamiformes; family Tinamidae; genus Nothocercus; species Nothocercus julius. The sequence goes on along the minus strand of VZSV01000009.1, from coordinate 13,149,965 downwards.
ACTGACAGAACAATAATACAAGACATCAAAGATGAATATATCTCATAAAAGTGGAGTTTAAAATTAGCTCAACTAGCTGTATACAATTCACATTAGAAATTTATTCTTTAAATCTTTTTTTTTTTTTTTTTTTTCTGATGAAACGTATTAGATATTACAGGAGTAATCTATAAAAAAGCTAAACATGTCAGGAAGTTTTTCAAAGGCACAGACAGGTAATGCAGGTGAATATAACAGATGAAGTAGAGAGTCTAAAGGATCTGTGAAGAAAATGAGCTCTGGGAGACAAATAATAGACTGGAAGCTAAGAAACAAGCATACCAATAAAAATCTTGCGTTTTTCCCTTGGCCTTGCTGAAGGAGGGAAAGAGATCAAAAATCAAGATAAAAACAGATTTACATCAAATTTGAACAAAAAAGTAGCAAATAGAGTTAGTATGGAACTGGATTTAGTAGCCCAAGAGACTCTATGGGCTTATTTTTCATATAAAATATCAGTATAAGGTTGCTGTAGTTAAAAAATGTGTGATGATCAGTGGGTACTGCTAAGGGTAATGCATGTTCCAGGAAGGTGAGACCCAGTGGAGGTCATGTTACCGTAAACCATGGCTACACAACCCCAGTGGGGCTTACACAGACCTTTCAAAAGCTGAGCCTCACCTTCAGAAAGGTCTGAAAATATGCACTCTTATACAGTCACAGAAGAATTTTAGCCTACTTCCTTAATGCTCATCTCAAAATAATTTCTTGTGTCCTGAGTTTTGCTTTTTGGATGAGACAGAGGTTTTGTTTTTTAACCAGAGCCATGCTTCTCTCATCGATCATATTGCTCTTTAGACTACTAAGTGACCTCAGAGAAAAGATACAAATATCTTTCACGCTGGTTGTGATTTTGTGTATCAGACTGAAAGCTTAGAGGGAAAATTCTTAGAATAAATTCTTCAAAATACTACAGTTTAATGTGATTCCTCGCACACAATATTTAATAGAATAATGCAAAAATCTAGCAACAGCTGTTACATGGATCTCAAAAGACATGTAACTCAATGTGTTTGAGAAAAGAACTAGGCTATTCACTGCAAAACTGTAGGAAAATTTCCTCAAGTCTTTGAAGCTATCCCTTCTTTTTGCTGTGATTTTCCTAGCATTATTACATTCCAACCTTTTCTAAGACTTCTGAGAGTCTTAGTGTCTTATTGTCTTTTCTTTATTGCCCCCTAACCTTACCAGTTCACAGCATCCTGCTACTCTTGTCTCTAGAATCCTAATAACCTCATTTAAACTTTGCTTTCCTTTTTTCCTTTCAAAGAGACTCCAGGAAATTTCTAATCGAACAACGATCTCCAGTCGACATCCCTATATTCCAGTACTTGTATATCATGTTGCAAACCAGTAACTTCAGCATTTCTTTTCCAGTAAGCGTCTGAGTTCAGTTTAAATTCTACTTGCTTAAGGGTTTTCCCTGTAGCACTGCAATGAGCCTTCATACTTGCATATATATGAAGTTTTCCCTTTTAACCTTGAGCCGTATCTTATTGCATATGACTTGAGTGGTTCTTATAATATAAACATTAATTTTCTAATAATGCAACATGCAATTGTATTTAAGTTCTTAACACTGTGAGTTATGATGCACATTGTGATGCAGAATTATTGGATGTGACAGAAGACCTACAAGTATCTAGGGAATCCTGAATAAATTGCTACAAGACAAAAAATTTCCACATCTGAAGATGAATATCTTCCACCTGAAAAGTTGACTCAGACTTTTTTTTTGACCATAAGCCCATCTTCTGGTTTATATATATATTCTCATCTCTTTTTATCTTATAAACAAGTGTCATTGATGTGCAAATTATGATGAATATGAGTTAAAAATATTACATTATACTCCCTGATATTATGCTGTAGCGTGAGTGAGCACTATCTAATTAGTCTTTATCAATCAAAAGTAAATAGTAGGGATTCTTAGATTATCTTGCTTTTGTGACCTTATTAATTGTAATCCTTAAATATAAAATGTTTGCTGGAAGTAAATCATGCTCATATGACCCTAAAGGCTACTATTCTGTATTTGCAGCTGTTGAAGCGTATGACTTTTTCACATTTTATTTCATGTATTTATTCAAAGTGTTATTCTCTTGCCATTATAAAGTGGTATAAAGTGGTATGAAGATTCTGACCTTGCAACACTATAAAATGAAATCACTCGAGTGACCTGAGGTACATTTTCAAGTGTGTAAACTTGCTTGTAAAGTACTTGAGAGACACTGCTGTTAAACTAGATCTTATAAATAAAATTGTTTGTCATTAGAAGAACCCTTTAGAAAGCCATGTTCCTAGGCCTTCCTGAAGCTGCCTTGAGATGACAGTGGTTTTAGAGACTCTGATGTGTTTCTGTCTATTTCTACCAAAAAGGTAATGTAATATGTGCATAGCTAAGAGATGGATTTGGGAAGTCTATATAGAGATACAAAGCTATCTAACTTGTTGTAGCTTTATAAAGTCTACATTAAAAAACAAAACAAAAAAATCCTATAAGAGTTGCATGTTGCCTTTAGTTCATCAGGTATGAGATTTTGCCTTTACTCTTTCTTGATGTTTACAAGAACTTTTTTGCCACTTTCAAAGAACCCACAAAGATCCCACAAAATATTCAAACTCTATTCTGGCTTATAACCCTAACAGTACCAAAATTGTCAGAATGAGATTGCTAAAAGTAACATAACTTATTTTTACTTAGATTTCTCTTTTCTCTGGTATGGAAAGATATAAAGGATAGAAGTACTGGCTTACACTAAACATTGATAAATAATTAAAAAGTCACTTTAATTTGAAACAATTTGCTTTTAAAGCAGCTTCATGATATTATTTGGTCATGATTTGGATAAATTTGAATGCTTTGGGAGCAATACTTTTGAATGCTTTGAATGCTTTTGAATGCAATGTAATCTGAAAATAAGAAAAAAATGGCTAATACAGTGTGACAAAACACAGTGATAATGATTCAAAATTAAAATTAACGATCCTTTGAATTAGGAAAGAAAAAAAAAAAGATAAAGCTATATCAACTTACAATGGTGGAAGCTAAAGTTTTCTCATAGGCCTTCATCCTAACATTTTTGTAAGACGCTAAGATAGGAGAAGAAAGTAAAATGATTATTCTTTTCAGAGTTTGTAAATCCATCACAAATTATAGTGTAGTCAGTATTTCATCATCAAGTGGCACTAACAAAACATTTAGAAAATAGATAAGCATAACACTAACTTTCTGGTTATTTTAACATCCCAAATAAATTGAATAAGTTTAAATAAGCTTTCAAAATGTATAATTTAAATATTTTAGAAAAAATATCTTCTACAGTAATTCCTATATCAGGCTTGTAACATTAATTGAGCTAGATCATATCAAATATTAAGGTTCACCTCTGGTGAATCTTGACATAAAATCAAGTAATTTCACTGGAGTAATGGAGAATCCATTTTTAAATGCTGTAATTCAAAAAAAAAAAAATCATTATATTATCAGAAAAGCCCATGAAGAAAATCAAGTCTGAAATAATCTTTATAAAATTTCTGAAGATTTCAGTGAGATCAAAGTAGGGCATCAATAATAGCCAACACATTTATGATTCTTTTTTTGGTATTCCTTAACACAACCTAGAATTCAAATCAGCTGAACTCCAGTTTCAAATCCCCAGGAATTACTTTGGCAGAATTTCAGGTCATATCTAACCCAGATTTTTTTATTGCTTATGTCAAATTCTGAGGTGCTGGAGCAAAGCATAGAATATAAATTGAATTATGGTATCTGTTATGTGTATTAATGAATGAAACTTTTGTAGTTGAATCTGATATCAATAGGAAATCCATATGTGTTATTCCTGAAAAACAAATTCTCCAAGATTCAAACCAATCTCTTCTCCAAGACTGCAAACTTAATCCAGTCCTTTGTCTTATGCATTTTCTTCATGGGAAACCATCCTTTTAAATATATGCATACTTCACCAGTTCTTATTTTAGTGCACCTCTATGCAGCTGCATACTTTGCTTGAGTGCTCATAATTTTTTGAGTAAATACATAATTCTTCATTAAAATGTCAGTATTTGTATTTATCCCTGATTCCCTAGCACAATAGACCTCATTTTCTCTTATAGTCTTCTTGAATTACTTCTATATGCTGAAAGCCTACTTCTGTTTTGATCAACAGTCAGTCTATAGGGAATGGTTCAGATTTTACTAAAGACTTCTAGAGTTCTAGAAGGAAGAGTTCTAGAAGGAAATAACTTAATGTGTCCCCATGGCAGCAACATTATCTGGACTGATATAGCATAGTTATAAAGGTTGGATTTTCCAGTCAGTGTCTTATATGTCTATTGAAAATTCATGTTAAGCTAATGTGATGCAAAGTAGTCTCACTAGGAAGTGGAGTTTTCATTTGTATATACATGCAATCTCATTTAGTTGTGTAGGCTCACTAATCTGATTGTAATCATGTTACTTATCTTTTAATTTTGTGTGTGGCAGATGTACATCAGAAATGACATGCAGGTGGGAGTATCATAGATTAAATCAATTTAATCACATTTAAATATTTCAAGGTTTGGTCTTCTGTACAAAGCTCATTCCCAAACAGGCCAACTGAAAAAAAAATATATCAAATCTATAGGTACATACAGACCACTAAGCAAAGCTAAAATGCTGCAACATGTTAATTGGCCTAGCATATATTCTCATGCAAGGGGAAATTCCAGACCTGTAATACTTATATTTGTAATTTTCTCTTGAAGAGAAATTATTGTTCTCCCAAAATGCATATGTACAATGCTTAATCAGATTTATTCTTTTTTGGTTACAGATCAAGGGTAAGTGGACTTGGATCAACAATACAGAGAACCCGTTTAAGCACTGTAAGTGCAATGTGGAAGTCTGCCTGCCCCTTGGCCTACCCACTCAGTTACCCAGCAGACTGGCCCCTGGGTCTCCATTTCCCTTAGTTGCAGGCGTATGGGTGTGCGAGCTCCTAGGGTGTGCAACCCAAATCTTGCTGCTTGTAATCAGATCTACACACACACATAAGCAGAGGCACTGGGGATCCCACCAGTTACTGGGCTTGGACACATTCTATACAGGAGGTGGTGCTGGATCTTCACTCTTCCCCACGGCCTCCTGCACAAAAACATGTGACAGTGGATCTCTCATTTGCTCCCCCAGGCCTCATAGTTTCTCTGGTTCTTGGCCTGGTCTCTCTTGTAGCCAGAACCTCCAGGCATCCAGCTCCCAAGACTCTAAATGTATGTACCAATTAGTCCAACTTGGCTTTTCCTAGTGATCATACACTGACATACATACCCTCACTTGCACCAGTTCTGGGCACCACAGACCGCCTCGTGATCCATGATCTGACTCCAGTTGCTGGCACTTAGACCTCCCTACACACATACACACCACAGAAAACCCCTCATCCAGTAAAATAGTTTAATAGAGGAAAATGGGGTTCAGTGAGAAGACAGAAGAGACTGCAGTTATCACATGCAGGACATGGCCAGACGAGTGCACTAATCCGCAACCTGTTTACATTTGGCTAATGCCTCTCATTCACGTTTTCCCATGTTTGTTTCTTCACAAAACAACTGAATCAAAAGGAACAGGAATATGGAAGACATCCACCTGTAGACTGTCCCTTAATCTTGAGAAAGATATCTCAAAGAAACAGTTGGTTTCTCTGCTGAGCATTGCCAGTGATCATTAGGTACGCTTTTCATATCAAGCTTTGTTTTAAACTAGTTTATATAAAAACAAAGATATGTTAATAATATTTTTTGTAGTAAAGCTGCAAAGATCTTGCAATCACAACTTCATACTTCACTTCATCCTTTTTCCCTCCTTTGTCCTTTCCTTATCTTAACACTATTGATAGGATTAAAGTCTCACAGTAATGGAGAAACACCAATCTTAGTAGAAATGTCATAACAATATATGCTTTTATCTAAATTCTTTATGTTGCATTATTTACTTATATTAGTGAATTACTAATATTTTATATTATATATACTTAAATATAAATACTTATATTACTTAAAATTATTAAATTATACTGTATTATTATTATTTATAATTTACTGAAATCTAAACCAATATTAAGGAATATTCATCTGAGAAAAATATAGATAAGCAAAAATATAGATTAATTCACAGAAAGTTTAATGTTTATATACAGCGGAGCTTAGGAAGCAACCTTAATTAGCCCAAGTCTATACTGCAAACTAAAGCTAACATAGTTATATCAGTCAGATTGTAGACAGACACTACACTACAACTGGCATACAGGTGGAAGAGTTTTGTTACAGTGATGCCTTCCAGCTGTTTGTTATTGTTACCTTTTTGCTAGCAGAACGAGGAGGGCAATAACCTCAGGTAGAGTGGCTGGTTCCTCATCCATGTCAGACAAAAACACTCAGGCAAGAAAATGCAATTAAAATATTTGGCTTAGGGGTGGGAGCAGACACCCTCTTTTGGATCTGGGTGTGTTCGTGGTTATTGCTCCTAGACACAGGGTGGACTCTGTGTCATTCTCAGTCTGGCCAAGTGCTAGGTGTCACAGGGCTACTTCTGAGCCAAGCTACCTGAGGCCTGCGTATGCACCTTTCATTCTCTGTTCTTAGCTTCATCGTGACAGACTCTCTGGTTATCTTTGTTACAAGCAGCCTGCGGGTTTGTCTACATCCTAAGAGATTTGCACTTAATTTTTTTCTGAAGCTGAATTAATCAGAAACACTTAGGCGTCTGGTGGGAAAGGGACAAGCATCTGGGGCTCGGACATTAGCACAGCTGAACCAGGAGATGTTGTTTGCTTATAGCTTCAGGCAGTCAGGGGTGGCAGGAGATGTGATCTCTGACCAATGTAGCTTTGTTCACAAGAGGCTTTACAGGTGCCATTATAGAACTGTATTTGTTCTCTTGGAGCTGCGTGTTAGGAAGGATTTCTATACTTGTATAAAGCATGCCTTTTCATCTGTGTTAGTGCCATGCTGCTAATAAAACATTTGATATTGCTTCTGATAACAGATCCCAAATGTGCTACACAAACAAATGTCCTAACTTAAAGAAAACAGCAGTGCAAGCAGTATACAAGAGCACATTTTACTTTTGTTCTGTTAGCTGGTATCAAACTTGCTCCTTACCTAATTTGGTACAATTAAATGTGGGGATTTGAGGAAGAAAACTGCAGGTTTTGCTGACCCTGTTCCTTCACAACACAAATCACCCCCAGTTTATTTCTATTAAAGCCTAGCCTTTTCAAAATGTAAGAAGTAAAGATTTGTCATACTGTGCTTTTGAATATTGAAAAATAATTTTATCAATGTCTAACCTGTTAATTACAGGTTACATTATGTATTAAATACAATAGGACATCTCTGAAAGGGAAAGCAAGATTGTTGTATTTCTGTTTGTGACATACTGACTATAAAGAAAGATGTTATTAGGAGTTGGTGTATTATAAATGTATTATAATTAAATGTATTGTAATTAAATCATTAGCCATAAATATTTTGTTCTTGGTAACTGCTAAAACTGCTGCTAGGCAGCATTTTTAATTTGTTCTCAAATGGATTTCAGCAACATAAAGTATTTCTATGATCTCTTCCAATCATGCAGTAAAGAGGGGCTGGACAGAAGCACAAAGCTCAGCTACAATACATATGTACTGGAGATTATTCCCTTTTGCCGAAGTTTTTTGGCCTCTAAAAGTCAATGTATAATTGCAGTGTGCTTTCTGCATATGTCAGTGGTACAAAGAAACTGTGACTCCAGTCAGTGGTTCTTTAACTGAAATCAACATCATTCAATAAACTGTACTGAAGAAAACACCTGGTCTGATTCAAAAAAAAAATGTATCAAAGCTACATGAGCTCAAGTTAGTAAAAAGGCAACATGAATACAGTAGTGGTCCAGCAACTACAGAAAGTATGACATGTTCATTCCCAAAATCTTCTCAGCGGACATGTCTATAAAAACATAAGCTGATGACTTTATTGATACAGATACCTACACCTGCCTAAATTAATCATATACCCATAGGCTTATATTCACTCTGATGATTCTGACATGTGGTCATACTGTATTTTTGAAAAATTGTGTGTGGCAGTATTAATTCTAACAAATTCTACTTGTACTGGTGCTCATATCCTCTTTGCAATATTTACATTTTTAAGTCCTTTGTCTTCTACATGAACAAACTATGTGATGATAGTCCATGAATGCTTCTCCAGTATCCCCATAAACTAAACATGATTGACAAACTTTCCTACGCTTCTCTGGAAAGGATCATAAAGCCGGTTTATGACTTCATATATACAAGCGAAGGAAAAGAAGAGCACCAACAAGATTGCTACAGGTTGGTTATAACCTTACCCTGTGGCTGCTTAGGCTTAGACTAGCCCAACCTAGACACTTAGATTCTAGCAGCAAACACTCAAACCAAACTGAAAGTGAATATAAGTCCTTAAAGATGTGTGTATTTGGTCAACTAAGGTCAGTTAACCTTTAACAGCAATTGTTGTTGTCTAACCTTGACCTTAAAGACAATAGTTCAGGCAGTTACTGTAAAAGCTCCAATCTTAAATGCAGAAAAAATTACTAGGATATTTAGTTCCGTATGTCACTGCTATTTACATGAGTGACATACTAACTTTTACCTTGATTACTGCAACTTCTTTAGTTGCTAATCTTAGCTCTTTAATCTATTCAAATCACAGCTGCTAAAGTTATTTTCCTCATCTCTAATTTCTCTAGTTATATGTCAGTGAAAATGCTAGGTATTGATGATCACTTTTTCGGGATGTTAGATCTTCATCCTCTTGAAGACCTTACATATTTTAAACCTTATTTTGTATGATGATGCCTCTGCATAACCACTGATGAAAGTCTTAATCTTCCATCTTTATGAAAATGCTGTTTCAAATTTTAATGCTGTTTCATTTGCCTACAATATACTTTCTGTCCCAACATTTTCTCATTCAATACTTCCTAAAAAATTAAATTTTTCACACAAAGTTATTAACAATTATAAAAATGATTACCAGAGAACAAAAAGAAATGTAGTAAAGGTCCTTGTTACTAATTTCTTATTTGTCCTTCTCCCACTGAGAATATTAACATATTTTTTACAATAAAAACACATTATCACTGATAATTAATAACAAAAATTGATCATTAATAATAATTGATAATACTGTAATGGTTTTAATTTAAAATATTTAATAGGAATAGAGCACAGAAATGATTTTTACTATTAATATTGATTTCCTATCATTTTAAATTGCATGAGAAGAATGAAAATATTTAATTGCTGGACTATCCTTTTCTTGTGAGTTTTCTTATCATCTGGAATCTATTAAGGACAGGAAATGGGGCCAAAAGGGAAGGTATTGTATAGATATAAAACAGCTGACAAATCTCTCATGTATAATAAGGAAGTTTGATGAGGGCAGTGTGATTGTCATCACAGGAGGTGAAGGAACACTGAAACTGAAGTAAGGACTCAGGCTTAATGCTCTTGTTCAAAGAATATTCTCTGTAAGTCCTTATTTAGCAAAAATCTTTTATAATTTAATAGCAAATAGAAAGTTATAAATCCAAAATAGGTACTTAGGTTCCAAAAAGCTAAGCAAGCCTAATGGCTTGCTTTTTGTAACTCCTAGGTATTCAAAGGCTTTCACTGGAGTTGCTGTATACTGGAAATAAACTTTCCAAACACAAAGTCTGCAACATTCTGTCTCCATTCTCAAGCTCTTTTTGTGTGTTACACACCTGCAGTAGCATTAATTGGCTTGCTTATCCATTAACCCTCTCTGAAACCCTCAGTACAAAATGACTGTTGGAAAGTATTTCAACATTCATTCGTTCTGTCAGTTTATCATCAGTTAGTGTGTTGGTGACAACAAGTCTCATGGAGAACTTCTAAATGATATCCCCTGGGATGACACTCTGTAGTATACCCAACCTTATTGGTAAGGTCAGTGACACAGATTTGCTTTCAACAGCATAATCCAGTCCAAGAGTAACAGCCAGACTATTCAAAATGACAGAAGGGCCTTTTGGGTTTTGCGTGGCTTTTTTTTTTTTTTTTAAATGACAAAAACAAGCAATACTGAGGTTTCCAAACTTTGCCCAGCTAGGAGCAGCTTTGAACAGAATAGATCACTTCTGAAACTGGTGTAAGAAATAGAAGGTGCAACACTGGTATTTTGCCTCTATCATTTTCAATATGAAAGAGTAGAAATGTATTCTGTAGAAATTGTAGTACTTTCCCAATTATCCTGGCCCAAATAATTGTATTTATAAACCTGTCATTTTAAAAAAAAAAAAAAAAAGAAAGAAAAGTCATTTGCCATTCACAGTCTTTCTAACAGGTTTATTTCATATGCTCCTCTCTTAGCAAGCACAGATGCTTTAAACTGCATATGATATTATAATTGCAATACCTTCTTTCAGTTGTGAACTTTCTGGAACAGCATGCCTATGTGTTTAGGTATCAAATACTCTTAGCTCATGTGAAGAAAATAGCAAATTTTTTCTTCACACTGAAATTTTTCCTATGCTAAAATAAATAGATTTATATGAACTCGTTTACATATGCACGCACACCCTTGTAATACTCTTGTGAGCATTTAAGAATCAAAAATAAATTACCCTGAGATAAATCAAATGACCATAGAAAATACAGGATCAACTTGTGGATAAAAATTGTGCGTTGTCTCTCAATACAGATATCTGCAATAAAGGTGAAGGAAGACAGGGGTCAAACTTAGTTTTATTTTTTATTTTTAATTTTCTACTGATCAGGTGGCTATTACCAACTGGATTTGAAGAACTAGGTATCTCAAGACAATTAGTGGGGATCCATCGTGTGCTTGTGTGTAAGTCTGTGTACCAACAACTGGAGTGGTGATGTGAGACTCAGAGGCTTGTATGTCCACGTGACAGCAGCAGGAGAGACCCTGGGCCAACTGCTGAATAGACTGAGTGCCATATTATATGTAAGTACAGACATATATATAGAGATTTTCTTTTTCCCTCTGATGATTAATGAGCTTTAATCTTCATCATCCAGAGAGGGGATCAGGATGACCCCTTTAGTGCTGTGTCTATATGAGTCCTGTGTTTTCTGGCTTTGCTAATCTGTGTGGCTGGGTGTGTGTGTATATGTACTGTTTTCACATAGACCTATTGGAAATACTGCCCAGGCTCAGCTGGACCTGAGGGCATGAAACTGCTGCATTGTCACATGTATTGGTCCACTAGATTTGGCAGCTCTTAACAGCTTTCAGTTTAGTTCTTCCTGTCCTTGTAACTTGCTCTTTTAGCTCCCATGGACTAGAAGGTTCTCTTGTTTACCATCAGCGGAGGAAATAATCGCTTTACCTAATGGAATTCAGGATCTCATCTTAAAGATTTATCTTAGTTTCACCCTTGCAATAGTTGTATGGATGATGGCTGTGGCAGCTTCAGAGTAAGCTTCAAAATTACTTAAATTCTTTTAAGTATGTTATGTAAAGCCTTCATTTTCAAAACAAAAGCCTTAAAAATTAATATCATGTATCCCATCGATTTAGAAAAATCTGTTTATATATATATGCCTTTATATATGTTTCTATATAGGAATAATTTAGTTTGAAAAGGAAGCTAATGCATGGACATACACAGGAATTGTGTACAAAGCATTACAAATATTCTCTGATGTTATGTAGGTTTTCTTCAAACACTCATTGAGTAAGAGATCTCACTAATAACACATTCCTTCTCAGAACAATGGTCTTAGTTATAGGCGCTTTCAAGCAAAACAGTAATGACTGCTGCACGATTAAAAGGAATATAAAGAAGTTGTTCTTTACACACTGAAACAAGTGACTTCCTTGTTTTCCTGAATGTAGCAATTAAATTTCAACCCATGAAGAAACAAAAACAAAAACAAAGGATTTACTCAATTGTGTTAAAGAAGATGCATCTTTTACTTTTCAGAATCAGGAAATATGATTGTGAGCAAATATCAATACATCAATGTATAATTTTTATGTTTTCCAAAATAAATGCTCTGTTGTCATTTCCATAAGAATAATAGAAGGGGCTAGATGCCATAGTGTTTGTAGGCATTTACAGATTATTTACTATATACCTCTTTGTGGTATTGCTTGTCCAAGTCCTGTGCTGGGTGATCCGGCTTCTTATATAATATGTGAGGTTGCTGAGGTACCTCAAAATGGTAATCACAGAATTACATATTCCTCGAGGTTGGAAGGGGCCTCCGGAGATCATCTAGTCCAACTCCCTTGTTCATATAGGGTCACCTAGAACATAGAATCATAGAATGCTTAAGGTTGTAAGGGACCTCTAGAGATCATCTAGTCCAAACCCCCTGCACACGCAGGGTCACCTACAGCATGTGGCTCAGGACTGCGTCCAAGCGGGCTTGGAAGATCTCCAGAGAAGGAGACTCCATAGCCTCTCTGGGCAGCCTGTTCCAGTGCTCTGTCACCCTCACTGGCAAGAAATTTTTCCTTAAGTTCCTATGGAACTTTTGGTGTTTTAGTCTGTGGCCGTTTCCTCTAGTCCTTTCGGTGGCCACCACTGAGAAGAGGCCAGCCCCATCCTCCTCACTGCCTCCCTTGAGGTACACATAGACACTAATCAAGTCTCTTCTCAGCCTTCTCTTCTCCACGCTGAACAGGCCCAGCTCTCTCAGCCTTCCCTCAGAGGGCAGATGTTCCAGGCCCCCTGATCATAGTGCATCCCTCCTGCTGCGTCCCTGCGCTGGACTCTCTCCAGCATCTCCACATCCTTCTTGCACTGGGGAGCCCAGAACTGCACACAGTACTCCAGACGTGGCCTCCCCAGGGCTGAGGAGAGGGGCAGGATCACCTCCCTCGACCTGCTGGAGACGCTCTTCCCAATGTACCCCAGGATCCCATTGGCCTTCTTGGCCACGAGGGCACTGCTGCCTCATGGTCAACTTGCCATCCACCATGACGCCCAGGTCCCTCTCTGCAGAGCTGCTCTCCAGAAGGTCAATCCCCAGCCTGTACTGGTGACTGGGGTTATTTTTCCCCAGGTGCAGGACCTTGCACTTGTCTTCTTTGTTGAATTTCATAAGATTTCTCACTGCCCAGCTATCCAGTCTGTCCAGCTCCCTTTGGATGGCAGCGCAGCCCTCTGGGCTGTCAGCTCCTCCTCCCAGTTTGGTATCATCAGCAAACTTGCTGAGGGAGCACTCTGTGCCTTCATCCAGGTCATTGATGAATAAATTGAACAGGACTGGGCTGAGGACTGACCCCTGGGGGGCATTGCTAACCACACGCCTCCAGCTCGACTCCGCACCACTGATCACCACCCTCTGAGCCCTGCCATCTAGCCAATTCCTAATCCACCTAACTGTCCACTCATCTATCCCACACTTGCGGAGCTTGCCCAGAAGGATGCTGTGAGGGACGGTGTCAAAAGCCTTGCTGAAGTCAAGGTAGATGACATCCACTGCTCTCCCCTCATCCATCCAGCTAGTCATTCCATCATAGAAGGCTTACCAGGTTAGTCAAGCATGATTTCCCCTTGGTGAATCCACCAAGCTGACTACTCCTGAGCACCTTCTTGTCCTCCACGTGCCTGGAGACAACTGCCAGGATGAGCTGTTCCATCACTTTTCCGGGGATGGAGGTGAGACTCACTGGCCTGTAGTTGCCTGGGTCTTCCCTCTTGCCTTTTTTGAAGACTGGAGTGACCTTGGCTTTCTTCCAGTCCTCCGGCACCTCCCCCGTTCTCCAGGACCTTTCAAAGATGATGGAGAGCGGCTTAACAATTACATTCGCCAGCTCACACAGCACTCTGGGGTGCATCTCATCAGGGCCCATGGATTTGTGAATGTCAAGTTTCCATAGGTGTTCTTTGACTCAGTCTTCCTCTACCCAAGGCAAGTCTTCCTCCCTCCAGGAACCTTCTCTTGTTTCTAGTGTCTGAGATTCCAGGGGGCTGCCCTTGGTAAATACTGAAGCAAAGAAGGCATTCGGTAACTCTGCTTTTTCTGTGTTTTTCGTAACCAAGGCACCCACGCCATTCACAAGCGGACCCGCGTTTTCCCTAATCTTCCTCTTGCCATTGATGTATTTGAAAAAGCACTTCTTGTTATTTTTAACATCCCTTGCCAGATTTAATTCCAATTGTGCCTTAGCTTTCCTTGTTGCATCCCTGTATTCCCTGACAACATTCCTATATTCCTCCCAAGGAGCCTGTCCTTTTTTCCACTTTCTGTATAATACCTTTTTGTGTTTGAGATTTGTCAGCAGCTCCTTGCTTATCCACGCAGGCCTCCTACCCTCCCCCCCCAACCTGACTTACTCAAAGGGATGTACTGATCCTGGGCATGGAGGAAGTGCTGCTTGAATACTAACCAGCTCTCTTGGACCCCATTTCCTTCTAGAGAGCTAGTCCATGGGATTCTTACGAGGAGGTCTCTGAAGAGGCCAAAGTTGGCCCTCCTGAAGTTCATAGTTGCAAGGCTACTTACAGCCCTGCTCCCTCCTCGTTGGATCCTGAACTCCACCAGCTCATGATCACTGCAGCCAAGACTACCCCCACCTTCACATCTCCAACAAGTCCCTCTCTATTTGTCAGCACAAGGTCCAGTAGCCCACTGTCGTTGGCTCCTCCACAACCTACATCAAAAAGTTATCATCTATGCACTGCAGGAACCTCGAGGACTGTTTGTGCCTGGCTGTGTTGTCCTTCCAGTTGATGTCAGGGTAGTTGAAGTCCCCCATGAGAACCAGGGCTTGTGACCATGAAGCTACTTCCAGCTGACTAAAGAAGGCCTTATCGACTTCCTCGTCCTGGTCAGGTGGCCTGTAGCAGACCCCCACCACAGTGTCTCCCACGTTAGCCTGCCCTTTAACCCTCACCCACAAGCTCTCCACTCGCTCATCATCCACCCCCAGGCTGAGCTCCGTGCAATCCAGTTGCTCTCTCACGTAAAGAGCAACTCCCCCACCTCGCCTTCCCAGCCTCTTTCCTAAAGAGCACGTAGCCTTCCACGACAGCACTCCAGTTGTGCGAGCTATCCCACCATGTCTCTGTGATTCCAATGAGATCATGGCCCTGGGAACGCACACAGATCTCCAGTTCCTCCTGCTTATTCCCCATGCTTCGCACATTGGTGTACAGGCATTTCAGGGAAGTAACGGTTGAAGCCTGAAGGTTTCCCGAGAGGGGTGAAAGAAGATCCTCTACGATCGCCTCCTATCCTCACTTCCCCACTGCCACACTCCTGCTGGATGCCATCTGACTTTGGCTGCGTGGTTCTGACTGCCCTGTCTGCGTGACACTCCCCTTCCCCCTTCTTGCTTAGTTTAAAGCCCTCCTCACCAGGTTGGCCAGCCTTTTGGCAAAGAGACATGTGCCCCTCTTGCTGAGGTGGTTTCCATCATTCCCCACTAGCTGGTGGCCATCAAACAGAGTCCCGTGCTCATGGAAGCCGAAACCCTGTTGCCAAGACCAACGGAGCAGCCAGTTGTTAATGTGCCATATCCGCCTTCTCCTCCTTGAATCCATTCCCCTCATTGGTAGGACAGAGGAGAACACAACCTGGGCTCCCATAACTTTGACGGCCATCCCCAGGGCTCTGAAATCCCTCTTGATGTCCCCCAGTTTCCCCATGGCATCATTAGTGTCCACCTGAAGCAGTAGCAGGGGATAATAGTCGGACTCCCGGACAAGCCTTGGGAGCCTCTCCGTGACATCCCTGACTCGGGCCCCTGGCAAGCAGCAGACCTCCCTGGATCCTCCCTGTAGGTCAGGCCTACAGATCGGTGCCTCCGTGCCCTGCAGCAGGGAGTCACCCACGACCATCACCCGCCTCTTCTTCCGGGGGCTCCTTTTCTCCTTAGGGGCAGCAGCCTCGGGCCGTGGGCCTGCCCGCCTCTCTGTGGATGGCCCCCTGGATGGACCTTGGTTCATGACCTCACCTATCCCATCCACAAGTTCCAGGGCCTCGTACCTGTTGGACGCCACCGGAGAGGGTGAGGTGGGCTGGGGAAGGGCTCTCCTGCCCCCTCGAGTAGGGACCTGTTTCCACTGTTGTTCGTCTCTTGATACTGTTAATCCTGCCCCCTCTGCCCTATGACAAGAGGGTGCTGGATTTGCAGACTGAATTGGGGGGTTCTCTGGGTGGCTTTCCTGGGAAGACTGCAGAGCGCGGCTCCACCAGTCTATTTCCCTTTCACATTCCCTGATGGTCCTGAGCCTCTCTACCTCCTCCTTCAGCTCCACCACCAGGCTGAGCAGGTCATCCACCTGCTCACATCTAAGGCAGGTGCTGTTTTTGCTACTCCCCAATGACTTGGAAAGGCTCAGACATTCCCCGCAGCTGGAAACCTGGGCTGCCGCGTGTTTCCGCGGCGGTTCTGTCTGTGTCGCCACAGTCTTCCTGGTGGGAGCTCTCTGCCCAGTGGAGACCATGGCTTCGCCTGATCTGCTGGTGGAAGAGACGGTAGAGAGAATTCTTTGGGCCGCCTGGGAGGAGCCTCCCTGCCTGCACCTCCCGCCTGCGCTAACTGCCGCTCCACGCTCTGGTCGCCCGCGCTCCCTGGGGGCGGCTTTTGAATTCCCGCCTGCCCTGCCGGCTCCGCCCCGCTGGGTCAGAGCCGGGTCAGAGCCGCCCCTGGCCGGGCTCGGCGCTGGGGCTGCCTCGCGCTGCCCCGCGCGCTCTCGCTCGGCGGCTCTCGCCGCAGTTGGTCGCCTCGAGACAAGGTGCTCCGGGACGAGCGTCTGCTCCGGAGCCCTTCTCTTCGAGATCTGAGCGAAAAAGGCCGTTTCACAGCTTTTGAATTCCCGCCTGCCCTGCCGGCTCCGCCCCGCTGAGTCAGAGCAGAGTCAGCGCCTCTGGCGCGGGGCTCGGCGCTGGGGCTGCCTCGCGCTGCCCTGCGCTGTCCTGCGCGTGCTCGCAGGGCATATTGCCCAGGATTGTGTCCAGACAGCTTTTGAATATCTTCAAGGAAGTAGATCCCACAACATCTCTGGGTAATCTGCTCCAGTGCTCTGGCACCCGCACAGTAACTACATTTTTTGTCATATTTAGATGGAACTTTCTGTGTTTCAGTTTGTGCCCATTGCCTCTTGTCTTGCCATTCAGCACTACTGAAAAGAGTCTGGCCCCATCCTCTTTACAGGCTTTCTTCAGGTGCTTATATGCATTGATAAGACCCTACACCTGAATCTTTTCCAGGCTGAACAAGCCCAGCTCTCACAGCCTTTCCTCACATGATAAATGCTTCAATCCCTTAATCATTTTAGTGGCCCTTTACTGGACTCTCTCCAGATCGCTCTTGTACTGGGGAGCCCAAAAGTGAATCCAGTACTCCATATGTGGCCTCAGCAGGGTTGATAGAGGGGGAGGATCTCCTCCCTCGACCTGCTGGCAGTGCTGGCAATGCTTTTCCTAGTGCACCCCCAGCATACCATTGGCCTTCTTGGACACAAGGCATATTGCTGGTTTATGATCAACTTGTCCACCAGGACTTCCAGGTCCTTCACCATAGAACTGCTTTTCAGTAGCCTATGTTGGTGCATGGGGATTACTTCTCCCCAGGGGAAGGACTTTATATGTATATACATATTTACATATCCTCCAAGATATTATATAAAACATAGGCGGCAGCAGACTTTCTTTTTTCCTTCCTTGTGTTTGAAAGTAAGGACACTATTGAAACCTTTGAGAGAGCATATGTGATCACCAGACACCTATCTTTGTGGTAAAATCTGGTTTATAAGTGTGCAAAATCTCTCTGTTGTCTGCATTCAGAGGCTTACAGGAATTTCTAATTTTTTTTTTTTTTTGAATGATTTCTCCTTGTCCTCATGGTGCACTGGCTTGAATGTCAAATTTGAATCTATGGCTGATGCATTAATATGCACCAGGGCCAAATCTGCTTAACTACATTCTAGCAACATATTTGGGCTGGGAGCTGGCAATTATAGTCTAAAAACTGTTGAAAAAAGAACAGCTTCTTAAATTAACTCTGATTTGTACCTGACAATGCAAGTGCCTCTAGTCTCTATCTGGGCAATGTCAAATAGATTAGTTTACAATGCCTTTGATAGTTTCAGCTTATTTGCTGGGTTTGCACATAAACAGAACTCACTAAACTTAAATAACTTCACTTCAACAGGACTTACTCAACCACAGTAAATTATCAGATCTCAAATAAGAACTGTAGCCAGAGCTGCCAGTAAGTAAGGACATGCTTCCTAAACTGCCTCTGCTCTGTAAGTAGCAGGTCCTTCTTGTGTTTTGCATCCATATGGCAAATGTTTGCACACTTTCCTTATGGTAGTGCTTTGATTTATCATAATATTAGAACTATACTGTATGACCAAGGCATATCACAAGAGTAGAAGACAGATGTGATTTTAGTGTTCTGCAACATTCTTGTGGGACACTTCTTAGGAAACTCCTGAGTAAGTAAATGCTTGTTACCTCTGCAGGATTTTGGACAGTGGAGATCAGGACCCGATGAGGGGGGAACAAAGCAGTAAGTAGGATCTCAACCTGAACTTCAAGAGAGCAAACTTTGATCTCTTTCGAGACCTTCTTGGAAGAATCCCGTGGGATCAGGCCCTAGAAGGAAGGGGAATCCAAAAGAACTTGTTAATATTCAAGCATCACTTCCTCCAAGCTTAAGATCTGTACATCACTATGAGTAAGAAGTCAGGCAAAGGGGGCAGGAGACCTGTGTGGATGAGCAAGGACAAAACTTAAACAGCAGAAGGAAATGCATGAAAAATGAAATCAGGCCACTTGGAGATATTCAAAATCCACCTGGACATGATCCTGTGCAATGTGCTCTAGGTGACCCTGTTTGTGCAGGGTGGTTGAACTAGTTTCTCCAGAGGTCACTTCCAACCTCAACCCTTCTGTGATTCTCTGATAATAAAACATTCTTTTAGTAATGGGAGAGTGAGGTTCAGCCCTGCTCTCATCTTCAGAGCATTATATTTCATATAATCACATTATATTTCATATAATCAAATCAGATTATAAAATAACTATGAGAGCTCTTTTAGTGTCTCTTTTCAAAGTTGTGCCACAAGCCCAGTCATGCTGGATTAATTCCTGCCATTTGTAGTGATGCTAGATCTTTTCTCTGGATACTGAATGTTTTCATAAATAGCATGTCTCATTGCCACCAAAATTTACATGTAACTTTCATGTCATTTGCTATGTTTCTTGCAATCTGCTCTTTTGCTCTGCTATAACAGCTCTGTAAATGGAGAATGATTATGTTGTTTAAATACACTAGCAAATAATTGCCAAAAATGTGACATGAATCTTCAACAATCTTAGTTAATTAAAGTTTTAGATTTTTTCCTTTTCCTGAAAGCCAAAAAATAAGCTTTATTTAAACCTGAAAGGTCTGCATAGTTAAATCTTTTTTTAATTATTATTATTATTTTCCCCTACTTTATTTGTTTATATTAAAACAGGCAAGACTTCCCTATTTCTGATAAGAGAGATTTCAGTTACCACATCAAAATGCATATTTTAATGCTGGAGCCAAATGACAAAAAGGTTTAATCCTGATACTATGAGATCCATAGCATCATAATTTCAAAAACACAAAGCTGTACCATTTAGGCGTCTGAGAGTTCCTAATTAAGAATACCTAAATAGCTAAAGAGGCTAACTCTCGCTGAAAATAAAACTTTGCTTTTTTTTTTTTTTTTTTTTTCCCCATATTTTTCTTTAAGCCAAGTTTTGCTTTCAAATTAATATGCAGAATTGTACCAAGGTTTCAGAACCCTTTTAGCCCTTAGATGAGCTGGCAGGAGGTCTCTCACCTGGCAGATACCAATATTTTGTAGAGGGTGTTTCCCTGTAAATTAAGATGTTTGTTTGCAAGTTACCAGTTTTCTAAGAAGGTAGGTGTGCTAGGGGTTAAAGAGTAGCTTCCTTTTAGAAATAGAAAAGTGAGGAAAAATGAGATTACTGGTGAGTTTGGTTCTTTGGCTGAAAGCTAATTCTGCTCAGACTTACAAAGAAATCTGGTACAAAAGCAACTGTGCTAACTGAAGAAGGTTTAGCTAACCTAAAGGAATGAGGCACACAGAACAAAGTAAGACTGAAGTAATGAAACTGTTCTTATTGTGGTCTATAAAAAGCTTCTTTTTTAGCACTTTGTTTACTGGGTTGGCATAACAGCTCAAAAGTTAGTTATGTGTTTTTTTTGGCAGTCTATTACTTCTGCTTTCCCTACTGTATATTTCTTTATTAGTGTAAGTATTAAAATATAGTGTTTTCTATACCTAATTGAATCTCTTTCAAAATAATTGTATTTTGGGATTTTTGTTTGTTTGTTTGTTTTTGTTTGTATGACTAATTGTAGAGGAAAGAACAGGAGTGGGAACTGTTTCCCTGTCTGTCTCTGTTTGGGGATCGCTCACATAATGAGGAACAACAGAAATTGTGAGGTAGCTTGCAGTTTTCTCAAAATTTAAGAGCTGGTTAATGAATATAGCCCTATGTGTTCAAGGAATTTTTGTTAACTCTCACAGGTATCACTTGTAAAAGCAGAAGCCTTTCTTGGTTGTTATCTTTAGTACTGTAGTTTAGATGTAAGTCTGCTGGCAGAAAACTGCAGTAACTCAAACTGTTGATAATCAAGGTCGTTAACAAATTCAGGAATGTTTTCTAAACAGTTATTCTTTGAGTCATTCCAACACAGCATTCTTAGGGAAATTCTGACTACTGTACCAATAAAAGATCTGGAAAATCTGTTTGCAAATTGCTATTTTCCTCTGAAAGGATATGATTTTGTACTTGTTCTTATCACATGTTGAGGTGGAGCTTGTGATTAACGAAGTTTTCTAGAAAGTTTTCTACTTAAGAAAACAGAATACTGATAAAGGCACTTGAAGCAGTCAATATCAAACTAGATGTGAACATTTATAGAAAGCTTCTACTGCACAAAATCTGTTAACTTAAATACAACCTACTCCAAGGAAAGCAGCAAAAATTGTTATCTTGGATGAGCAAGTTGGCTTTGAATGAGAAATGCAATACTTGGACATATTTTCTTTTCATTATTGAAATTCTTCAAAGGTACTGGGGGTATGGTCTTGGTTTGAGTATGGAAGGTTTTAAGATCTTGATCCCAGATGACCAAAATCACATTATCAGATTAACCAATTATTACATTGTGAGTAAACTGCATTAGGATGGACTCCAACAGATTCCAGAGTTATAAAAAGTGTCGGTGATAGCAGCAAGATTATGACTGTTTTACAACAATACTTACACAAGAAGACAACAGAGAATTACTTAGCTAATAAATTAATCTCAATTTCCTGAAAGATAATCACCTCTCATCATAGCTTAGGAAGTTGCTGCTCAAATGTAGGCAGTTAGGTACCTCTAGGGATGACTTAGTAATGGTATCTCATAGCTTTATACAAATATCTCAATTTATACAAATATTTCAATTCACTCAAGTCTAGATTAGCCAATTGCTTCTTATTCTTAGTAATTAATATTTAAGATGCATTGGCTTTGAAGATGCTGCAGAAATTGCACCTAGTTTGCTGGTAGTAAGCGTGCTCTTGCTATCTAATTATAGATAGTTTTTGTTTCCCATCCAGGGAAATAATTTTAAATCAACAAGGTCAGATTTTTTTTTTTTTTTCTTCCCTCCTATCCCCTACTCACTGGTATAACCTAACAGACATTAGTTCAGATGAACAAGAGGAGCTGCATATAATGTTTTTTATTTATTTGTTTTCTTCTTGTCATTGTTCTTAAAAGTGAATTTCATCTGTCTTGTCTCTGTTTAGTCTTAGTTATTAATGAAGAGCATTAATCTAAAATGTAGACATTTAGGGTACTAAATGAATCTAGACAAATGAAAACACTGCTATTAGATTAAAAACAAACAAAAAAATACTTAGCATTTTTTGCTGTTTGTAATTTTTTGCCAGGAATATGAATTGAGCTAAATGTAGTGCTAACAAACACAAGTCCATTCTCTAGGAAACTGTAAGGTTTTAATATTCAACACAAAATAGTTCTTTTAAGCTAAAGAAAATAGCTTGTTAAGATTTTTTTTTTTTTAAGGACAACTTGGACACAGATGTGAATTTCTCTATATAATTTTACCATATATAGAAATCATGATGGCTTCATCTCTATTGAGATCTTCCCAAGGAGGGATTTCCCTTTCAAATAATTTAATTTTTTTGCATGGAATTTGTATGTTTGTTTTCATACTGACTCTTGCAAACATTGTGGTGAGTCCTATTGCCTTACCCCAACGTGCGGGTCCCTGTGTGCTGCACCCTGCACTGTTGTTTCACAAACTAGATATCTGTCTTTTTCTCCATGATATGAGGATTCCTGCACCAAGATAGTAGCAGTGCTTATAGTTTAGAAGCAGTCACAGAACTGTCTGTTTAAAAAAAGCAGCCTGAACTTGGATTGTCTGCAGATTCCATCTATTTTAGTGGGATATTGAGGCCTTAATACAAAGAACACCAGATTTCTGAAGTCAGATTAAGTGATGGAATGATACAGCCTGGATATATGTTTGGTAGTAAGTGATGTAGGTATGTGCCTCCTTGGGGTCATTTTGAGTGGTTACCCAGGTTTAAGTTTTGCTCTTCCAGCCCTCTAAATGATAAAGTTTCCTTATAGCTTTCACCAATACAATGTGAGATGAAATTCAGCTCCAAAGCGTTTTTTTTTGATATTGTAAATGCATAACTAATTTTTAAGGTTATCTTCCAGATGTTTTAGAAGCAGGGGAATAGCTGGCAGCAAATACTCTTTCAATAGCTAGGGGGAGATGGGTGGGGAAAAAAAAAAGGACATTGTTTATTCATAGATTTATATAGGTTATTGTTAGTACACACGCTCTCTTTCTTTTTTTGAGCCTTATGACCACTTGTAGAGTCAACTGCCTGTGTAGACTTAACACTCAACTGCATGAGGCTCTTAACTGTGTTTTATTTCTGTTCAAGTTACCTGAAGTCATCTATCAGAATATATCTTACCAAAGCAATGTGAAGTAATTCTAATAATGACGTTTAGAACATTCTCAAAGAATGTTCTATGGAAAATCTGCCAACATAGCATGTCTGTCACTCTCCTTGTGCATCTTCTTCACAAGTACCCTTTTAAAAAGTAAAACTGCAGTATAGACAGTGATATGTGAGTCTTTGCTGTTTTGAAACAATACAATCTTTTGCACTATGGCTGTTATTTTGAAAAAACGTAGATGCCCGGTAGAAACGTGCTACTTTAAACTTATGAGTTTTAAATTATCTGGCTATCTGGCTAGCAGAACAGCGGTCATGATGCATACTAACCTCCAACATTTTGCACAACATTTGTGATTTGCATCAATATTACCTATTTGAGCTACCTTAGC